>VZSZ01008286.1:290261-322204 GCA_013398815.1 Ibidorhyncha struthersii
TGTTCCTTTTAGAAGCTCAACTGGAAGCCTTTAAATCCTGATATTCAGAAGTGCTAAACAGACAACGCTTCAGTTGTATGAGTACCCTTTCTCTCAACAGTGACAGTGTCAGATTCTGTAGCACTGGGAGACGCTCGCCTGTGAATAATCCCCCAGCAAACTGGAGAGCAGGAAAGGAACAGTCAGATCTCCTGCTTCCTGCCACATGCTCTTACAACACTTCTCTAGGGATGTGAAGGTTTTTCCATTGCTTGAAATCACCACGTAAAGTCTAGATGTTGTCTCTAATACATACGCAAGCTATAGTTTCACTAACGCCTCTGGGCTTGAGGTGAGGATCATTTCATAAAGTCATATAGTTTGTATTGCTTATAAGATAACACAGGATAACCATATTATGTCTTCTGGCCTGAAAAAACGTATAAATCTATGACTATGAGAAGACAAGAGAATTAGCTATAATGAATTGTCTTGGGGGTAACACAACAAATTTCTGATTAAGGCTTTTTCACCTTCCTGAGATGTGACTCTAGCCACCCCATCACACCATTTCTTCCTTTACCCTGTGTGCCATTGAACCATCAAAGCACATAAAGTAAAGCAAATTTGGTTTAGCTAAAAAGGAAAAAGTCCAAATCCTCTTCTTCATGTGGTAGTTCTGTACAGACATCGACAGAGCGCAGAACACTGTCCACCTGTGCACATCTGAAGAATTATAGAGAATTATTTTAAAGATGAAAAATCACGGTGCCAAAATAATAAAATCTGTCGTGCAAAAATAGTTTCAGGGTAAGTTCTCTTTGCTCAAAATCTCATCGTAAACTGCAAGAACTGAATGAGCACAGAGACGAATCCTTCCAGTCACAGGGATGGTTCCAAAATAATACAAAATGTGCATTTGGTATCCAGGAAAGCACTATGGGGAAATTAAATATCCCATAAATATTCCAGCCTAATTTTAACAACTATATAAACCGTCCTAGGTTTTGGGGGGAGGGAGGGAAGTTTTTGAAGTAAATTTCGTGTTCTATTTTTCTTCTTTTTTTTTTTTTTGAGACTACCATCTCAAATAAAGTGCAAAATAACTACAGTTTTTCCTATATATTCGTTGCCCCTGTATGGTGAGTTTATCCTCAATTCAAAGCACTACTATAGGAGTTCATTTCTACTGCACTAAAAAAGAATAGCTTGAGCACAGGAATTAAAATTTGCTTCAAAATGTAAGTATGAAGTATCCTTTAAAATATTTGCTAGCTGTTCTTACAGCAAGCATCAGTTATTCACATATTTTCTTTTAAGGTATTTCTTCAGAAGCCAGATCTTGCAATTAATGTTGGATTTAAGATCTTTTGTTCAGTGTATAAAAGGTTAGTTTTACTATCCTCTCTTAAAGCCCACAATGAACGATTGTAGATTTAGAGACCTATAATTTTTATCAGCAAGCAACTCGTTATTTCAGAAACCTAAATCAGAAAATTCTTTTTTTTCACTCAGCATGCAGACAACTAATGCCGTTTTTTCCCCTGGGGTGATATGCTAGTTTGATTTTATTTTCCCTGACATTTCACCTGTCAGATTATGATAAGTAGAAGAAACAAAGAATAATCATCACATTCTCACTGAATCTCATAATCAAATATCTGGAAATATAAGATAAATTAGAAACATTATCCCGAGGGAAAACATTAACACTGAAAACACCGTCAGTTATCCAAATCATCTTCCAGTGACCGAGGACTCCCATACAGGTTTAAAAATTTCAGAAAGGAAGCCTGCACAGGACTGTGACCTCTTTTTTTTTTCTTCAAATAGTAGGGAATGACCAACAATGACGTAAGAAAAAAAAAAAAGAAGTTGCAGAGTCAAGAAAATCTATTTAAGAATAAAGCTGTATGTCTTCTTTAAGCTTTCATGACTGCTTTCTGAAAGCAATTCTGAGGCCAAGAAACAGGATACGTTATCATGAAATAGTATAAACTCAAATTAACTAGTTGGCAAGGTGAAAAGATTAACGAGCCAGAACACACCAAACATGCTCCTGATTTACTGCATCTGTAGTTTGCATGTTCCCAATTTCTCTCAGTCTCACAGTGCTGAGATTCATAAGTGATGAAAACTTACCTGCTTGACCGGTGGTGATACTGACAGCTGCAAAAAGCCTCTGGGAACGACTCAAGTCAGAAACCCCATTCACAGCTTCAACTTCAAACGTGTAGTTAGCATGAGCTAGCAGGTCCATGACAGTGACATAGTTATCTACTAATCCGGTTTGCTGGGGCATATATCCAATGTTACTCCCACAGGGAACACATTCGCCCTGCTCCCAGCTGCACCTCTTGCACAAAATGCGGTAGGTCACATCATTTCTTCCCCCGTTGTCAGCAGGAGGACTCCACTCCAAACTCACGGTAGTCTGGTTGATATTGAAAATGAGGTTCTGTGGTGCAGAGGGAGGTCCTATGTAACACACAAAAAAGTCCAAGGGTAATTGCACAGAACCACAGTGGGCCGCGTAGCTAGCATTTTAATTACTGAGACAGAATGTAGTTGAAACATTTTTCTTCATGTAAACATTTCATAGTTTTTAGTACAAGCTGCATAAAAGCTTCCTTGAACTCACTTGGCAAGAGCTTTATTTATTTTCCATTAAGGCATCAGAATAACAATTGTCTATATTTACTGCAACTGACTTTAGCCGTTTCTCTTCTGTGCAATTAAAAAGATTGGTTAATGTACCTTAAAGGTTGTCTTTTATAGTTTTCCCAAGTATCGGATTTGTTTCTCTCTTCTAAGCATACTGCAGCAACTGCATCTAGTCTTTTGTTATCAGCTCTGATACAATTTAGAGACCTTTGGTGCTGCTGTGGATTTAGGAGACTTCTGCTATTTGAACCACCAACCTGTGTAGGCTAGTCTATTTGCAGTTAGGAGGTTAAGCCAGATCCAATTACAGTTCAATCGAAGCTCAGACCCGCACAGGTTACTCTTCATTTTTCATGTTACTCATTTTGGTATTATATCCCATAAAGCACACTGTTTACAGCAATTTTACAGCTATGGGAAGACTATGCCTGTATTCTGTCTATTACAATGAATTACACACTTACCCAACATGCAATGTTTTCCAATGTTATATCAAGCGAATATGAAAATTATATTTATGCTGGTTCTATATTCACTGTCAACTTTTTTTTCCCCTGTGCCTTTCAATTTCATTTACTGTTGTAAACGTACTTTTCAAATATAGGAAAAGCCAACCGAAACTTCTAGCTACAAGTGGCTGCACCTGGTTGGTTAAGCAATGTCCTTTACGATTAAATTCACGACCGACTCACTTGTGCATGCGACATATGGTGGATCAGAAGGTGCTCTGTAATAGCTATCTTCACAATCGCATCTTGAAGATCCTTCCTTGTCAGAGAAGCTGTGAGTAGGGCAGCGGGAGCACTGCAGATCTTGTGAGGAGGATTTGTAGAACCCACGGCTACAAGCTAAGGCAGAATAAAACAAATTAAGGTTTAGATTTGCATTGACTACTATTCTGATCTCTTTTGTCCCTGTCACATGAGGCGCACATTCCTGTAAACATCTAAACTACCCACTCTGTTATACTGGTGCAAGATATTATGCTCACAATTTCTTCTTCAGTTGATGCTATTAATGATTTTGTGGCATTTTTATGAGTTCAAGCATGAACTACAAATACCTCAGCAGTTGGCAGCACAGTATTTTAACACAGAGCGCCACAGAAATATAACAAGCATCTGTTTTTCAGCAAAGAAGAGTACAATAATGGTGTGAAACAGCTGGATGCCTGCAACAGGCCTAAACAAGGGAAAAACAGTCTGGAGAAGCTCTGCTCTAAGGCCACTGAAGTGTTTCTGGTATCTGAACTAGCTGATTTGGAATTAATAGAGCAAAAGTTACTCTTCCCTGATCTGAGAAGCCC
The DNA here is from genome assembly GCA_013398815.1 of Ibidorhyncha struthersii. Classification (NCBI taxonomy): domain Eukaryota; kingdom Metazoa; phylum Chordata; class Aves; order Charadriiformes; family Charadriidae; genus Ibidorhyncha; species Ibidorhyncha struthersii. The sequence goes on from VZSZ01008286.1 coordinate 294,211, forward strand.
AAAGAAGTTGTCACCCACCAATGAACTCTGATCCCAAGGAAAGAACGAGGCGTGAACACTTGTTGGACAGACGACACTGGTAGGAACAAGCAGAAGGAGGAGGAGGGCAGATAGTGTTAGCTGCACAATTGCTTTTTCCAGCTTCACAGGGGGAGACAACTCGGCTGAAATGAATTTACTAAAACTTTCAAGGGAAATTTAAAAGGTAGACAGTTGGAAATATGCATATAAGATAATTTCATACTTTGGTTTGCCTGCTGTGAACACATGGAAGCAAAAAATGTGTTGTGTTCCACAACTGATGTTTAGAAATATTTCTTTCAGCTACTGCCACAGTTCCCAAAGCAGTAACACCCATAAAACGCACCTATTATGATTCTTATAAGCAGAGGACTGCAACCTTGACAGCCAGCTTAAGAATGGATAAACTATGAGAGCTGTAGGGGATGAGAAAGAGGGAAGTGAGGATCAGACAACGCTAAAACTGGAAAGAGATTAAGACTCCATTTCAGCACTGAGGTTATGGGCAAACTTAAAAACTCTATCAACATGAAAAACAGAATACAAAAGTCCTCCAGAAATTTCTAATAAAGCAGAGGCTTTTTCAGCCACACTATTTTATTCTCTTTTTCCAACCCTAACAGACAGTCTAACCTTCTTAAGCCATCACCTGTATGCAAAGAAAAGGGGACAGCGGGTGAAACTTAGTATTGGGTATCAAATATTAAAGCTAGTTAAATAGTCATTCTGAATTCAGAGAGAGAGAATTTACTTTGGTTATATTCATATTTGCTTGGATATTTTCTCAGAACAGAAATGCAAAGTATCCAAAGACCCTGATATTTGGAGCAGTTATTTCAGTTGTCTGGTACTGCAGGGATGGAAAGAGCATGAAAACAACGAGCTTTATCCAAATCTCACTGAAGTCGATGAAGAGTGTCCAACTTTAATAGCTGTTGGACTGGACCTACAGTGTAGCTACAGCGACATGACTCATTAATCTGATGAATTTTATGCAACTGAGAGAGAAAAAATGGTGGTAATACTTAAGATAAGCGTAGACTAACGTTGATGAATTAGGTAAATCAACAGTGGATCATACCAGTATAAATGACAGGAAATTCTGGCCCTCTGTTACTCCCTATCAATATACTAACTTTCTGAAGAAAAATATGCCTAAAGGACAGAAATCGCCATAACATTTAGAGTTTGTCATGCTGAAACAAACAGTGGATGGAAGCTAAATTACCTGGCAGAGAAAATTAACAGGCAAAGCATGTATCCTTTGACTTTGACAAAGGGGCATGAGTTTGCATTAGAAGAAAATCTAGCCCTGCTTGTAAAACATGTTATAGTTTGTTTCTATAGCAGTAGCTGTTATATATGCTACTTAGAAAAGAAGACAGAATTTTGGAAAAACACCTTGAATAAAAATGACCTGAGAATTCATAGTTGTGGCAAATTTAACTCAGAATTATCCTTTCACACCTTCATTCAAGACTGTTTCAGAATTTCCTGACCAAAGACAAAGAGCACAAAAGCTGAACTGATTTGTATGCGTGTACCTTAAGACATATATTTAAACTTCTGTCTGCTCTTTAGTACTTGCAATTGAAATGTGGCTAAAATTACCACATAATAGTTTCCTGCCTTTCTTAAATAGTCATGTTCCTCTCATACCGAGCAAAACACTGGACAAACACACCGGGTCTTCCAGCATGCAGCCCTCTGCAAAGCAAAGAGCAGCTTAAAAGGCAAAGATCCCTACTGTGTTTCCAGTCTGTCCTTCTCAGCAGGGAACATTACAAAGCAAAGACGCAGAGGGTAAAATAGAGATTTCAGACAGAAATAAGAAAACGTAAACAGAAAACCCCTGTTCATTTTTTTTCTGATGACTTGATCAAGACATTTATATGCTTAGTCACTTACTATTTAAAGTAAGTGTACATTTCTTATTAGAGTTCAAAGGATCTGGACGTCTGTGACTAGTTTACATGACTGAAAGCCATTTATTCTCCCACACAGCATACCACAGGCGGCAGGTTCAGGCACTTGTACCATGCTACAATTCCATTAGCCTTTTTTCCAATAAGAGGTTTGTTACGACATTTAATAACCATCCCTTCAACTCATATACCCCATAAATATAAGGGGCATAGTATTCCAACACTGACATTTTTAACAGTATGAAAATAGTGCTTTTAAAAAGGATTTTTTAAAACTTTATAGTTCTTTAGAAAGGAGGGTACGCAAGGGTACACATCATAATTGGAAGTACTTATTGGAGGAATTAAATTATTTTCCCATTTTTCTTCACACATTTACATCTGTCACAAAAATTTGTTTTTTTCAGCCTAGCAGTGGAATACTTCTATTACTCAGAAATTGGGGAGTTATGAATCTTTTTCTGTTTTTAACATATATCATTGTCCTTGCCAAGAAATGTAGAACTGACAACTTCCAAGACAGGGTGTTGGATGGACCACTTATGAAGGAGTGATAACTTGCCAGTGAGCTATTACAGATCACAGATGGGAAAGAACTGTTCAAAAATACTTTTTTGACTCCTTTTTTTCCTCCATTTTGTCCTATCTTGCCAAATTGCCATGGAGAATTTTTTTTATATTACAAGTAATTTAAATATATTGTTTTGTTCTACACTATTTTAAATCAACCTATTTTGATCCAATATAGTACTTTATATAATATTTTTAAGATCGCAGGGACAGGTGGTATAAAATCCGCACTGCCGCTACCTCCATAAGCAACGTTAAAAAAAGCTAACTGTTAAAAAAAAACCACAACACATTAGTCAAACATTACTCAGAGCTCTGTACATGCAAATCTAAAGGTGATAAATACAGGTACTGTTCCACAGAAGTATTTCATGGCAAAGCTTGAGGCAACTCAAATTGCATTCGATCACATCCATTTGCAGGAGAGCACTCATCAGCAGCACTTCTTCCCTATAAAGGGAGCCTATACTGTAAATCAAAGTACAGAACTCAAGCAATGATGGGAGATACGCAGGAAGGTATCACTGGCGAGGCAGCATTCTGATGTTGTAGCCCTAATCCTCATTATTGTTAATCTGAGTAAAATATGAACTCATTTGAGCTTCCTCAAGCAAGTTAAGAACCAGGAGTACTTCAGCTACTGAAGGGCTTCTGGGGTACTGAAAAAGACAGGGGGTGGGGAGGAAAGGGAAGAAAGCCAGCAAAAAATAAATTTACTTCCATTCACTGTGGTGTGTCATTTACAGCTGCTAATTTAATAGAACAGCTCTACCCAGATGAAGCTCCCATTTTGTTCAAACAGCTGCTCCTAAATCTTATACGTTCCAGAAAAAGGTTTCAAACCAAGAGCAGACAACTTTACTGACAGCACAAAAACACGGAATAACACCAACCAGTCTAACCTAAACCAGTCTTGAAATAATGCAAAAATTAGTTACTAATTCTTCCCCCACATATTACAAAACCAACAGTAAATACAGAAGAAAGCTGTGCTTCAGCCAAGGTGCAATTCTTTGCTTAATATCTTAGCCTCTGCTAGGGACACACCACCAGTGACCCCCAGGGCCACCCAGCACCTTGGATTTGTTTACTGGTCTGCGACAGCCACGGCTGCTTCTCAGAGAAAATCTTCCCACCTCCTCTGCGAAGCAGAGAGGTTTCTCTTGTTGGGAAGCTGGCAGAGTTCCACCGTGAAATACAAAGACAATGTGAACGGCCCTCGGATGAGAGAGTCTCCTTTACGCCATGGAGCTGCGGTTTGAAACTGAGCAGAGCGTTGTCATTTCATGTTTAAACTTCCTTGCCTGGAAGCCCTAGATAAAGAGGTACACCATTCTGTCTGCAATGCGATGAAAGACCCTGCTGAAGATGACACGAGCAGTGTTTCTTGGCTTGGACTAAGTTGCTTTCTTCTTGTACATCCCACAGCACTCAGCCGTAACAAGGGCGTATCGTGACAGTAGTGTCTGGTACACGGCTGGGCAAGGCTGCAGCATCCGTGCACGGTACTCGCTCGAATACACGTTTAGCATATGCCACTGGAGCCAGTGCAATCATGAACATTTTGAGTCATTGTGTTTGGTATCATTTCAGGGCCTATACAAATACTGTAAATAATGGAATATTGCAAAGCTGCAAGTAAATATTGAGGCATTAACACACACTGCTAAGAACTATGATGCCACGTCTGTGGCACAACAAGGCATTAGCTGTTGTAACTAGAGATGCTGACTGCAGCTTATGTAGAAAAATAGCAGCTTCTCTGCTGTGAGCTCATCACATGCTTTAGTGGCCTGGTAGGGATCAAATAATGTATATTTTTCTTTTCATATTTATAAAAAAAAAATTCCAAGAAACTCTGGAAGGGGGAACGAAGGCAGATGCGGAGAGCAGCAAACAGCAGTCTGCAGTCCCACTTGTGGGACAGGAAAAAGGAAAAAAAGGGACATGTTAAGTACTGTTCATTTTTATGTAACCTTTTCACTAGAAACACTATGGAGATTCATTTTGCTTCCAGGAGAGCTAGGGAACTTAAATCGGGAGGGATGATGGAAATATGGTAAGGACTATGAATGACATGTGTAACAACCATTGTTTATATAACCAAAGGTGAAAGAGTAAACAGTTGTAGAGCAGTGACACATTAATCAAGAAAATTATTTGCCACTACAATAATACAAGCAAGTTTTAAAAAAAGAAATCTCCATTTGTAGAAGTGCAAGGCTGCCAGGTGGCATATCAGCTTAAGACTGAAGGGGCACGCAAGTGTTTCAGCATGTTAGACACTTGATTGAACATGGCTTTTGATAATAATTTTTCAGTTTATAAGAAAATAACGAAACATAATGAATTGCAAGGAGGTGACTGCACTAATTACTGTTTGATCCCATTATAGAAAGTAGACTGGTGTGAGGAGAGAAAAAAAAAATGACATACTGTGCTAGTAGAGAAAGAGAGCTTGTCTGTTTATTCTGGTTTGCTCACCGTTCCCTGAGTTTGCTGCCATGAGTAAGTTTTAGTGGCATACATGCCGTAGTTTCATGCATGCTGAAGAAGATGAAATTAACATTTAAAAACTGATACTTTTTCAAAGTCAGTGTCAAAGGATGGCAAAGGAGTAATCACAGAGTTTCGACACGAGCGTATTACTTATGAACTTGGGACAACAGCCTGGTCCCACTGAGAACCACGGCAAAACGACTGCCTACCTCGGGAGAGCTCAGGTTTTCCCCTGGGTTCCTCCCTCCTCTTCACTTGAATAAAGTAAGTTGACTATATGTAAAACTGATCCTATACATTGCATTTTTTCCTACAGGCAGCAGCTAGAATTTGTTTTATATCGGTGTGGACATAAGCCTCCATTCTTGTGATTTGTTTTGCGTTATCTTAATCAACTCCCTACCTTTCTACCCTCTCCAAGCCTGCGAACATTAAAGACAATTCAGCTAACCCGCTTTTCACAGAAATCATGTATACACAAGGAGTTTGTGCAGATGTTTCCTGGATGAAGTTATGCAGCTGCAAAGACTTTATTAATTATAAAATGCAAAATGGATTGTTCTGTAATTGAAACTCTCTGGGGCTCTGATACATTTGAAAATTAACATACATATATGTATGGTCAGGACATAGATGGATGCTGCTAGATTATTTATTACAGATGGCTATTTTAGCTAATGCAGAAAAAAGGCTGGTCTTTCTCTACTGGAGCTTTCAAATACTTGCTTCATATTAATGTCTATGGTTCCATAACTCAGGACTGAAAGCACAGCTTGCAGAAACAGTACTCCCACTGCTTGTGTTGCTGACCTCATCTACGATGGACAGGTCCAGAATCTTTATTTTAATCCTATTGACAATGCCTCAGTGGGAGTAATTATAACAGTCGGCCACAAATCCAGACCTCCTGTCACTGATATATTAGGGTTTTTCACAACGAAAATGAGCAGCAGACAAGGAGGATGAAAACAACATGGGGTAGTGATTATAGCAAGATTTGTCAACCCCCTTCTGTATTAACCTGCTACAAACATATGACAATTTGGCATGGGCAACACCAGAAATACAAAATGTTTAATCTTCCACAGTATCGCAAATAAAATTTTGAAAATAATTTGGGGGGCATTGTTCTCTCCCAAGATACTTGGCTGGTAGATCACAACATCAGCCACAGGCACTTTTTAGCCAACGTATCTGAGAAGTTTAGATAAACTGAAAGCAGACCATTATAAAATAATTCCCAAATGTGGATTTCAATGTGAAATATTAGACATAAGAAACCCAGTAACAAAAGGAGACTTTATAACCTCTGATCCCCTTTTCCAATAATTTGTGTACGTTCAAGTCATGACTATGTTTGAAACTGTAAATTACTTTTATAGTGAGAGATGGCATCTGTTATGCCTTCTCTGGCACCTAATATATATTGTTTTATAAGGAGCTTAGACTGTAGTATTTTATTTGTCTAACTACTATGCAATGATAAATGTCTAACTGAAAAAGATGTTTATTTTAGCTTGATTTTTAAACTGCAATAGCATCTAAAGATTATTCACGTTTCAACCAAGGAATTATGTTGTATGGTTTAGCCAGAGTAAACTCAAGACTCTTAATGGTGCCTCAGCTATAGTGTGAATGACATATCTAAATAGGGCTGTCCTGTGGCTGCATAACATCATCCACCGAATGTTTGCTGTTGCCTGTCAGGAATCTCTCAGACCTCGTATTCATTTCCTAAGCCTAACACGCCCTTGTTGTCCAGAGTCCTGCTAATGTCTTTTCAGAGTTGTTCACATAGTGCTGTTCACACAAATAGAGATCCAGAAATAGACTGCTTGCTGAGTAATAGTAACTTATTCAGATTTTCCACTGAATGAAGCGAAACCTTTACCTCTCTACAAATTTGCTTAAAAAAAAAAACAAACGAGTATGGCATCATGTGTGCCTTCTTAACTTACCTAGTTGCGAAGAAACATAGGCACAAAGAAATATTCTAGTGTTTTCCTGGCTAATTTATACACAAGGACAAGGTAATCAGGTTGAAGAACATATCCCACAAATCAAAGAATACCTGATGTCACTATACTGTAGCAGCAAAATTACTTTGAATCTAATGATTCTGAATAAGTATATAAAAGGCTACATTTAAATGGCAATTAAAGAAACTCTAGCATAGTCTGAGCAGAATTAATTAACTGGGCGAGTTAAAAGTTGTGCATTGAGGCTATGACATAATGTTTCTCTACATTTTCAGAGTTTGCAAGGACTTGGGCATGTGCCTCTCATTAACTTTCTTGGGAACCACAAATATAAAGCCACCATGAAAATTTGGGGGAAATTAATAGGCCAGAGATACAAAGACACAGAAACGCAGACAGACACAACTCTATTACTGAACAGAGTTCAAAAGGGAAAGGTGGGTTAGAGAAATGAAAGGAGAAAAGATAGTCTGGCTTTCTTGTTTGTTCTTTACCTTTTTTTTTTTTTTTCTTTTCCCTTTTCTTCCACCATGCCCTTCCCTCAAGATTAGGTTTGCAAGGTGCTGAAGTAACTTCTGTGCAGAGTTGAGTGACAGCTCAACTGATTAGCCAGACTGGAAGCAAATGTTCCACACTTTGCAGGACATGGTGTAGGTTCATCACAAAAAAAAAATATGAATCCACGCCTGAAGTTTTGTCAGCAACAGAAATTTTATCCGTCTTCCTCAGAAGGTTCTCAACCAGTCAGAGAATTAATGGGAAAATGCCCTTGATTTGCTTATAACTTCTGCGTCTCTGTGTTTTGGTTTTTGTTTTTTTCCTCTTTTACTGACTTGTTAATACTTAATTATGAACTTATTTTAATTTTTACTAAAAAATCTGTTAAAACTACAGTGACTAAGGATTCAGCAAATCTAAGACCACCAACAGATTTATGTTATGGAAGTTACGATGTTCTGATAGGAAAGTTATATGATTATCTGAGTGGAGTAACACATCCCTTAGATGCATCAGCAGACAGCAAATATTGCTGCAATGAAAAGAAATTGGCTATGTGAACTACAGTCTAAGTGGTGCTTTTTTTCTAAACAGATGTATGAAAAATTTATGCTAAATGTGCTGTATTAATGTCTTTGGTGGGTTTTTTTGTTGTCATTTTCTGTTTGTTTGCTTGGTTTTTTAACTTGTACAAAATTCAACTCTAACAGCCATAAGAAAAGAAAAAAATAAACACTGGTGATGAAATTAACACAATAGATTGTTTCCATGAGCTTTAACTTTTTTTTTTCTTTAACTTTTTTGCTTCCCTATTCTCGGGTGTAGCTCAAACAATGAAGCACCAAAAAATTCCAAGTAGTCTACAATGTAGCTAACTTGCCTTGTACAGTACTGCCACTTAAATAATAAACTGGGCTTACTGAGTTCAGTGGGGACTTTGACAGTGGCAATGCTATGGCTCAGCTCCTCTGACATCATACAGGTTCTGTACAGCCACACCTTGTCTGTTCCTACACAAATGAACCCTCTGAGGTGTTTAATGCACATTCAGGCTTTGTGATTGCCAACATGTCTTAGGGAAGGTTTCCTCTTGTTATCTACAGAGAACAAAATACATAAAAAAAGCTCCAAGCAGTAATGAAAAAAACATAATATGGGGGGGGGAGGGCGGGGGGGTGTAGTATATTGAGTGTGCTTCTTTCCTAAATAAAAATACAGTAAAATCTGTTCATTGATACACTGTTTGGAATACATAAAAATAGTCCGGAAACAAATACCTTTGAATTTAAAACCAATGAGATTCCCATGGTCTTCTTACCTGTCCTTCCAATGTAGTAAAGGCCTTTGGGTTTAATGAAAAAAATCTTTAACCTCAAATATTGCATTCAGTTTTGGGGCCCTTACTACAAGAAAGACATTGAAGTGATGGAGCATGTCCGCAGAAGAGCAATGAAGCTGGTGAAGGGTCTAGAGTACAAGTCTTCTGAGGAGCAGCTGTGGGAACTGGGGTTGTTTAGCCTGCAGAAAAGGAGGCTCAGGGGAGACCTCGTCGCTCTCTTCAACTACCTGAAAGGAGGTTGTAGACAGGTGGGGGTCGATCTCTTCTCCCAAGTAACAGGTAACAGCGGAAATGGCCTCAAGTTACACCAGGGGAGGTTTACAGTGGATACTAGGAAAGATTTCTTCACCAAAAGGTTTATCAAACATTGGAACAGGCTGCCCAGGGAAGCGGTTGAGTCACCATCTCCGGAGGTATTTAAAAGACATGGTGCTTAGGGACATGGTTTAGTGGTGGACTTGGCAGTGTTAGGTGTACAGTTTGACTGGATGATTTTAAAGATCTTTTCCAACCTAAATTATTCTATGATATTAAAGATATAGAAATGTACAGTGGAATCTGAAAGTACTGGCAACTAGGTAAGACCTGTTATTTTTTTCCTCTTTTACTGATTTTTTTAAGCAACTGCATTATTTTAGAATCCTTTTAGCCTCATATCAAACAAACATAAAAAGACCATCTTAATGTAAACAGCAACCTCACTACACAGCACCACTGCAACACAACTACAAGACGACAACCTTTTATACAGAGCAGTGGGCCTGTCCCCTAACATGAGCATCTCTAATGCCTATTAAGTCTCACAAAGGCTCTCATCTCCCTTGCCAAATGAACGGTCATAATCTTGCCAGTTTGGGTCTCAGTCCTCTGATCAGGAAGTTACTGTGTTTTTCACTAAACCCCACAAAAGCAGTTTCCAAATTTCTGCAAAAACCCTCTCGCTCCCTGGCTGCCCCTTTTCTACCTTCCTGGGAGCAACACCAAGAAAATTCCAGAACAAGAAACATGAACTGGTGAAGGGAAGACTAGCGATAGCTTGCCTGGTGGAGCTGCTTCTAAATTATCATCAGAGGAAGAATGGAAATACGGGTACATTTCGGTCTATCACAGATATGTCAGCCAGATCTGCCAGCCAAAGAGATCTAGGTATGCAGAGATTGCAGTTTCCAACTTGCCTCTCATCCTTCACACCCAATCTTCAGCAGTCAAGTCCCATGGCCATGGGGTATAGACAGCTTACAGTGCCCCAGGAAAAGCAGATGCATGCAGCTAGGCACTTCTCAGGCTGCCTACAGACTGGATCTGCCCCTCTGAGACTTTCCAGGAGAGTCCGTATGTTGACCTGCCTGCCTGACCCCAACCATGGGCAGGCATGGGTGGGACAGTGTTGGCTCAGGCTAGTTGGAGGATACCAGGTCAAGTTTTCCTTTCCAGGATGCCATGAAGTTCACCTACCACTTGTCTTTAAAAGCCTGGACATTTCAGCCAGTCTGGTTTTGCTCAAAGGCTCAACACTCATGTCCAAAATAGAATACAGATGCACCTATGCTGATAAAGGTGTTCCCCAACAGCAATCTACTTCTGCAAGACATGAAAAATAACTTTATAATGCAGGCATGATCATTTATGTCACTAAAGCCTTATTTACAAAACCTTCTGACATACTACTGTAAAACTAACTTTGTGCTGTTAATTTTATTGGTTCCTCAACCCAGTTCACTCTACAGCCACTAAACGTCTGTGAAGGCACAGTAGAGGAGCAGGGGGTTGAGAAAAGATGGAACCACTTCTTTCAGCAGCAATGCCTAATTGATGCATTAATAAAATGTGAAGTTAGTAAAAATATAACCTGACTAGCTTCTTGTACTTCCGAGGAGAGAACAGTACTAGGTTTACTCATTCTATCTTTATGCCATAGATTCCCTCTTCACACAGATGACTCCCTCCTGATGCCCCAAAATCCTGCCTTACAACTGTCCAGATACAAATATTATGGAAGAGTTTCCTATGAAGGTCTCAGATAATCTGAAATCCTTTCATGAAATCGTTTTGGCCCCTGTGAAATGACGGAGGTCTTTTGAGGGAGCCTTAGATCACATGGTTCAAGGATAAAGTTCTCTGTAAAGGAAGTGGTGCAAATAGATCTGTTGCTACAGGCTTCCTGAAGCTTTGAGACAATCAGCTTCATGTGGATGTTTAATTTAATGCAACTGTAATGGTGCTTAATAATTGGCTGGCAAGAAATAAATCTGGAAGGCTTATTCATAAAATAGAACAGAAGCAGGCATCTCTATAAGCTTTCCAATTGAAATGAAATTAAAATAACTTAATAACACATTTTGTTTCCTTTGGACAATGACCTACCATTACGGTTCCAGGCCTCAATCCAGAAGAGATTTTTCACAGGTTTCTGTAACACATTCCTCAAGGCCATCATTATACAGCAGGCAAATCCACCCAAACAAAAGAGTAGCTTCTAAAAACCCACAAGAGAGAAATGATTCCAATTCTGTACAACGGTGCTACAGAATCTAAAAATAACTTTAGTTGCATATCCTGGTCTCAGATATTCCTACGTTTAATGTTGATTGTCCTACTTCAAAAAATATGCTTATGCCTATCAATCCATTGTGGTGCTTTTGGAGGAACTTAAATGCAAAAAAGCAACTGTTCTCCACAGTTACATTTGGCTTGGAATGGGAAAAAACAGAAATACTTCCGTAAAGAAAACAAAAAATACGCTCTAATTTCTTTAAAAAGCGATTCCCTTCCAGGTTCACTGAAGCCAACAAAATTTTTATCAGTGCTTAGAATGGAAATTTAAAGTGTGTGTAAGCATTTAACTATAACCTTTCAAAATAAAAATGGATTTAACCTCTTTATCTAAAGATTGGGGTATCTATTTATTAGGAGATTACAAACACACAACTCCCCTTTAATGAAAAAAATAAAAATAAAAGTATAAAGGGAAAGCATTACCATAGCAATTCACTGATATGAAACTGAACTGGAATAAAACACGAAGAAACTTCTTCTGGGTTTGCTTCAGTAAGTCTGTGGTAAGAAAAAACATTGCTAACTCTGACAGATTTATCTGCTACAAGTTTTTATGAGAAAACTTCCCAGATTCACACAATGCTTTAATTCCAAATAGTACAGCATGAGTTGTGATACTGTGAAATGAAGTTGTCTTTACTAATTGCATACTCTGAGCAGAAGTGTGTCTTACAGCAGTGAGCGTATCAAATCTGCCTGGCTGATCCTTATGATTTGGAAATGTCACTTTCTACTAAGCACAGAGCAAATAGGGAGGGGCAATAAAGCCGCTCAAAGATAGCAGCCATCCAAAAAGATAAAGGACACGCTGAGGAAAAGCAGACAACAGATTGCAGAGACAGAACAATCACAGATGGAGGCCAGGTGGGTGGGTCAAACAATTTTTTTAAAAAAGGTTTATTTTCATATTTAAACAGTACCCCGTTGTGTAAATGTTCAGCAAAGAGCTGATAAGAAAATGGATTTGTAAGTGCGTTTGAGCAAACAACATGTCTTATAGTCAAGAGGGGCTTAGTCGTATATAATTAAGGGATAATGTGCATGGTTCAAGAGTGTATGATACAACAAGCATTTTCTGCAAGTGATTAAACCCCACTGCAAAACAAAGGAGCTAGATACCCAAGGAAGCTTTATGGAGCCAGCATGGAGTAATCTTAAAACATGAACTTTCTTTTTTTTACTGGAGAAGGCAAGAGGATATTCATCTAACCATACAAAAGATTTTTTTCACTGCAAGTGCTGTGAACTTCCATGCTGCACCTAATCAAGCTCTTTAACTAAGATTATCATACTTTCTGTTTCAGTGTACACTACTATTACATTTAATCCTTTAAACCTCCTAAGAGAACAGCTCTGTGCACATACAATGCCCAGGTTCATTGGAAGTGTGTGCAATCATGGTTCTCTGCAAATTTCCGAAAAAAGGGGAATTACTCAGCTGAGCAGTTACAGCCCTGAGAGCCTGATCCAAACCCATTGAAGTAACGGGTGTCTTGGACAATGGATGACCTGAATCATGCAATAAAGACAAGGCAAATGAGGATGATCAAAGGTCCACCTAGACCACTGGCTTGTTTGTGGCCATGACCTATGCCAGATGCTTACAAAAGGAAAGAAAGAGCAGGGCAGAGGGGACTCGCATCCAACAACCAGGCGCTAGCAATCATGAGCTATCAGCCATCTCCCTCTCGTTGCTTAACATCCCCTGATAAACTTTTCTTTCTTCAGTTTATCAAATTATTTTCAAAAACTACCAGAGTTGATCCAAGTGACTATTTACCTGAATGTTAAAGCAAGTTTTACTTCTTATAAGAGAGAATACCTAGTGCCTGTTTCTGCACAATTCCTCACATAGCTGTAGCTTGTACACACAGCCACACCAACACTGAAGGCGGGTAATGCTGACAGTAATGCTGCAGCAGCAGGCAACTCTATGTGGCTTTTCAAAGCCCAAGAAGCCCAGTAAATAGCACGTTCCAAACACCAACCATTGCAGGAGCTATGTGCAGGTGTCACTGACCACATAGCCAGCTCAGGTATGTCATAGCAGAAAATAGAGCATAGACACATGAAAAATCACCATTGTATCTGGCCAACTGTCAGGGATATTTCCAAGAATACTGATACTCCAAGGCATTTACAAAACTTTTAAGGATTTGGAAACTTAGAATTCATATTTGTGTTTTTTATTATCATTATTTTTTATGTCTTGGGTTTAAATTGTCACAAACTGAAAGGGAATAGAAAGAATGCTAATATAACGTGAATGAATCCACATTAGCACTTTTGTTTGGATCCAGAGTGCACTTTTGAAGTGATTTCCCAGTCATCCCTGCTTACCATGTTTTCGTTCACATCAGAGTTATCTCAGAGCATGTGAACTGGTTTGCTTTCAGAAGAAAATAACCAGAAGATGTGGTCCAAGAGTGAAACTAGTGCACTCCAACCACAATTGGATCAGATTAGACCTACCTCAAATAAAGCCCCCATAAATTTATTTAGCATCAACATCAAATCCTCAGAACTAACTGTTTTGCTTGCTTTCAGCTTCACTCCTATTGTTCCGTGCTCCTTGCTAGTGACACCATCATGATGGGAAAACATGAATTCTCTATTTGGAGAAGCTTTAATTGTGGGCTTTGATTGACGAATCAGTACATAAATTATCTAACACACGTAGAACTGACTCAGCGTCCTAATTGTGAACAATTTGTAACTCAAATGATTTTTTATGTGCAAGTAATTCTTCAAACAGCGCTGTGTAGCTTGTTAGAAAGATGAGTTTATAGACGTTAGCTCCTCAGTGCTCAAGAAACTATGCAATTCTTTGAAAAAGAGCAAGATAATGAAAAAGAAACAATGAAGGAAGCAAGTGGTTCTAGTCACAAACAAAAAAAGAAAACACAAAAAAAAATAAAAACAAAGAAAATAAAAGATTATTTACAGAAGTGGGGGGAGAAAAGGCACATTTATATAAAGTTCAATAACAGGCAACGGGGACCAGTTTGTCCTCACATAACATATATGCAGCTCCCAGAAGAAATACTCCTCATGTTAGGGAAGTGCCCTCACAGCCCATGGCAGAATTCAGTTTGCCACTTAGGGTGGAATTTAAGGCTTTCAACTAGGCAGGTCTACTCAAAAATCATTCATTCATTCATTCTCAAAAGGATGGACTGCCAAGGAAGAAATAAAACATATCTCAAGAAGGCGTGAAAGTCATGGCAATGGCCCAGGGCACAGCAGGTACTGTCACTGATAGAAAGCATTCCCTGATATCTCCCTGGGCTCTAGTACATTTTCATCTTCAGCTCTGCTACGTTACCCAAAAGCATACTGGGCGTCTAGTGCCACTGTCCTTCTTCCCCATTCTTGCAATTTTCTGTGTTAAATATTAATGGGTTTTTTTTCTGAATGATAAACACAAATATAATTAAACCTTAATTAAAGTTAATTTTATAAGGAGAACAAGGATGGAAAAAATTCAGACAGTAGAGTGGCTGCAGAGGCTCACTAGGAGTCAAGGAACAGGGCTGAGCAATAGGAAACAAAACAGGCACGCAGTCCTCACTCGGGGCTCAGTTCCCCCCCTTCTCTTCCCAAGTTTTCTAATTGCTCAGCCAGACAGATTTCCATTACACAACCCAGCTCCTTATCACCAGCAAGCACACTAGTCCAACAGACCTACTGATCTCAAATGGATCTCCTCTGAGACAGTGACAGGAAAGCTACACAAAGGAAAAAGGTTGGCCAACTCTGCCACTGGATTTAAATACAAAGTCAGATTGGGACCTGGGCGTCCTGAGTCTGCCTTGAGGACTTCAGCAGGAAAAAAAGGGTCTGTTGGGAGGGAAACATCAACAGAAAGTACAGCGATGTGATACAGAGCTGGACTATTATTAGAGAAGTTGTCCAAATTAATCCCTTGATCTCCACTGCCTAGCTGACAGCAGGCCACAGATTAAATAGTCAGGATGTGACTTCTCCCAAGATTACAACACCTAAATTGCAGTGTCAATATGTCAGTGCTTACATGTGTAATGAGTAGCTAAGTTCTCATTGGAGTCTATGGAGACCCAGGGCTCAGTTCTGAGCTGCCTAAACGCAATTGCCTAGTGCAGTCTGAGAAAGGCTACCCCTCCAGGTCCCCAGCCAATGGTCCAAAAAGAGTGCAGGTCTTCTGTGACTCCTGTATCACGTCTGCTGGCCCAAACAGATGTCTTGTATACTATACACCACCTCAAAGAAGACCAGACAAATAATGTTTATGAACCCAAACCCAGCCTCTTGCAAATGGTCAGTGGAATGGCTCTCCAGGCGACAGCTTCAAAATAAATCCTGCTCTCAGTTACTTATCCTGACATGCCAACATATAAAGCATCCAGTCATAAAAATTACCAGTAATCCTTAAATGGCACCCAACTGCATAGCCTCATAAAATATCTCCTGTTTTCATATGCAAGCAGTTTATCTAGCATCCTATGATAGGTGAGTAGTGATGAGAAATGAGAAGAGTAGATTATCCACAGTTCTCTATCAGACCTGCCTCTATCAAGTACCAAATACATCCATACACACAGCGTTGTAGAGCTTTTTATAGCTTGTCACACGAAGTCTCAGTGACTGAACTGAAATGAGTAATGTGTGCCTACAGGGAATGAGATATCAAGCTGAGGTTGGCATATCTGAGCCTTTGAGTAGAGAACTGGTGTACTGTAACTAGTTATCTAAATTCAAAATAAAACACTGGTGAAGTTGAGTTGTTTATGATTATGTTAGGCTATTATGCCATTTATGTGGAAGACGAAAATTAATTTGATATGAACGCAAATGTTAGCTGGCAATTTACTGCATTACAACAGCAATATAGATAGAACACAGATTTGAAGAATCTTAATTCTACAAGAACAATGTAAGCATGTCTATGTTTCTGAGCATGTGTGTACACATGTGCATGTTTCATGAACATTCACATTTCAGTGATATAACCCTCCTCACTGGCCTATTATGCATCCAAAAATGAATGGCAGGAGTAGCAAAGGGTGAAGCCAAGAACAAGTAAACATTCTCAGTTATTACAGACTGTGGAAAGCTAAGCTATTAAAGACTTTATCAAGTACACATTGATTCTTAAAAGAAGAAAAAAAAAACCCTCTTTGTCTTTCCACGTCTCATCTTTCTTCAAACTTTGGAACAAACTAACACATGACATCACTGAAATAGCAGATGCAAAAGCCATATATTGGGCTTTTTGCCACTATATGCATGAAGTTACAACAAGCATTAATTATGGACACTTCTGGGGGATCTGGGAATCCCTAATTAACATTCTACTTCCCACACTACAAAAGATGCCAATTGCTTTGCCCAGCCACTGATTCTCACGTTGAATTAATAAGGTACTTCTATGTATTTTTGTGCCCTTCTGGGTTCCTTGTCCTATAAGGTCCATAAGTGGTCAAAACTCTATTCTGCATTTAACCTGCAGCTTTTAAGATATTTGGTAATTACTGATAACTTTGTCAAAATAAAACAAAATTCTGTTCAGATCAAGGAGCTCTAAGATGTAAAAGGAACTCAAAGCTCACCGGAATCTTCCTCAAACGCAGGGACAGGTTTTGAAGATGTGTACACACACATTTGACGTCAGTGTCACACAGGGTGACTTTACTGTACATATTTGCAAGAATGAGCCCAAAGCGATATCATCACTGCAGGCATACTGCTTTTCAACCGGTAAGGTTCCCAACAGGAATGTCTGGATGGACTTAAATCAGTATATCCTCCCATCTGTCCTCTGCACTTATGCTTTTCCAGTAGTACCAGAGGTTTCAAACAGCCCATACTTAGTGCTGGATTTTCACTCATCCTCCTTCAGTCCTGAACATAGCACGTCTTGTGGATTAGCAATCAAAAAAACTGTTTCATCAAAGTCTGAAAATGGGAGCTAGTGGAAAAAGAAATGGAATTTAATGTGAAAATAGGTAATGCTAGGGTTGCTGTACTGATTGCTTTTTTCTTTTTTTTTCTTTTCTTTTTTTTTTAACACTGAATTCACTTACAGCCTCTGCTTTTTATTTGCACTTACAGCCTCTGCTTTTTATTTGCAGTGAAGCTGCTATAAAATTTTCCGTCAGCCGTAGCTGGTTTGCAGAATTAAGGACTACTGCTGTACAATTTAGAAATACAGATTCTTGACCTTTTCCATGATGATGTTTCTACAACATCCTTTGGCAGCAAAGTCCGTAGTCTAATCGATCGTATCGTAATTGTCCTAAAACTTAATATAAATTGTTCCTGACAGTGCTTAAGCACATGGCATTTTTATTTACATCCACTGACATATGAAAATAAAATACTCCATTTCTCTTTGTAACACTCTGTAACAGGTTGGTAGACTTAAGATTTTGCATAGAAATAAAAGAGTTCGTGTGTTCTGCCCTGCTTAAAAAAACAAACAAACAAAAAGCCCAACACCCCCAAAACCCAAAAAATCTCACAGCCTTAAGAATGAAGACAACAAATGCCAAGTCATGCTGGTAGATGAGTAGCTCCCACCAATATAAAAAAGTGAAGCAGCTCTTTCAGATAAGAAAATCAGAAGGGAACAGGGGACAAAGAAAAACCTCGGATAGACTCAGAATGCAAGATTAGATAGGGTTTATGTGGTTTTACTAACAAATCAAATCCAATAACACAAAACTTGAAGAAGGGATTGACTTTTGGTATTATCTCTGTCTGTATTGTTCAGCTAAAGATTCGACAGGTATATAGTCCATTTACATGCAGCGCTTTGCATATGCAGCAAAATTTACGTCTCCTGTTTAAGTTTTATACCAGTTCTGTTAAACTTAGAAGATTGACTGCACTGCTGTTCTCTCAAAGGTCAAACAGGTGATGCAAACTTCTGCTGCTTTTAGTTCCTAAATTTCTGGAGAGTTACCTTAATTCTGTGGGGTTTAGGTTTACTTTATTAAGGCTATAGGCATGCTTAAATACTTCAGTGGGATAGGAAAAGGCATTTTTTCTGCATAAAAGAATAACATAACATTTGGCAACCTGTACATCTGCATTATCTCCTTAATTTTCTCTTTGCATCAAAAACAGATTAAAAGCACAGTCATTTCCTTTATTCTCCATTTCTTTAAATAAAACTATTTTACATTTTCAACGAACTTGGGTAAATTTTCATTGAAGTACCTGTTTCTGGAAAGAAGATGACCACAGTAACTCACCGTCATGATAATTCATCTTATCTCTTCTAGCTTCTCATTTTTATATCAGAGAATCTGTATTCTTCCAGGCTTTCCAGCATCTTACTGCCTTGTCTTCTTCAGCCTGACTTCCTGGCACCGAGTACACCAAACCTGTCTGCCAAATTTAAATGACTATTTCCTCACTAGGGAACATGTAGTTTTTCACTGGGTCTGTCTTCATAGGCCTTTACTCTGAAGTGACTGAGTCGACAATAATATATGTACAATATCCTTATGTCACATCATGAAAAGTGTTTAAAAAGAGAAGCTTAGTTGTTCTTTTCGTACATTGTTCCAGCTGGTTGCATATGTTTAAATATGAGCAAAACTCAAAATACTGGCTTTTCTTCAAAATTAATTTATTCAAATATCTATACGCCTAATGTCTATCTTTGCAATGATAACCGTCAAACTAGAGGTAGATTCCATAGGAAGAGCTGCAGAAAGGTGGATACCCCACTCTGTTTCAACTTTCATTAGTCATGATGAGGTACGGTATAGCCTGAAAATTTAGGTTTTACGGCCTCTGTTCCATTTTAAGCTGAGGTATAAAGTAGAAGTGGAAGTGGACCAAATCCATACCTGATTTTATTTCATTTTGAGATTTCTTTCTCCTACTCTGTTAACTACAATAGGTATTTTGCCAGTTTTGTAGGCTAAGCAGCCTTCTTCACTGAAGAAAATTATTTAGAAGTAGCATTGCTCAGTAACAAGGGTACGAAGTCAAAATTTGTATTTGGGACCCATTCCCCACATTGGCACTTAACAGCTTTGTGACCATAGCCAACTCATTTCATTTCTTTTATTTTCTCTGTCTTCTTTGGTTAAATAATAAACAGTAGGAGCAAAGGGGGATACATTCCTATACAATGTGCAGACAGCAGCACCTCAGAATCAACTGATTTCTCTTCTTGAGTCTGGTTGAAAACGTAGGCATTAATATGCTAAACAGCAACAATAGCCTTAAGTAAAATCTATGCAATTTCAGAAGAATTTAAACTGCTCAAAGGATCAGTAGAACAGAGAATACTTTCTAACGGCCGATAGAATTAAATGGAAGAACTGACTTTCTTCTCTACGTCTCCACCAAAACAAGCATGAAATGATAAAGTGGAAAAGAGCCCTGCTGTCAGCCATAGGAGATACCTATCAGGCAGACACATTGAAGATAAAAAGCTTTATTCCTGCATCTTTTTTTTTTTTGTGGATTTCAGGAGAGGGTTGTGGAGGTAAGAGGGTAGATAGACAAGGGGTTTTTATTGATTTTGTGTGCTATACTTGCTCTTGCTACTTATTAAGAGCTGTGGAAATTGCTCATAGTTATCTTTTTCCATGTTTTTTTTCTGGCTGCAATACTGTCGCTCCTGTCTTTGTTCATGTCCTGGAAAAGCAGTTCCTCTAAGGACCACTGCTACAACAGCAGCAGACACCCAAGTCATATAAATGAAGATGGTAAGAGATGGGTAAACACTTTGCAATATTCCGAATTCTCCTATTAAGCAACACCACAGCCACTTAAAGAGACCTTCAACCCACAATACCTATAGTTAGGACCATCCAAAAGCACATGATGCCAAGAGAGATCCCATAGGATCAGGCTGTAAAAGACTGCCTTGCTTTTACTGTGGGTCTTTTTTTCCAATCAGATTAAGACTCATTGCAACTTTCCTTTAAGAATTTGCAATGGTGTCAACAACAGTGGCAGCAGAGACAGCAGCTTTCCAAGCATCTGTCGCGTCAGTGCTAGGGCCATCAGCATAAACAGATTGTGCTAGAGACAGTTGTCCCATGTGGATCAGTAAGACTCAGCCAGTTCTCTCCATTCTGCACTGATCACTGATGAAAAGGATTTTCTTTGAATTGAAGGATAAATGCTCTAAGTTCCTTGTATGTACAAAAAAACTCAGCATGTTTTATGCCTTACTTGCCCTGAATTTCTCCTGATAAATGCACACTCCAATCTGATAAATATTCCCTGAGGAGCACCATGCATTCTGCTTGTCCAGACACACAGGGGGAAAAATAAAATAAATTTAAAAACTCAACCTATGGATGACTAAATATTGATGAATATGATGTGAATTCTGAGGCAGGTTCTCCCCTCCTCTGTCTCCCACTTTCTAATTTACAGAGCTTGCAGTATTTAGAGTCACAATGTCAACCAAAGTCAGAAGAAATAGAATTCTAGAAAGCATTACAACCATCATTAGCACTCTCTATCCCGACTACTTATCAGACGCATATAAATCTTGATGCCTATGTGACTCACTATGATGAAATTAAATGAGAGCAAACAGAGCAAATGCATGTCTACTGCTTTTATCTCTAACCTACACAGACAGTCATCGATATATTTGAGCTACAGCAATATATTTTGTAATATTTCAGAATATTGTTATCATTTTATTAAACCAAATATCTTTAGTATTTGCTCCTTGTATACCTCCCTGGTTTCCTAACAGATAACCCCTCTCCAGCACTGACTGGATGATCCAACATTTCATACAACAGCCTCAGATGCTCCCTTTTCTAAAAAAAATAAACATATCATTTCATTTCCAATATACATTTAATTTATGCCTAATCGGGTGCAAGGAGAACTAAAATCAGCATGCACAAAGGCAAGGAAGCAACGCAGTTAGAGTCAGTAAGAGTGTTAAAGCATGCGGTATTCCTGTTCATAACTGCATGCATTGTAAAAGCACAGAAGCTGTACGTTCACACCAGATCAATCCTCCATTTACCCTGAAACATTTTAATCTGTTTCCTTAAAAGGACAGGTGCTGATAGAGATTTGAAACAGAGACCGAATTAAGAAAATGACAGGAAAAAAGAATCCCTGCTGCTACAAAACAGCACTCTCACCGGGACTGCATTTCTTGAATATTCCCCTTCAAGGAGAGGAGCGTATCATTTTTTATATTTAGCCAGGGAAGGTGACAGACTGAAACCAGAGTTGCTAAAACCAAGGTAGTGTGAAATCTACGGAAGTACAGAATTGAGAATTTAGAAAGAGGAAAGGGGTTAAAATTCTTTTTCATCTTTAGAAAATCAGCACATTGTTCCAACTGAGCTAACATGCTCAACTGTACTGCAGGATTACAAGGAAGCTGAAGACAAAGGTTTCATTCACAAGTCTACCCTTTTACAAGAGATAACCTCCTGCGCCAATGTAAAGTCAAGTCACGTCTGATTAAGTTCACTTCTCCTGTGACAGCGGACAACACTTTTGGAATCAAAATAGAAAGAGAAACCTTGATCCTGCATCGATCAGTGTCCTGCACATTCTTCAGATCAAAATTTAGCATAGCAAAGTGGCACACGTAGATATTTATTACAATTATGCTAAAAATCATGAAGAAATTTATAATCTTGCTTTTCATTTTCACCACTACCTAATAAAAATACCAACTCTTTCTAATACCAAGTTGCGAAATATCTTCAAACATCAGTGATCTTCCACCATTTATTTTCCTTTATTACAGGACAAATTTAAAAGAAATCATTATCTATATTGCTTAGAAATGTACCTCCTCTTGATGTCTGTCTTGCCTACAATGCTTCTGCTTTCTGACATCACAATTAGCTGTCATGGAAATGAATATGATATAATAAGCAGAATACTTTTGGTCAGCTCCTGGCTGAGTTACACTAAGATTCATGTCATTCACTTCAGCAAGGCCAAAATTTCACCTTTTAACTTCCTCCAATGAAAACCCAGTGGGAATAGCTGAACAGAACATGGCATCCAGGTTTTATGCAACATTTGATAAATAACTTCAGCAGGAGGCTTGGCATTAATTTTCATGGAAACATGGATGAACCTATCTCATGCAAATAAGTGGAGGGGGCAGAAAAACATGCAGACGTTGGAATATTTTGTAGGAAGTGATGTTTTTCACGCAAAGCTTGATTTTAGGAACTTATTAGTTATCCCAGTGACCAAATTAAAAGGAGTCGTTTTACAAACAGGCAGAAAATTGTTTTGTTTGTCCCTGAACTACACATAATTTTGCTTTTTTTGTGAATTTCTAGCAATGTGCTGTGAGCGTATATTAACTCTTTGTGCTTACTGAGGCAGCAAAGAGTATGAGACTTCTGATCATGTTAAAGGGTTATAATTTACAACATCGCTTCATTTTCTAAGTTTGCCTATTTGAATCATTATTTCAAGTTGAAAATAATAATGTAAAATGACTATACCCATATGATACACTAATTAGCACCTACCTCAGAAGAGGGAAAAAGAGGGGAAAAAAAAAAAGTAAAATGTAAGACAGAAAGCTGACACTATAAATAATTTTAATCTGTTTCTGGCCTGATATGTTAATATTGCTCATTTATCACAGAAAAGTAGCATGTGTGCTGACCTAGCACTGCAACTTTTTTCAAATGCACAATAGCCAGCTACTAATGGCTTTGAATGCTATTAGTGCATTGTGGTGAGAATAAATGTATCAGTGAGTTTTTAATTACTTTAAATGGGATGCCTCCGTGCAGCAGCAAGGACAGGCACAATCATAATACACTGTGTTTTAGTAATAAAAGAACAACCATTTTTTCCTCCATCGAGATGATCCCCTTCAGGCCTGAAGTGCACTGTAAGTGATAGCTTTGCGACAGAAATAGAAAGACATTCTCTTAGTCCTAAAAGAATACTCCCTAGAAGGCATTACTTTCTTCCTCCAGAGCAATTAGATTACTTTGGACTCTCACACAGCCCCAAACAAATAGCCCACATCTGAAAAACACATCTCAACAGAAAACTTTAAGCTCCCTGCCTAATGAATGATGGGCATACAGAAAGGTTAACAACAGGAAGTCGATGTCTACTTATTTGCACTGGAGTCTTTAAAATACGAGCATTTCCATTTTCCTTTTTTGATTATCCCTTATCACTTATTATCTTCTTTTAGCATCCTTAACTATGCAGCATTTGTCAAACATCAGAAGTGTTTGAAGCTTACCCTCTAAAAAATTCAAGAAGAGAAAACAGAAATATATTTCTCCAGGAGTTGATACTGTACAGCGGCAAGTACGCATAAAGCTCGTGACAATGCTACAAGAGCTGGCAAGAGGCACTTCACACAATGAGGCAAATTCAGGCTTATTTTATTGTCCAGCATAACTTTACTGAACTCCTGCACTTTATTTTTAGCACAGAATTAAAAGTTACCCTCTCTATTTCTCCCCAGTGGCGCAAAGAAATTCAGTGAATGATGGGGTATCACCAGGATAGAGCATTTTACTTAATACAGCAGAGCAGGAGCTGATCATTCCAGGAAGGTTAGATGTCATAAATGAGCAGCAGCAGCAAGGCTGTAAACTTCTAGGGCTGTACACTGAGAGCACTGTGCATTCCTTAAGTGGAAGTAAAAAATTACACGCGAAGTAGAAAATGCGGTGAATACAGTTCTGAAATAATGAGACTGGTATTGCATATCCAACAATTTATTCCCATTTAGCAGTCAGTGGTAAAGAGACCAGACCTTGCAAATCATAGCTAAACATCTGATTTGCAAGCTGAGGTTCACTGCGGTCTTCACATGCAGTTGTTCCTGATTAAATCCATGCAAACAGAATAAGACTTGTTTCTGTTTAGTTTAAATCACTTTTAAACCTAGATTCCCCTCGACATGCTTGCCCTCCACCAACAATTCCTGTTTTATCCTGTCCTCTTCAGCGTGGAGGAACAGGTGTGCCCTGACTAGAAGCCTTCTGCTGCTCAGTGTAGAAGGATATTTCCTTGCTCTTAACCTAAATTTTGCCCATAGGGAGACTCCAATTACACAGACATTGGAATGTAAGTCCTGTGCTGCCTGACGTGCTGCGTGCAAGGAGCTGTGAAAGAGCCAGACCTCATGTGCTCCATGTCCTCTGCAGTCTGGTCATTGAGGGTATTTTACACACGCAGGCTGTAGCAAGATTTCACTCCAAAAGAGCCTCTACAAACAGTCATATGGGGGAGAGACAACAGTCCATGCTTATGGTCTCCTTGGTGAATTCTGCAGCAGATAAACTTAGTTTGCAAGAAAAAGGGTTCCTTCGGGACTTTCAAAGGCCCAAGAGGCTCGTCTTCTCTCCATTCCTCGTCAGTGGCAACAGTGTTCCCACAAGTTAAATTATGTCCTCGATTACACTATACAACAAATACACATTCTCTCATACCTCCAGACGCTTTGCCTACAATGGTTTTATACAGGTAAAAGCTACTTGAAGTCATAATGATTATGGTATCACAGCTTCCTAAGCAGTCCTGTTGGTGGTGTATGAGATGAACCAGGATCCTGGCTTACTCTTTTGAGGTACATTGATTCATCAAGACTAAAAGCATGTTTCAAAAAAACCAGCAAAAGAATCCCAGACTGATCTGACTGAATATGAAAAAAAGAACTTTGCAGTTGTTTTAACTACGGGTTTTAACATGTGGACTTCAGAATCAAATATGCTTGAGTATATAAAGTTGCAAATTCTTTTATTTATTTATTTTTATTCTTAATCCTAAGGCACTCGATAATCTATTTTAAATTCTAGTTCTAAGAATCACATGGTTTGTTGTTATTGCTGTTTCTGAACGACCATCTAAACTCTAGCTTGAGGAAAAAATGGCTTCTAGTCCTTGCAGTTGTGGAAAATAGTTTGAAAAGATGACCCAACTACATTGCAGAGACTGAACAGATGCATACACAGAGATTAAAGAATAATGACCATTTCAGACATTCTTGATTTTGTGGGGAACCAATTAATTTCATTTACATGAGCTATGCAAGCCTGTCTAAAGGTTAAGAAGTTAAAAGAAAAAAAAAAAAAAAAAGGCAGTAAATTCTCAGATTTGGAATCCTTCTTCTACTGAACTCATCTTTTAATTCCCAGTTTTGCAGGCGCTTAGGGATGGCGAAGAGAGAAAAGAGACATTCCAACTTGCTTAATGAGAAGCACAGAGCTCAATCGCCTTAGGACCAGATCATAAATTTAAATTGCATCTTTTTTTCCCCCCCCCCCTTAAGTGACATTACACAGTTCCTGCCTCTCTTGCCGTGTGGATAAAACACAGTAAAGCCTTTTGTATGGGTAGTACAAAACCCTAACCTTTGTCACACCCTCTGCTGTTGGAGGAGAAAGAGGAGCAGCACACAACAGGGAAGAGGAGAACGTACCTTCTTCTCCACTAAACACGAATATGACCACACATACAAGCGAGCCTTTCTTTTTTTTTGTTATTTATGAAAGGCGTTTTCACAACATTTACCCTTGATATTTAATCTATTAAAAACTGTTCTTTTTTGTGTGTGGGAAAGGCACTTTGAAAACTGTTATGAAAAAAAACAGAACAGAAGCAGGAAGTATCCCTTAGCGCTTATGAAGGACAATCTCCCAGTCACTTCAAGGGGACAAGGTCAGGCCTCACCTTCATTCTCATGCATTTGCATTATTGACTTTATGAAACAAAGGCAAAGCCCAAAGTAAAGAACTTGTTGTGCAAACCCAGGATGCCTGTGTGATCCTGTGTCATTAGCGGTGGCAGCTCCCGGCCACGCACCACACACTGGCTGAGACACCGGCTATTTGCACAGCACTCAGATACCACTTTGCTGTGGTATGCAAACCGTTAAATGATACGCCTACCATAGCGATGAAAAATCTGGCGTTACACTTGTATTCACCTGTTGACACATCCACTGCCTGGACCTCCAAAGCACAGGGTAGAGGCTGAGAAACATCTCCACACTGAAGCTCAGCCCCTGCCCAAAATCATGCCCTCAGACTGCATATCCTCACCTGTCCACAGTCCCTCCTCGTCGCCATACCCTCCCCTCACCTCTCCTCAAGGATATATCCCCAGGCTTCAGTTTGACAGCAGGTGCTTTAAGCAGTTCAGTGCTTTGTGTGGGTGGAATAAATTATACTACTGACACAGAAAAAAAAAAAAAAGCCAAATGGATAGCCTTGTTAGTATACAAAAGAATAAAGTGGTACATTTAATTGAGATTTTTTTCTCCATATGGCAAATTCTGTATGTTATAAAATCACATATTTCATCACTGGTAGGTTATTTACAGTATTTCCGATCTGTCCAACAAAATGGTACATGGTTTAACTGTTCTCTTTCAGGTGATTCTTTATTAGTCATATAATCCATTTTTCTACTGATTAGGGAAGATGACTCAGTACTAAATATTCTGTCTCCTCATACAATTGATTTTTTGTGCTTTTTTCTTCCAATATTATTTTCTCCAACACAGTTTTGCTGGTTAGTCTTTATTAGTATAAATCATCTGCAGATGTGCTGGAGATTTCACACTACAGCTTCAAAGACTCCTTCTAGAAACGCCAGAGAACAAAGCAATTTTTCATACCTAATCCCATTCTTCTTATCCCCACTGATGTAACTGTCAAAGAAAATCACAGCTATGCTGACAACGCAATACAGAATGAACTCGGATCCATACAGACTATTTCTGCAGAGGCCCAGAGTCCAGAAGTGAAAAGTATCTATTATTTTAAACAACAGAATCATAGAATCATAGAATGGTTTAGGTTGGAAGGGACTTTGAAGATCATCTAGTTCCAACCCCCCTGCCATGGGCAGGGACACCTCCCACTAGACCAGGTTGCTCAAAGCCCCATCCAGCCTGGCCTTGAACACCTGCAGGGATGAGGCCTCCACAACTTCCCTGGGCAAAACGGGCCAAAAAATTCTGCTGTTGAAGACCTCATCCCTTACGGATGCCATTAATCAGGAGCAACATCAACCTAGCTCCAAGCAAGAACATCAGGTTCCCAGTACCTGCTAGGCTTCCTCCATGAAAGCAGCCAGACATGGTGACAATGTCATTGGCAAACCAGCTGTTGGTACCACCAGGCTTTTATTCCTGCCTTCAGACAGCAAGAGAGACACCACCAGCTACCTCCTCACTCCCCCGCAGCTCACAGGTAGCTGTGTCACTACCCCTTCTAATGAATCTTCTGCTGACATTTAGTCCAAAGCATCTTCTGTTTTGTTGTTTTGTTTAAAGGAAGGAGAAAAAAAAAAAAAAAAGTAAAGCAACCTTCAAACAAACAGGAAAGTACATTAAACCAAACACTTTCAATTTACATTATTTTTGGATCACTTCCCTAGCAGCCTGCCCATGGAAAGCTAGCATTTTGCAAACTTTCAACTAAAACAGGAACAATATTCAATACCGACAAGATGAAATGAATCAATCTGCCCATGGCTTAATTCACAAAGGCAAATTTCTCTTTCACAGTCTCGTCCCAGAAATGAGAAATAAACTTCTATACTTCAGCATCCATTTCTGCTGGAGAAGAGGGCAGAACTGGGTCAGTTTCAGGGTTTTTTTTTTGGCT
>VZSZ01008286.1:322264-347122 GCA_013398815.1 Ibidorhyncha struthersii
TACAGACTATCAAAACTGAGCCAGAAATGAATCGATTTACAGCAGTGTAGTAAAATCAAAATGTGACTCAATCTGGTTATTACTCAGTATAACTTACAGAAGAAATGGGTCTTTGTAAAGTCTTAAACAAATTAATTTGCTTGCTTAGCAGACTTAGGGCTTGTTAAAGGCTCACTAAAGTGCCTCATTGCTTTCAATGCTCTCTGGCTCATTGCTCTTTCCACACTGTTCAGTAGCTGGCTGTAAGTCTGTAGTTTAGAAATTTTATTCTAACTTCAGGTAATTTCAGNAGTTAAACTGTCTGGACAAATTAGTTGTATCAGATATGCCATTAAAATAGGTCCAAACTAAAAGTAACCTTTTAAATCGTCTGAGCTACGCGACTGAGCCATCATATGTCACAGCCAGTACACAAATAACCAGAAGCTAATGAAATATGGTGCGGTACTTCAAACAAAACCAATCACCGATTTCTTAAAATTTCATCCAGAAACCTGGTGAATTTATTTCTCTCTTCTTTTTTTTTAATCCCCTCTGATGCGAGTTAGTATCAAGCAAAGGCATAAAGAGAAATCTCTAGCTGATGAGCTGCAAAGTCAATCTGTTACTACAGGAAACATGTTCACTTCTTTAACAGGTACAAACAAACACAACTGATGGGAAGAACACAATCAATAAAATAGTTTCCAAAAATCCTAGGACTGTTTATCTTAAGATCAGATCTGAGTGATTTCAATTAGATGCAGATCTGTTCTGGTATTTCTCATCTTTGCCAGCTTGTCAGATAATTGTCTCCCAAGCAACTCCAGTGATCAGGCTTTCTCAGTTCAGTCATTAACTCGTTCTTTGACACACACACACACACACACACGAAAAAAAAAAAAGCCATGGCACTTTGAGTTCTTTTTCAAAAGGACAGGTATGGATTGCAGCCTGACAGGTGCTAACTAGACCACAATCATCATTCAATCGTATTTTTAAAGCTAACACTGTGGCATAATAGTTTTCTAGTTTTCTGTTACCTGGTGCTGCGTTCTGTACACAGTGGGTAAAAACAAGGTTGCGCAAAGTTCATTTTTGGATACAGCTGAAAACTTTGATTAATAGTGACTACTCATCCTGCATCTGCACTTTATTATCATAAGCCATTATGCTCATCTCTCATAAGGTAAGCACATGTGAGCCAGAATTATAGCTAATTTACAAGAAAAAAAAAACACAAACAAATCAAACCACTTTTCACTTCCCATGCGTGGTACATGCTTATGTGCTTCCTCGAATCAGAACCACTGGCTGCTGAGAAACACCCCTGTGCCTTAAAAAGAGCCACAGTGCATCACCCCAGAGTTACAACAGATGTTTGACACTGGCTTTTACACAAGGGGAGTGAGGACGCGTTCTGTTCGTAAAAGTCTGTGGAAGGTCTGGGGATCTACCTGGATGAAATGCACTGCATAAATATGCAGTTATCATCAGTACACTTCTGTTTTAGATAAACTTCTGGCAAAGTGGAACCTATGAAAACCGTTTAACTTTGTGTAATTAAAACAATATTAGAATAATCATGTTTCACCATGACAAAATATTACTGGCGACAAAGGAAGACTTTAGCCATTGCTTTTAATACACCTTTCAAAATAAAACCTTTTTTTTTAAAATTTTTGTGATATATTTCCCTTCATGAAGGTATGTTGCAAAATAAATGCTATTCTTCATTGTGTTCTAAAAATGACTGGTTTGAACTATTTAAACTATTTTAATTACTCACTGTTTTATCAGCATAAATAAAATTTGCTCGCTGACCCATATATTTCTTATCTACGTGAACCGAGCTACTTGTCCCAGATCATTTAGTGCAGGTTAGCCAGGCTTTGTGAGCAGCGTATAATGATATGCAAACTAAAACCATAACTATGTCAATTTAAGGTCAAAAAGGCCTATTTGTGGTTATTATGGAAATCAGTTTAAACGCAAGGTGGCTAAACAATGCGCCTTTGCGTACTGGCTCAGCAAAAAACCACAAACAACCTGCCAACATCTGCTTTTTGAAGTGTCAGATAACATTATTTCCAGGATGACATCAAGGGCCTTCATTGGCTATGCATAAGGTCAGTGAATATTAACTTCATTTACACTTGGCTGAGAATTGGCTGGTGCCAACAATAGAGGTTTAGATCCTCCGCTGAGCAGGGTTAAAAACTGACAGAAAGCTGCCATTGAGGAAGATGGATGATGGTACTAGCTGACCCTATTCCTCCCCAAGTGTCACAGCTTCGGCCTCTTTTCTATCTCCGCAACAAAAGACCCTCTCTGAGCTTCCCAGTGGCCTTCAGCTTTATTGGTGCTAACAGGCCCAGACATTTTCATCGATTGGATTCTCTACCTCTTAAACACAAGAGCTTGCCCTCCCTGGCTAGCCAAACCTTGGCACAGATGTCTTTTTTTGTAATTGCTTCTCTGCTGTCTGTTGGGAAGGATGCAATCGGACAGGCGAACATCATGTCAACACAGAAAATGCTTCACCATTTATCTCAGTTTCCCAATGGCATTTTAAGGAAAGCGATACGCTGTTTGCCTGAGGGCATTTAACCCTTCAATGGCTCAAAGTGTCTATAAATGCAGGAAGAGAAGTTGCTGTAATGCTGCTGTAATAAAATTCTAGCGCATTTGTACTACACATAGTTCACAAATGATTAATTACTTTTTCCAATCAAACTATTTGAAATACTCCTCTCTAAATGGGCAGAGATCAGTTTAGTGTTGTTACTCTGTATGCTTCTATGTCAGACCCTCGAGGGGCTTTCTGGTCAAGTTCAAAGTACACATTTCATAAATAATAAGGCTTGAATAGTTAATAATGTACACATCTGTAGGATTTCCAGTCTATTTAAATCTGAGGCCACAAACTTAATAAAGATCACAAAAATACATTAGGGGCTTAAATGGATTAGAACTTATCTATTCCACGGAATGAAAATGAATCAGACATCTTTTAACATTTGAATGACAGAATGACTGGAGAAAGGATACGTAATAGAGCTGTATAGAATGCTTTGGGGTTGAAGGAAAACAAAACTGATGTTTTGTTAATTATTTTTTTTTTTTAACATCTGCTACTGGACATTGCTGGCAAGATAGTAATGGATTTGACAAGCCACATGTTTGATCCAATACAGCAATTCCTGTCTTTCTGCATACACCATGGAAACACACCCAGCCTCCTATCATAATTTATATATTTTTTCCCAGATTCTGGGCTGCACTGCATGTGCTCTATGCCAGACTGATTGTGCAAAGCCACCCTTAAAGGCATTATAGCTAGCCAGGGAACTGGTCTCCCACCGAGGTACGATCAACAAGATTATAACAACCCCTGCTCTGCCTAACAGAGGTTTATAGCCAGAAGCAAAGGAGCATGGATTAAACGCCTCTATTAAAACCCATGGCTCAAGCTATATCTAGCAGCGACTGGCACAACTCTCAGAACTAAGGATGATCTAAAAAACACGCATACAAAAACTGATGGAAAAAAAAATGGGCAGGGGGGCACCAAAACTGATTTTTTTACAGGGTTATGGGTTTTATAGTAAATATTATGGAGTTATTCTCTGAAATATTATGGTAGAAATGCCAAATACAGGGGAGGTCACAAAAGTGGGAGAAAAAACCTGGCAGTCCAGCCTATAAAAGGGGAATAGAAGTATCAGCCACCAAAACTACCTCTCTGCTCTGACATAGCATGGCAGGCTGGATCAAATTATTTCAGTTTTCCAATAATGCTTGTAGTTATAATTGGGGGGAAGTGGGGGGGAGAGTTGGAGGGAGTGGGAAGTCATCAAGTAAAAAGGGAAACATTTTCTGCTGGGGGAGAAGGAAAAATGCATCATTTTCAAACTAGCCGCGATAAAAAGGAAGTTTACCTCAGTCATAAAAACAGTAGAAAAGAAAACCCAGTCGTAATTCAGCCATGAAACAAAAAGATGTACTATGAAAACATATGCGTGAAAGTAGCTGAAGTGATTTTTGAAAATACAGCAATACATATATTTCTTGGAATGAGATGTTTATTGCATAAAGCCTACCACAATATAAAATAATGCAATTGCGCGATTGTACATCAAGACTCATGATGACTGGGTGTTTGTTTTTTTTTTTTTTTTTTTTTTTTCACTACTAGTAGGGAATATTGCCACAGTAATGAGGAAAACACACATTTTTCATATTTGTAGTAACTCCTATTAAACAAACTGCTTTTAGCAGGGGCTGCAAGACTGGGCCCTTGCTCTTTGTGTTAATAACAGATGGTTACGACATGGGGCCAATTCCTGTTTTTCTTACTCTCGC
This sequence comes from Ibidorhyncha struthersii, assembly GCA_013398815.1. Taxonomy (NCBI): domain Eukaryota; kingdom Metazoa; phylum Chordata; class Aves; order Charadriiformes; family Charadriidae; genus Ibidorhyncha; species Ibidorhyncha struthersii. The sequence goes on from VZSZ01008286.1 coordinate 326,609, forward strand.
AAGTAGTCCCAAGGGACTAATTTTTTTTTTTTTTTTTTTTTTTTTTTTATGAATAAAGCAAGCCAGACTTTACCCAAGGGAAAAGAAGCAGTTTTGCAACAAAAATGTTTGTGGTCCCCTTTTCCACAGGGTACAAGTAGGGAGCTCTGCCTCTTTGGCACGTCCTGCCAGCCCTGAAGGAAGTGTTAAGGAACTCCAGTTGCAGGTACTTGGAAGGAACAGGGAGAGGGAAAACTGGCACGTAAGTATGAAATGATGACAGCTCTCAACAGATTTCCCCAGTATGCTTCACAAACCACTATTGGGGATGGAGATTGGCAAGGGATCCTCAGCAGCACACTACTTCCATCTGGACTGGGTGGAACTGTAGTGTCTCCCAAAGCAGATGGCTATGGGGATTTTAAAGAGGGCAATACGGACCCATTTGTTAACCTACAGAGTCATGGAATACAGAACAGGAGTTTTTCCCCCATGGGTAATCACAGGAAAAGAGCTCCAGTCAGAAGACATTCTCCTTTACCCTCACCTTAATGAACAGCCCTCCATCTCTTTTAGTTAACAAATCCAAGTCAACCATGACATATTTGTAAGCATATTCTGAAAATTAAAATGAAGAAAAAATATGAGAAATAAGTACCTGTGAAGCAGGTGTTTATCATATGCTGAAGCTGACCAGACTGTTCACCTATACAGGAAAATATAATCTCTCTATATGGGCTATACTGTCCATAAACCACCATACTGTGTTTCTTTAGCTAACTGTTACCACTGTTGTACAATCAGGTGTCCACCACAAGAAGCAGGAGGAGCTGAGCCACTGTTCCCACGGGACAAAAGCTACCCAGCCTAGGGCAAGTGTAATTTGTATGTGACACACATACCCTCCTTGAAAAGGAGGTTTGAGGGTGCCACAAGCTGGGTCTTCATTTCACTGAGTATAGTTACACTACTGACTCAGGGAACCGGAGACAACTGGTATGACCGCAGATATTTAAAACTCACTTCTGAAGAGATTGTAGATATTGCAAGATTGAAAAGCCTCTTCCATCTCTGCATTTCAATGTAATATAAATTAGGGTTTGGGGATTTTCTTCCTCCTAAAGAAGAAATCACATTACTATATCTCTGGTAGCTAAGTACATATAGCACTTTATAAAGCAACATCCAAAAATACAGTTTCAACCTGAACACTTAAGCACCTCAGACACTCACAGCTAGAAACAACATGATGACGTTACCCATATTTACTAGACCAGACTAGATTCTTCTTCACTGACGACCATGGTGCTAGCAAGCTAAGTTTTAACTTACAAATCCAGTGAATCTAGGATACATGGAAGGATATCCTCCCTTCAGAAAGAAGGGCAGCCCAAGCGAAAGATCTTTTTGTGTACGTGGAGCTGATCTGTAATGTTTTTATGTGTTCAGATGACCTGAGCAGCCTGTTTGTGCATAGTCCCAGAACACGTCCATCAATCAATGTCAACATTCTTCCAAGCTCCACTTTGACTGGCAACTGACAGTCAGTTATCTCCTGAATGTTAATTAATAATGAATACCCTTGTCACTGCTTAAATACACAAAATGTCTTTAAATGGTGGAATTTAAAAAATTGAGTTTGTTCTATGAGAACAGTGATTGTATTTTCATTTAGTCCCTGTGTTAAGGGGAGAAATAAATTCCTCATTTAAAGATTGCACATCATTTGTACTATCAACACTTGCTTTATTTCTAAAAACCACTCACCTTTACTTGTGTCATGCGATTTTGAATCTTATGTTCCTGGATACGTGATTTTTACAACAGTAATACACAACACAGTGACTGTGTAGCTCTACACGCGACAGAAAATCTTTAAGATAAAAGATCAAAAGTAGGCATGTCATTGTCTCCTCCTCTGCCACACTCACCCAGGAAATGAAAAAGTGTGTTTTAAGACGACGTTATTTCTCTCCCTTGCTTACTGGAATTATTCACTAGCAATTCCACTGACAAGACTTTTTTAATAATAGGCCAAATAGAGACTTATTTCAACTGACAAACTAAAACAGACAGACAAGCATACACATCGTAAAGCCAAAGAATTGCCCCTTTTAATCAGAAAATTAAGTAATATGCAGCTAATGATAAGTGAAAGTGAACAGCAGAGATGTTCACTGATCACAGATTGAATATTGTATTCAATCTGAACTGGGGTACATGATTTTCAACCCTGCTTATGATTTTAAGCACATGATTCTTTCACACTTCCCAGCAGCAGGCTGCAGATTAAATCTGGCTAAGACTTCCATAGGTGAGATAATTAGGTGACAATATGGAGCCTTGGGATTTTCTAACAGTTAAAACAATGTCTCTTTCCTTTAGTTATCATTTGAAGGGACTTTAATAGTACTTTTTTTTCTAGTCAGTGTCAATAAAGCTACTCACATTTTGGAAGTTTTCCATTTGTCTGTACAAGCGTATTTTCCTTACACAATCAGTACAAAACAATGTCACAATTATAATATACTCAAGAAAGAAAATAATGAATGTTAATTTTTACTGAAGAGCTACTGGTATGGAAAAAAAATTTCATTAAGTTGGACAAAAATGAAAATGGAGAGTGATCTAATTTATTTACTGTGCAGATAAATTGATCAAGAAAAAAATATATTGACATTTTGAAATGTGAGATCAACATTTGATTTCAGCTAAGAGACTGTATCATGGGCCTGATCCAACACAACAAAATCAAGTAAGAATACCCTCTCTTCAATAGGATTCCAACCACATTCCAAAATTAACTCTATGCAGCAATTAAAACAAAATACCAAAGATGATCTTAAAAAAAATGTTTCATGCAATCTTTTCCTTTCTAATTACATTTTCTTATTTGATATTTTAAGACTTCAAATAAAACTATACGGTCTAACACAAACAAGAAAAAAGATAACACATCTCCATTTGCTTTGACATACAAACAAATCACCCTCATAAAAAATGAAAAATCAGTGGAACGTTTTCTCCAGTTCTGTCATTCACCTCAGAAATATACACATATATATATAGTGCAAATAAATAGACCAAGGAAAAATATATTAACATTTTGAAACACAAGAGCTCAAACATCCAAGATTAAATGTTTTATATTTTTTATATATATGTGTATGTGTTCTATATAATAAATATATATATATATAAGAAAGCTCAGAACCTAAGAAACTGGAACCCATCACTCCATATGAATGGTTCTAACTGCTACACTATGGGAAGGGCAAGTTTCAGCAGGGGCTAATAAAACCTTCTAACAGTGACCGCATGTTGGTTAATAGGCATGCCCTATTTGAAGCAAGAGACCCGAGTTCAGATTCTCCTCGGCAAGAAAAATAATTGACCTAAGCCTGGAAAACTTGAGTTGAATGAGATCATGTAGATATGATCAGTGAACACAGCCACATTGCCCACTCAGACCATGTTCCACTGACAAATTTTTGAACATGTAATTTGTTCCAGCATCAACAGAGCTGAGCTGTTTGGCACACAAAGTGCCAAACTTTGGGGAATACAATAAACTTTACTTATAGAATCTCAATTGCCAACATTCTTCAAGAATTTTCATGGTAGCTAAGCAAGGGTTCCAAGATTTTAAATTAGAGATTTAATGAGATTCTCAATACCAATTATGTCCCTCTGTGGACACAAATGGATTGATTCAATTATGCACCACATAGACATTCATGACATGTATCACTTGTTCTCAAAATTGACCCATACAATAGTTTTGTGTAAAAAAAGATGGTATGTTCAGGAAGTTCAAAGGATACTATGTTTACTACTCATAAATGAAGACTAGCTAGCAAGATGAGAAACTGAGGGATTTGGAGGGTTGGAGGCCACAGGCAGTACTAAGTTTTCAGGTGGCATGGATCAGGTCATTAATCCAAGATCCAGACAACTCCTGAGTTTTTCCTTGATAGTCCATCAGGAGTGGACGGAGAACGCCGACATTGTGTCCCTCTCCTACAGAGGGGGTTAGGCTTCTGTAGAAGCATAGCACATGTACACTGTGCCATATGACCAGAACAAAAGCACGAACATGGTCATTTGAGAAAAATAAGCTCTATCAAGCATCAGGTGACACTTGCAATTTAGTCATATCATGAGGGAGGTGAAGGCAACGTACAGCAGGTCACGTGCATATGGCTACGAGGCCACCATATCAGTCACCTGCCAGGAGATCTGCAGGTATCACTTTCAAAGGCCACCCTAGTTCAATCCACTGTGTTCAATCTGCTGGAAAACTGAGCACCAGTCATCTAGGCTGGGTGATATTTTACATTTACTAAATGCAAGGAAAGAATAATAACAAGTTATAGCAACTAATTAAGCTAGAGATTGTACATCTCATGTACCATCAGTGGAATCTTTGAGTTCGTTCATATCATTTCTCTGTACACATTTATACCAGCACAATACCTACAATTCAGAAAAGCACATCTAATCAAACATGCATTTAAACATGTTTCATCAACATAAAAGTGTTGGGTTTATGTCTATGCCGACAGTTACTTAAAACTTTAGCATTTTCCTCAGTAGGAAAATATTAACACATGATGTTACTCTCATCGAGTTAACAAGTTTCTTGCTATTAAGTCCTAGGGATGATGCCTCAGCCCACAGTCCTACAGACAGTTTTCTGCATTAGGCATTACTTCCTTAAAATTACTCATATCTCGTTTACTAAAAAGTAGGAGCGCCATTTTTACACTTTCTACAGCCTGTTTATTTATGGTAATACATACTATCAGAATTTTTTTTGTTCAAAACAAAAAAAATCAGTAGCCAAACAGCAAGCTAGGGCTCTAGTCTTGCACCAGCTTCTCAAAATTGAACCCTTATTTCACAATTACAGCAAGAAATAATCCTTGCATTTATGTATATTAAATACATTGCAAAATAATACCCGCAATTATATTTCTTAATCACGTTTTTCCTTTTTATCCATCAATCACACACATTTGAGGTATATCAGGTGCCAGAAAATACTAATAATTACAGTTAATTAGACTTTTATTAGAAAAAAGCTTGATATTATTATTGCAGGAGAGCTATGTCTTGCCAAGAGTCACATGTAACTAACCCAAACCATAAAAATTAAGTTAAAAAGTATCGATTTACCTTGGGTAAAAAACCCTGATGTTTTTTACAGATGTGAGTAACTTTATCCTCCTTAGGACAGGGAGCAGGGCCACCCAGCTAAATAAAGCCATACAGGTATATGCATTGACAGGATCAGGACTCCAGAAGCATAATAATTGAGCCCAGTTCTTATCTCGCACAAATTTTATACATGGTTGCCTTTGCTACTCTGAATTATACTTACAAATTAGCTTAATATTAAGCCAAATTCCCTAAAATGCATATAGCTTCTAAAACATAGTTTTTCCTACAAGGCAAAATCTCTTCTTAGTGGAGAAAAATAGAAGTAAGGAAAAAAAGCGTTAAATACTGAACAGTCACTCTCCAGTATGTTGGCATGTTGTGTTTATTAGGGAGACTTGAAGTCAGAAACAGTCATTAATGGAAAAGTACACAAGAATACTCCGTCACCAGAGACACTGGACATGCTGCTGATACGTCTGAGAACAAGAAGTGAAATACGAGATTCCCACAGAAAAGAAAGTTTCTGCTGTGAACTATTAACTAGGATACCATTCTCTCTCACATATAAAATATATTTTTCATTAATATTAGAGACAAGAGAACTCACTGTGACAGATACAGACAACAGAAAGAATAGGAAGTGCGCAGGGATAAAATTTTCTCTAAGGAGAATACTGTTCATAAAAATGTCTTAAATGTACTTGCTATTGCTGCTGTTTTCTCAATAATGGAAGGTTATAGAAGAAACTAGATACATCATCCTGCAAAGAGAGGTTACCTTTTATGAAATTAAAGATGTATAATGCTGAATTAAACAGTGAACCTGTCTTCTTTTTTTTTTTTTTTTTTTTTTTCTGCTTGATGCCACAACATTCTGGGAAGGCTTACAGTGGAAAACATTTACATGTTTTTCCTGTCATGTGAACCATGTTTGGCTTTTAATAAGCTTCCTGAACATACTTTTCTAATTCTTTTAAGGAGACCCCTTACAAATTGTTTTATTCTTAACTTGGTTCCAGCAATAAGTTTTTATTCACAAAGTAGTATTCATACTAATTTAGGGGGCAGGAAGGGGGGAGACCAAACAACACAATCATGACATAAATGAAGTATATGAATTGAGTACACTTTGAAAGATCCATTTCATTTTTGCAGGTATTAATTTGAAAGTACTTTACTTGTTTTCAGTTTAAAAAGTGTTAATCCACAAGCTGTGTACAGCTTACTGGTTTTAATAACTAAATTAGTATTGCAGACAGAGTTTGCACAGTACAGGGGAAACACCGAGATTTAATGCTGAGAAGTCAGGAACAATTAATTTTTACACTGTAGTTCAAGTGGTAATAAGCATGATACTAACTGAAAACACACAAGTTTCCCAAGTAAAAGCAGATAGATAGTCTTAAAGATTTAATACTGCTTAATATACATGAACTGTTGGGGGGAGAAAGGGCAAATATTTTTATGATAACACAGGAAGTTTGGGATGCAGCAAAAGTCAAAAGCTAATCTAGTTAAGAAAACATTTTGTTCACATAATTTTTATTTTCTTTCAACTTCAGTACCAAACATGGGTCTCTCTGTATGATTGTCCCACTTCTTGAATAAGAACCTTCGCTTCACTCCTTTGTTTAAGGCTCTTGGCTTTCACAGAACAATTTCTACTTTGAACTGCACAGTTTGCTTGAACAACTTTGAACAGCATTTTACCATCCATATAACAGATGTCTTACAGACACATAAAGTAGATTAGTTAAACAAGTATTTACATGTTTCTCTCTTTTCTGTGATCAGTTCTTCCATAAAACGACCTCTGCTTTCAGTTTCTCTGTAACCTAGTAACTCTCCTTTTTTCAGTTCCTGGAACCTTGCTTTCTGGTTGGGTTTTGGGGGGGTTTATTTGGTTTTGTTTTTTTCTTTAAAAGCTAACAGTCCTATTTAATGGAATGCATGTACACTTGAGATTCCCCTAACAAGGACTGTATGTGTCACTTCTCCCATTTGTACTGAGAAATGAAAAAAATGAAAAAAATTAATTTTTACTGGCTTAATTTTCAGAGGTTAACAGAAACCCAGGAAAAAAACAAAGCAAAACAAAACAAAACACAAAAAAAACAACAACCTACAACAACAACAAAAAAAACCAACAACAAAATCTCCAAGCAAGCCAGTTGCTTTTTCATCATCAAAATTACATTCCTATTGCACCTTTCACAGAATTCTGGGTAGAAGAGTTTGTTTCAGAAGCAAGATGTATGGTCTTGGGCAACAGACTTGACACCATGAGATTCCATTTCTAAATACCAACTAAAGCTTCATTTAGAACAAACAGAAGATAGACTTTATGGCTAAGGAGTTAACAGCCCAGCTGTTGAGCAACCATAGCTAATTCAGCAGTGGCATCCCAGATCCGTAAAAAGACAGCTTTAGTGCTTCCTCTGTAACTAAAGGAGAAATTGCTAAGATTCTGTTAGATTTCATTGCTGGCTTTGTTTTGTTTTCAAAATCTGTGCACAGCAGTGAATCTGTCAAAAAAAAAAAAGTACAACGAATTTAGTTTAAGAAACTGATATTCAGCAAAACTCTAGCAAAATGCAAAAATAAAATTAATTCCTGGAGACAACAGAATCTGGGAAGAGGAGCAGAGCAGGGGAGAGAAAAGAGGTTGGGGAAGAGAAAGAGCTGTATGTTCATCTACTTTATTCCACAATTTCCTTTCTAAGATCTGGGCTCCTGATTGCCCACCTGCAAGCGCTATTTCTCTCCTGTCAGCTCTTCTGGAGAAAACCAACTAGTTCACTGGAAAATAAACCAGTCAGTAGCTCTGCAGTTAATTCATTCTAGGGATCACTCTGATGGCATAATGGATGAGAACTAAGCAGTTTCAACTGCCTCCGCCACGTGGTTCTTGATCAGTTCAACTTAACATCACCTTGCATCTTATATATCTTCATGTCACACTTGAGAGAGGCTGCTGTATCACCAAAACTATGATGGCCTGTAATCATACTAACCAAACTAATTCAGACACTTCAGGCAAAGGAACACCACAAAAAAATAATTGTATCTTGGGCCAGAAGGCAACCCAGAGGAGACCTGGAACAAATGCTATGAAGCATGAAGGCACTAGTTTCTTCAGGTGATGGCTAGCCCTGACCACTGAGATCACAAGCCATTTTGTATAATTCAACTGGGAAACCACTCTTCAAAGAGGATGTGTTTAACAGCAGAGCTCCTCTCCTTTTCTTTTCTCTGTGTTGACACATCCAAAAGGCTGAAAGATACGAACAAAGCAGATCAAAGAAAGCAGAATGACTTAGGGAGACTGACAAATTTGTGAAAATTATCCTCTTGATGAACACTAGACTGTTCTGAAAGAAAGATATAGCAAGAAAATATATCTTGCTACCATATGTCTCTGACAAGAAGGGCAGTCAGAAGACTCCAAGTTGAAAGAAAGCCGAGACACTTAACTTTCTAGAAATTCCAAAGGGGGCTGGGAGCAGAAATCACAGCTCTGCATTTCATAGTACAAAGACCTTCAATGTTCTTGACCATCTCGCTGGAAGGTCTTACTTTCACCTTAAAAGTACCTGGTATGTTTTTCGGACCCCTGCTAGGATCCTTTGGAAAGATACGTGATTTTTTTAAAAATCAAATAATTCCTATGCAGCTGTATCTGGGACCTGATACCAGATCACACTGACATTTCTTCAAAAACGGACAGAAAAATTATTTAATATGTTAGGGGATAAAAAGGGAAGGAGGTAGACACTCTCCTGTTGAAATTCCAGTGGCTTCAGAGAAAATGGCAAGACTGCCATTCTCTGCTCTGGTTCAATTTGCTGAGAATAATTACATTCTCTTCCCCAGAGTAATTTTGGAGGCAAATGGCAGAAAGGTAACTCTTCTTCAGAAACCAAAACACTTTGAGTCTTGATGATATAAATGTCATTGAGAAAGTTTTCCGCCATTTTGCCCCTTGTCCACAAAGCAAAACATTTTCAAGTTGCAAATGCAGGAACGTCAACACAGGTCACTCAAGCTGCAGGTCACCCACAGCTTTTGGGACACACTACCTGGGCTAAACTCTACACCCAATTCACATTATCACTTGGGCTTTTTACAAGCATGGTAACTTTTTTTAATGACAACTTATTTACATTACCCCCTTAATTCACTGCCCTCTACTAGTAAACCTGTGGCACATCTGCTTCTAAGTGGAGTAATGTTAAAAAACAAAACCAAAACCCCAAACAAACAAAAGAAAACAAAACCACACATACTTTACCACAAATATGCCAAGCATACGGCAAATTTGGTTTCTGAATCTGTTACCAAGTAATATTTCACAAAGTCAAGAGATAAAAGTTTGTCCCAAGAAGAAAACAAGAAGGAACAGATGCAGCTTGCAGTCTGGCACAGTATACAGCACATGACAAAGTTTGGAAAGAAAAGCCTGTATCTCCCTTTTTACCTCACCAAGACAAAATGTACAAATAGCTATAATCCCCTCCCCATTTTGGGGCCAATAAAACAACTGCTAATGCATATGGTATTATAAAATGTTTAACAGTAAAATGCACCCATTTGGCTTTCCCTAGAATTCTGAATTTTTGGACTTGGTGCCAAATCTTCTATGTAATTTCTCAGTTCAGTCATATTAAGAGATGCTTCCTACCTTCTGAAATATAACTCTGCTGCTCCGATTGAATAAATTTATTTCTCTCCCACCCCGTCCCCAACTAACATGAAACAGATGGAATATACATTACACTAGAAGTTCTCGAAGAATTGTTTTCTCCTTCAAAACCAATCACTGATTGCAGCGTGGTCCTTACATGCACAACATATCAATTGGACTCCACTGGGAGAAAAAAAAAAAATCAAAGTTAGACCTATTGGGAGTCCACTACAGTTAGTGAGAATTTTATTGGGTTTTTATGGTTGGTTTTTTTTGTTGCCAGAACAGATGCAATACATAATGTTGGAAGAGCTGAATATTTCTAAGTACCTTTCTGGTACCTTTGCTAGGTACCTTTCAAGCTAATCCTTTAAAATGTACAACTTCCACACCTAAGCCAAGCGTCACACAGCAGATGACATAAGATCAACATTGAGAAGACAGTGTTCTTGCACATAAGCAAAAGAATCTGCAACTCAAAGTTCAGAGGCTCATCTAGTTTTCTCATGTTTGTTTCACCCAACTTTAAGATTTTGCTTTAAATGACGATTGTGAGCTCTCCAGAATTGGGCTCTCTTACTTCTGTATGTTATCACGACAGATCACTGAAGTGGCACGGGCTCCTTGGCACACCTATAGTGAAAAGTAATCAGTGTACATCCAAAAATTGAGCTTGAAAGATCAAGCAGTGAAGAAGGAACACAGGGGAGCTCATTTTCCAGGTTATGTGTTTCACTGATCGTGATTGTTTTCTTCCTTATCCTTCCCAGCTTTATCAGTTACTTACATTCATGCAATAAAAAAAAATAAAATAAAAAAATCTTCTAGCAACATGTCCAGTGCAGAGTTGTGTATAAATCAAAATTCAATTGTTTTAGTATCTGAACTCAGTAAGTTTCACACACAGGAGGGAAGCTGTATGCAAAAAGAACACATTCTTCAATCACAGCCAGCCAATCAAGCTAGCGTAACACAAATGAAAATCCCCACTGAGTTACAGGCTGAAGAGCTATTCGTCACTACAATGTGGCCATCTACTCCTACCTTCGCTACAATGCAGCCAGATAAGGTATTATTCTGTATCTTTAAAAGACCTTCCTATTGTGTTAAGTTAATTCAGCTGAGCTGTAGCAAGTATGAGAGAGGAATCACAGACTTCTGCCCATCCTGACAGCGCACAATGCTTTCTGCCATGAGTAGTCCCAAAGAAGTCACGCAGCATGCCAGGTACAAAGTAGTCGCAGAAGTGAGCCCTCAGACAGGGCTATAAAAGCTTTGGGTTAAGGAAGCACACGCCAACTTGCTTCTGCTTGATCGGCTACACAGCTTGACAGTAACAGATAGCCAGTTGCATTAGTGTCAACGTTCAGATAAGTTTCTCTCAATATCTGTCACAAAAAACAGACGCAGTATCAGTGTGCCAGCTGTATTACTGGTCACTACATAGTTGATCATACTTAATAACATCCTCGAGCACAGACACAGCTAACAAGTAGCACAGACGGCAATTACTATTGTGCGCCACAGTCACCCAGATCGTTCTGGCTCGGAGCTGCCAACGACACGCATTCGGCGAGTGCCTGCCTCCCACTTTCTCCCTCTCAAATACATTAACTTGCCTCAATATGGAGCCAGAGTTTGTTTTGAAACCCTTAACAGGATCACTGAAAGAAAAGAGGAAAAATACCATAAATGATCCTCTGGACTGTTTCCAGAGTAGCGTATTCTCTTAGCGATTGCTTTGGAAGCAAGCCAAAAATGGGAAGTGTTCTTGCAAATGAGCACGCTACTATACTCAAGTACAAGTTATCATTTAATTCTTTTGTCAACATCAGCGCGGTTAGAAATTAAGGAGCCTGTTTAATAAACAGGTTACTTGAATTCCAGTTACCAAACACCAATTTCTTCTCTATCCATCCGCTCCCACGCTCACTCAGCTCCTCTCCCCCAACATACGCTGCTTTCTTTTTTGGATACTTTCTCTCCTTTATTGAAAGTCAAATAAAATTAGTATACTAATTACATCCACCATGACTAGGTCTGTAATCAAGAGCAAGTTAACTAAGAAAAGGAAAAAATTCAGTCGCTCCAAAAAAACATTCTAAAACCTCAAAACAGGCTTCTATGGGACACAGCGCTTAATATTTTTAACAGAGCTTTAATACAGTGCACTGAATGGTTTCGTGGGGGCAGTTTTTCACATTATGATTACTCCTAATGAGATCACCCTCCGCAGTGTATAAGCCCCCATCCCTTCCCAACAGAACAATGAAAGGTTTGTGCAAGGCTACAAAGGCCTCAGATCAACTCCACTCACTTCACCCTATACCAAATTTCCTCGTAAAATCTCGTCAAGAACACAATTGTGGTTTTTCCTGAGGACAAATTATTAATAAGGAGATACATCTACTTTTTTTTTCAGGGTGCTCGTAATCCTCTGTAGGGCATTCTGAAGTCCTCAAATGGACATCTCAGATTCCGTGACTGCTGACGGCTTTGTTTTTGAGATTCTGTAGGTTTCTCCTCTTCACAGATTTGTGGGGGTTTTTTCCAGTTTTTGACTTACAACATTTCTCACCAACAAATGTCTGCCTATCTTATGATGAAAGTGCGGTGATATATAACTCCTTGTGTTACCTTATGATAAAAATGATAGACTTTGTGTTAAGCGTGCATGAAAATACCTGTCTTTAAACAAACTGCCTATCCTTTTGATTTTACTGTAAGCAAAGACAATGAAACATCCTTTCTCATGCTAAGCAGAAATGTCTTATGCATGTAGCCCCAGTGACAGCAATGCTAAGGGTATGGGTAACTGAATCAGTCTGAATTAGAAAGTACAAGTCGGTAGTCTCTGATTTGCTGGTATTTTAAGCTAATCACTGTGATCCCACGGCAAGCCAGAAGTCTAGAGTTAGTTTTATGTAAAAAGATATCACAGAAAGGAAAAACATACTTTACTCTGGAAAGCTGATATTGTGTTTGAAAGATCTAAAATGATACTCTTGTGTTTGAATTTGTATGCACTTACGACACAAAAATCTAACTCCGTTTTTATTGTGTGTGTATTCTTCCATTACTAACCACACCTCATTCTTCCTCGGTTTTAGTTTCCTTATAATTCTGCCGCAGACCATGTGAAAGAACAAGTTGTTTAACTACTTATATCCGAGATTATTAATACATTGTTCTGTGATAGGTATGACTTGCTCAGCAGGAGGTACAAGGAACATAAGCGGTTTAAAATGCTAATCCCAAATCTACATTTTTACTTCGTACAACTTTAAATTTTCTTGTTTAAATTTTAAAATGCAGTACACAACTGCTGGTTTCCATATCCGGAAGAGCTGACTGCTTTGGATCAGCCAGTGTAAAATTTACAGACTGAGGATCCAAAAACTTCAAAAGCAGACTGATGATGTATTTCTCTTGCAAAAAAAAAACCAAAAAAACAAAAAAACAAAAGCTGGTAGAACATGACCTATAGTGTACATATAACAGCAAGTTGTATGTTTACTTACGTTCACACGTGTCTCCTTTTTGCTGGTATCCTGCTTTGCAGATACATTTTCCAATAGGCACTAACCATTCTCCCTCTGCGCTACAGTGCATCTTCGGCGAGTTCTCTGCCTCCTCCTCTGCACTGCTGACGCAAGTTCCTCGTACTTCAACTAAAGAGGAAAACTCTGAGCCAGTCACTGTGTCAGGAAAAATAGCTAAGTTCTCAATGATGGACCAGCACTTCTTGTAGTAGACTTTGACAGAGACCAAAGCAATGCAGGCCCCTACATCCTGAAACGCAAGATAGAATCCTTTTTTGGACAAAGGTCCAATTTCTCTCACCTCTGTGTTAAGTTTCATTTTCCTCTCCCCAAGATCACCCTGGGTAAAACTTTCATCTGCCGCAATAGTGTCTATTTTTACATATTGGTTTTCTCGGATATTCCTGCCAGTGTCGTAGTCTGTTTCATAATAATACAAGTTAAAAGTTTCTTTACAAGTCCCCAGAACTCCAGGAAGACTGTTACAATCCCTCAGAGTGAATTTCAGTTCTACAAAAATCCTTTGTGCATTGCTTTTTGCAATCCAGTTAGTCCGAAGCCAGTTGTTTTGGTTTGATTCCATCACCTGGCATACCTGGTATGTTCGTATAGGAGTGTAGTTTTCGTCCAGTCCACTAATTTCTTCCCACTAAAACAACAACAAACAGTTAGTAATATAAAACAAGTATGCTACCAGAGGTAACTACTGTCTATTTTTTGTGTATTACAGCTCAAGACTCCCTCCTTTTTAACAGTACGGCTTCATAGAAAGCAGATTATTGTTAAAATACTCTTAAGCACCCAAATGAAGAAAATACATATTAATGCAGCTGCAGGCTCTCTCTCTCTCCACGTCTTTCCCACATACAAATAACTTCTAAAAATCGTTGTCATATCATGGGCACAGCAGTAAAGGGGAAGCTACAGAGAAGGCTGTTCAGCATACAAAGTTCTGATTACACACTGGGCTCTCCCACATTTCATTAAGGTCACAGCAGTTTTGGGTAAACACAGACCAAAAGGAGGGAGGCAGTTTCACTTCTAGAGAAACCTAAACTCAGTGAAGCCTTAGACACTGAAATCGCCTAGCGTTACACTACATAAAATTTGTGTATATAAAACTTCCAGTGGAACTTTCAGCTGTACAGAAAGTGTGGGACTGGGTCCTGGAATTTATGAGTCAGACGATATTCACTCCCATATGATGAAAGTAGCATAGACAGAGAGAGAGGGCAAGAGAAAAGGACACAATTAAAAATCTGAAAGCAAGGAAACATTTTGGTTGTCCCTTTTTTGTTCAGTCCACCTTCTGCTCTATTTACAAACCAAAATAGGGTAAGTGGGAGCTCCTCACCCCGTATTTTGTTCAGTGGCTGCAGCCACGTTAAAAGGAGTAAACTTCATTTACTTGGGAGTTCAAATGAACCATGAGATTACATACATAATTAAGAAAAACCCACGTGACTGAAAGTTCACTGGTTTAAAGCCTGATTTTTGTTGTTGTTACCTCTTTAGGAGACCAACTGTGTAACAAACTGGTAAGCCTGTAACAGCCCCGTAGTCTTTTAACAGCCTTTGGTAGCGTGGGAATTTGCACCTCGGGCAATGGCAAACCTTCCACTGAAATCAACCAGGCGGATCTGCCCAGGTGTAACCAAAACAATATCCATCCCTCACCTTTTTTCACATCTCTTGTAACATTTAATTCACTGCAGAAACCGCAGCTGTAATAAATTAGGGGTGGGTTTTTTGAGCTATCCTCATCTGATGATACAGGCAACCCTGACTTCCCTGTATGGCACTGAGCCCCCTGGCCCTGTGTCAATAATGCACTTAAGCTCACGCTTAAGATCAATGACAGTACTTATGGGCTTAATGGTAAGCATGTGCTTAAGTGCTTTGTGGAACTAGCACACTCGGCACCTCTGCAGGATGGAGCACCCACTGACATTCCTTACACCGGTGACCAAGCGTGGAAGGCAGTGGTTTCCCAGACCAGGAGCCATGCAGCATACTGTCCTTTGCAAGCCTATTTGACAGCAAGTGAGATCATTCTAATGTTGGTCTACTGCTCCAAGAAAAAGCAGATGTGGCTGAAGTGATGCTGGAAGTCTTCACCACAAAATATATCACGACCGCAGATGCTGAAATGCACAGAAGTCGTACGTACCAAAGCGCATTTCAAAGACCTACAGTTAATATAGACATGGTATCTATGGCATTATATATGCGTATGGTATTAAAATATTGAAATATGTTATTAAACGCTCATGGAGTTAACTGAACTGATTGCATATGGATCTGCATTAATCTCAGAACAGAAGAAAGTCTGTCTTCATAATAGATTTATTAGATTTGAATTAGTAAGATTTTTTTTCCCCCTCTCTATAAGAACTAGTACAAAAATAGGAAAAGAAAAAAGGGGACCCTGGACTGAGACTTTTGGCTCTGTCACACTGAAAAAGAAAACAAAATAAACAAACAAACAAAAAAAGAAAATACACACCAATGAAAACCCAAAACCCACAAAGATGACAAAAAAAAGGCATGACACAAAATTTTACTGATTTTTACATTCTCTGTTTCACATCAGGTACTGTTGGGTTTGTTTGGGTTTTTTTTTCCGTTTGGCTTGGTTTGAGGTTTTTGTTTGTTTTGTTTTTTATCTTATGTAAGCAGTCCTCCCTCAAAACACCAAGCCAGATCCTGCAATGAGATATTCCAGTTAGAGGATGGATCATATATTTGAAGTGAAAGTAACTCTAATGCACCACACAAAAGAATCTGACTCCTCGGGTTTTGATGTGGACTGTTCCATCAAGACAAATCCCCATTCCCACCCACTCCCCCCAAAAAAACAAACAAAAAAAAAACCCAAAAACAAAAAACAAGAAAGCAAAACAAGAAAAACAAGAAAAAACAACAAACGAGCAAAATACATTTAACAAAATGAAACCATTTTTCGTAATACAACACAAATGAGCCTTCTTGGAGTCAAAAGCCCATGACGTGAAGTGAGCCGGTATTAGAGAGATTCTGATGCTACAGTCAAGGAAAACAATACAAAACACCAAATTCAGGTGAGAAGTCCTACTTTATGTTATCCCTAGCATTAAACACTGAAGTCTATCTTTCCCTATTTTTCCAAAGCCATGGAATAAGATTGTCCTAAAAAAATTAAGGAAATATGACTTATGATTCAATTCTGCAATGACAGAGCTATTATTTCAAGTAGTCCTTTGGACATGTACCTGCTTCTCCGCGGGGGAAAAAAAAAAATAATACATCAGTACTTCAGGATATATTTTCACCTATGACATCTGAGGTCACATTTCATTAAAGTCTTTTAAAGTGATGAGTTCCATGATAGCTTTTACAGAAAGAAAATTCAACTTTTCTTTGTCCTGCTGCAACATGTGGTGATATACATGCAATTCTATTTGAATGTGTCCTGTTCTATTGGTTTCAATAGATGGTATTTTAACTTCTTAGTTATCTTAACAATGTTTGAGATCATTGTTAGATGTAACATTTGAAGCTGAATGAGGCATTTAACAAGTGTCTGGCTGATATATTTTGTACTGTGATGATGCAGTAGTTTCTCTCAAGAAGATTTTCTGTGTTTATTCCCATGAAGTCTTTATTGCATAGTAGAAAATTCAATAATTAAAACTAGAAAAACACTTATTCACTTATTTTCAAGATTACATTATTAAAATGGTACTTTTATGTTAGTATACAGGCAACTATTTCTGAGCGTTCTCATGCATACGAACCCAGTCATTAGTTTTGATTCACTTTTAACTCCTGATTGAAATTGGCTTCTACCTCTGAAAGTTGCCTTTTACTATTTGTTGAATTTGACTCTACTTTCATCTTTCAGTATGCTGACATGTGTAACGTGTGTTGACATGTCTTTCATTATCTACAGGTTAGCCTAATATAATTGCCACCAAGCTAATCTTTCAAACACCTCTGGTAAAGGCTTCAATCAGTGCAAAACGCTAATGCCGAGGTTATTAGCCATCATACGCCCTGAGCTCGTGTTACATTCTTTCTGAAGTCCTTAGATTCGTTTCCAGTTTATGCTTGTATTGATTTTACGATCTTGCTTTTAAAGAAAGACACTTTCAGATTTTCATTCTTCTTGTTTAAAGGATTTGTTACACTTTTATATCCCCACTCACACTTCACGCTCTCCTGCCTCCAAATTTCTTAATGCGCTGAAGATTAAGGGCCTGATCCCCCAAGACCCTGTTCACGCAAGGAGTTGCTTCCATGAGTAAGAACTGTCCATATAATTTATGATTTTTCAGACTGAGTTTAGGTAGGACTGAGCTAAGATAGGACAATATACCCGTTACATCTTTCTGAAAATGTTCTTCCTCAAGGCTTGAGAAAGAAGGGGTTTTTATATCACTTTTAATTCAGACTGAAAGCAGCATTTCTCAACTTCATGTGTATAATAAATAAAACAATAACGTTTTTAAACTTTTCATTTTTTATAACGATGTACTTTACAATGGTACATTTCATGGAGTATCATGAGATTAATTTGTAACCAAGCTGGAGGTGGCCTTAACCACATAATTGGTGCCTAGTTCCAGATATCAGGCTCCTCAAGACTTGGGGATGCTTCAAGTTTGGAATGTCATTTCAAACACATCTGCAGTATAAATGTTTTTATTTTAGAGCACTTCAATCTGTGCTATTCAATTACAAAGAAAACATCGTAAACAAATTTATGATCACCCATTATACTGAGAATGAAAAACATATTTTTAGAAAGTTTCCACACAGAAGTAAATCTGCTGTTTCTAAAGAGAGAAGGAAAAAGTGATTTAAAATATCATGTTATAAATATACAGAGCTTTCTGGTACAGCACAAAGGATTACACTACAAAACACCAAGCTACCGAGAACATTTAGGTGAGTGAGAGACTCTTCCTTTTAATTAGCTCGTACAATTGTACACTGTAACCTGAAGTATGCTTCTTTCCATTCTAAAAATGCAAAAGCTGTAAACACTTAGTCATGTTACTAAGAGAAATATGAGGGGGAACTAGTTTAAAGCAAGTCTTTCAGTTGCTTTGGTAAGATAACTGCTCATCTTCAGGAACTTAATTTTTGCCTGGAGTACTTACCCCATTGGGAGGAGAGGAAATCCATTCCAACTCTGTCTGTTGTGCTTTAGAGTCCAGCAATATTACTAAAAAAAAAAAAAAAAAAAAAAAAAAAAAATTTCCACTGTTTGTTAAATATAGTAAGTGGAAATATAAAACCAAAGTCTGAATTAAAAAAAAAATAAAATAAAAAGAATGATTTTTTTGTGCAAATTAATATATTTTTCTTCATATTATTAACAAAAGTATCTGCAACCACAATTATCTGCATTTACTTGTAAACAGACGATTAAATGATTATGTACCATACACATATAAGGAGATATACATCAATCTTAATAATTTCATTGGTTAAATCAAAGTGCGTTGTTTTTCTTAGTGCTCTAAAGTGTTACCAATCAGTCATTAAGATGCATGCTCCCTTCATCTCATAAGAAGGACATTTCCCATATGCTGGTTATTACAATGAGATTAAAACAAACAAATACAAACCAACATTTCAACACTTTTCCAGACTGATTTAGACAGGACTACTCTATACCTTACTGCAGCCGCACTGCAAAAGCAATGGCCTTCTTCAGTTTGAAAGAAAAAAATATGTCCCTTAGGTGATAAAGCAGTAATTCTGTAAACAAATTACAACCAGGAATCCAGAAAATAAAAGACTCTGCAATTACCTCACACTTCGCATACACAAAATACTACATACACAAAATCAGACTAATTCACTTTATGGTAATGGCTTTCTAAAATCTTCATGTCATTATACCCCAGTGACACTTCTATACAAAAAGACATCAGTTCTAGTAGCACTGCAATTATTTTCAGCTAAATGTAACCCCATTTCCGAAAGTGGTTAATCACAGCCTAATAAACCAACTCTTACATATTTTACAGTACATATTGAAGGTTATATTACTGATGTGTTGTTACCTCCAAACATACATTTCTAAATATGTCTTATATTTCCATTATAGCTATATGCTTCTTTCTTAGCATATCACTGTAAGTTGCTGTAAGACATTCAAACGGTACATATGTTAATCTGCGAAGTCTAAAAAAAAGTTAAATAATTTGCTGTAATAGCTTCTTTCAAACAGTCAAAGCTGTAGAGTGATCAACCATATAACTAGGTTTGGTACACTTTGAAGATTCCTTGGTCAAAGCTGCACATTTAACTTCATACTTCTGTTTAATTAAATAAAAAGTAACATTTCTAATTGAAATCTATTCAGTATATTTTTAGCTATAAAGCTATTTATAACTTTCTACACAGTATTTAAGTACTGATATTTCAATGTACGATTTAAGGCTGTAACATGAAGCAACTTTTGTTGGGTCTTTTGAAATAGTTATAATTCTGGCTTCGGCCCTTTCTCCTACAAGAATTTAACACAAAATTTCAGTGAATTACTAGAAAGATGAATTGACTAAAAAAAGTTATTTAAAGGTTCATACAGTAATATCTGAACACAAAACGGTAGCTCCCAGGCCTCTATTTCAGTAATAAAGTGGAACTACTCATTAAGGAAGTTTGATAGTCTCTCTCTAGAAAGATTACCTGCTTATTTCATTAAGATTGGATTCAAGGGGCTTTACTTTGTGACACTTTCTATAAAAAAGCAGGTGCTGTACGTGGTGGTTTGTTCAACAAGAACATTTATAGTGGTCCTGGAAAAAAAAAAAAAAAAAAACATACCACGAAAATTTTAACCTTTTCAGCACCAGCACAAGTCCCGTGGCTGCAGTCCAGGATATGTTTTATTTGGCAGCAATTCTCCATCACATAGTAACAGGCGGGCTCATCCCAGAATGAAAAGACAACAACCAAGCAAACAAACAAACAGACCCCCCCTCCACAAACACCCTTTGCAAAGAAACCGTGGCGTTTCCCTGCGGCACCGAAAGTTACCGGGGAACATCTTTCCAGGCCGGCGGCTGGCGGGCTGCTCCCAGCCCGGGCTGGGCAGCGATACGGCGCCGGGGGTGGGACGGCGCCCTGCTCCGCGCACCCCGCCGCCAG
>VZSZ01008288.1:19684-42166 GCA_013398815.1 Ibidorhyncha struthersii
CGGGGCGAGCCGGGGAGGCGAGGAGGGGCCGCCGGCGGGATGCGGGCTCGGGGGCGGGCGCCGGTGGGCTCCGCCGGCTCCGGGCTGGGCTCGGACCGGTAAAACACGTGTTGGAGGAGAGAGGAGCCGCGGGTGGAGCGCGGACACGCAGCCCTGCCACGCGTCCGTGGGGCGCAGGAACGCGTGAGTGGCTGTGCGTGTGCATGCGTGTGTGTGTGCACATGCATGTGTGCATACGTGTGCGTGCATGTATTTGTGTGCATGTCTGCGCGCGTGTTTGTGTACACACGTGTATGTGCATGTCTGTGTGCATGCATGCGTGTGTGTGCATGCATGTGTGCGTGGGTCTGCGCGCAGCTCCAGAGCAGGAGCATTGCCCTGCGACCGGGGGGTTATCAACAGGACGGGGTGCCAGCGCAGAGGACAGGCAGGAGCGCAGACGGACAGACAGACAGTGGGTGCAGGGAGGGAGCAGACCCCGGCACCGAGTGAGGAGTAAGGCTGTGAGAACAGCAACTTCCTCGCACCAAAGTGTGACGGGAGCCGGCTGGAACCACCTGCTCAGTAGGGGAGTGATTCGGGTGACCCAGGGGTTGCATGTCTGGAGGTGGGGAGACTCCAAGAAGCCACTGGGTCTGTCTGCATCTCCCCCAGATGAGCTCGGATAACTGGGCGCTGCGCGTGCCCCCGCGCCTGGCCGTGTCAGGACGGCAGTGGAGCTGATCGATGCCTTACTCACCACGGAGGCCACGCAAATGGCAAATCCCTGCGTTGGGAAGGCTGCTGGTGGGGCTGGAGACAGCCGCGCCGCCCTCCCCCGGGACTCTCCTAGAGTCGATGGAGTTTATTACTTTAACGTTATTTCCTCTCTCTTTCTGAAGAGCATCTTTTTGGCAGTGCTGCTTTGCAAACGAGGAGCCAGTCCCTGGCAGGGGGAGGGTCTCAGCACCGGGCTTTTCTTGCCCAGTGGTGGCAGAAGAAGCCCCCGGCACCCCCCTGGCTCTCCCACCAGCCTCTCTGCTGACGGAGGACGAGAGGGAGAAGGTGGATAAGGGCAGGCGGCTTCTCCGAGCTGAGCTCTGAGGGGAGAGCAGTGGCAGGATTTCGTTAGCCTGCCTCTTAAGGCAGTGAAGTCTCCATCCCCTCCCACGCTCCCTCCCCAGCCCGACCCTGTCCGGCGCGGGGGTGGTGGGACCTCAGCCTTCATCTGGAGCTTCCCAACAAGCCGTAAGTCCTTCTTGGGTTCAAAAATCAATTTTCCCTCTGGCTGTTTTATGGTCACCCCGTAAGCCCCTCTGCGCAGCTGGTAGAGTTGGAGCTGGGATCGATTTTTGGGGTTGGCCTTGGGGCTGTATCCTGCTTTTCTTCTGGAGCCGGGAGAGGGGACAGCCCTGCTGAGATCCCGCTGACGATGGGGCAAAGGGACCAAGGTGGGCTGGGGAGCTGCCAGGGTTGTTTCTGGATGGGACATGGGGCAAGGAGTGCTTGGGAACCCTGGAGGGAGGTTTGGGGGAGATTTTGGGTGGTTTTCCAGAGGAAAGGCTGTAGCTGGAGCAGGATGGGGGCCAGGGTGCAGAGCCATGGTGATCAGCAGCATCCTGGCACCCTGACACCAACAGGGAGAGGGGCAGAGGGAGCGGGGGCAGCAGAGGGGTTGGGAAAGCAACCCGCAAACCTCCTTCTCTCTCCACAGCCATGAATCCCTATGTCAACTGCTCTGGGCCTGAGTTCCCCCTGCCCCAGAGAGATTTTCCTGTGGAGCCCATCAGCCCTGATCTTTGCAATAGGACTCACCCAGAGACCTTGTTCGACCCCAAGGATGCCAACCTGACGGAGGAGCAGCTGCGGGATAAGTACCTGGGACCTCGACGGTCCAACTTCTTTGTCCCTGTCTGTGTCATCTACCTGCTGATCTTCGTGGTGGGAGCCGTGGGCAACACGCTCACGTGCATCGTCATCCTCCGGCACCGGTTTATGAGGACGCCCACCAACTACTACCTGTTCAGCCTGGCCATCTCCGACCTGCTGGTGCTGCTGCTGGGGATGCCGCTGGAGCTGTATGACATGTGGAGCAACTACCCCTTCCTGCTGGGCGCCAGCGGCTGCTATTTCAAGACGTTGCTCTTTGAGGCCGTCTGCTTCGCCTCCATCCTCAACGTCACGGCCCTGAGCGTGGAGCGCTACATCGCCGTGGTGCACCCGCTCAAGGCTAAGTACGTGGTGACCAGGAATCATGCCAAAAGGGTCATTGTCACCATCTGGGTCTTGTCGGTCATTTGCTCCATCCCCAACACTAGCCTCCACGGGCTGCAGCCTCTCTACGTTCCCGGCCGAGGGCGGGTGCCCGATTCGGAGATCTGCACCCTGGTGAAGCCGCGATTGACCTACAACCTCATCATCCAGATCACCACCATTGTCTTCTTCTTTTTGCCCATGGGGACCATCAGTGTCCTCTACCTGCTCATCGGGCTGCAGCTCAAGAAAGAAAAGATGCTGGAGGCCTTGGGAACCAAATCTGGTGGCAGCCGCGACTGCCACAACAGCCGGGGGCAGAAGAAACTCAAGAGGAGGCAGGTCACGAAGATGCTGTGTGAGTCCAATGCTGGGGATGGGCAGAGCCAGGGGGTATCTCCCAAGGCTGTGTTTGGAGGGTGCTGGGGGAAGCTGAGGCACAGCCAGTCCAGACCACTGAGGCTGGGTCATCCCAGAGGAAGGCTGTGGGGCTGGCTCACAGAGTGTTGGGGCAAAGGTGGGGATTGCTCGTGCCAGGTCTCTCCTGCCTGTGAGACCTCCCCTCCTCCAGGGAAGTGCTGGGTGGGAAAGGAAACTGGGATGGGAAAAGGAAAGGAAAGGAGCTGGGATGGAATGGGGGAACCTGCTTCCCATCCCCCAGTCCAAACCTCATGTGGTGGTGGTGGGATTTCCCAGAGAGGGACAAGTTCCTACCCAGCCCAGCAGCCACTGTGACTGTCCTCAGGCAGTGATGCACTGATCCAAGGCTGGACTGGAGCATCCCTCTGTCCCACCGCTCTACACTTTTGCTCCCCTCTCCAGCCCCGTCCCTGCAACCTCCGGCCCCCTTCCTGGCAGCAGGAGCTGGCTGCCCTTGGGTGGCCATGTCTCCCCGGCACGCTGACCTCCGCATGCTCCCAGCCCCGTGACAGCACAGTGATGGCGGGTTGCCCAGCCCAGTCCATTGGAAGGGCCAGGGCTGCTTCCCTGTCATGTTCCAGACAAATGGTAGCGCTGCTTCCCCCGGCACCAGGGCTGGGAGAGGGACAAAGGGGGACCTGTCCCCACATGCCATGGAGAGGCAGCATGGCACGGGTATGGCAGGGCAGGGGATCCCAGGACCACTTACACATCACCCCCTTTCCTTTCCATCAGCAGAGATGAGTTATAAAAAAAGACCCCAAACCGGAGCACAAGGAAAGGATGCAAATAGGTCTCGCTCCTTGGACTTTGCTGGCAAAGGTGGGGGGCTGCCTGGAGGCTGGATGCATGCAGGGGTGTCCCCCAGCCATGCTGCATGACCACAGGACTGCGGCACAGCTGTCTCTCTGCCGATGGGGAGTGGAGACAAGTGGTGCAGCAGCGCCTGGAGTAGCCCTGGCAGGAGATGGAGGGATGGACACCCTGTCCAGACCTCCAGCCCCTCCATGGCAAGTCAAAAACGCACTGGGGGGGCCTTCCCTCTTCCCCTCTCCCCTTTCCTCTCTCCCACGCTTTTTTGGGTGTTCTTTACTATGGCTGAAGCCGACATGGGGCAGTGCTTGGCCAGGGACTGGAGGTCCCCAGAGGGGTGAGCCCGGTCTAACACCAGCTCCTCGTCTCCCTGCAGTCGTGCTGGTGGTGGTGTTCGGGATCTGCTGGGCCCCCTTCCACACCGACCGCCTCGTCTGGAGCTTTGTCTCCACCTGGACCAGCCATATGCTGCACATGTTCCAGTACGTCCACATCATCTCAGGTGTCTTCTTCTACCTGAGCTCAGCCGCCAACCCCATCCTCTACAACCTGATGTCTACCCGCTTCCGGGAGATGTTCAAGGAGGTAATGTGCCACCCCGGCCACCGGCCACCACGGTCACAGAAATACTCACCCAGCGTCACCCGCACCACCACCCGCAGCACTGAGTGTGAGCACATGCCCGGCACCAACGGGCTGCCCCTCTCTGACGCTGAGGAATATGAGCTGGAGGAGGTGGAGGGGGGCCAGGCCACCACGCACGCAACATCCCTCTGCTGATGGGCAGGAAGACGCGGAGGGATTGGGACCGGCTTTCCTCACCACCAACATCCATCTGACTGTGGCACCCATCCCATGGTGGGCAGCGGGGCAGGAGTGAGGGAGGACTCCCTGCCTCTCCATGCCATCCCGCTGGGATGTGAAGGCTGGTTTTCTCGGCAGCACTGCTCTGGGGACGGGTGGTGGTGGCCATGCTGTGCCCTGGATGCATTGCACCCGCTGCGCTCAGCATGGGCTGGGCGAGGCCAGGGCATCCCTTGTGGTGTGGGGATGGCTGGCTTCTACGGCAGAGATAAGAGCGCAGTCCCCAAAACTGCCCCATCCCTGCAACCCAGCGGGGTGACCCAGCTGGTGTGGGTGTTGGAGGTGTCAGGCACCCCGGGCTGTTTTGGGACACCGTGCTGTCTTGAGTGCCCCAAGAGGTGCTTGCACCCGGGCTGGGATCCATGCGGGCGGGAGAGGTTTGCACAGGATGGAGCGGGGTAAAAAAGATCTGTGGGTGACTTCTCCCTCGAGACCTCCCCAGGGCCCCCTGGCACCAACGTGCCCCTGATTTTCTTGCACATCCCTTCGGTGGTGCCAGCTGGTGTCTGGCTGCAGGGTGCTGGTACGGCTCCTTCTTCCCAGCCTTCCTCCTGCTTCAGCCCACCACGGGCAAGGGAAGGAGCATGGCTGCTCCATCCAGAGCCGGATCCTGCAGGGGGAAATGCAGGATAACGGGAGCCCCAGGCTGCCTGCAGCACCGAGGCACAGCTCTGCACCTTCCCCGTGCCCCACAGACGTGCCCTCCTCTCCCCCCTCCAACACATATCTGGCAGGTGCCACCCTCCTCTTCCTCAGCCCACCATGACCCCCTGCACCCCCGGGGAACGTGGGCAGCCTTCCTCCATCCCTGCCCTGCACTGGCTGAGCCTTGCTGAGAATTAAAAAAAGCCATTGGCCTGATTTGTGCCCTGGTTGCGTCCCCCAGGACCCAGCTCTGCTCCCAGCACGGGACTGAACCCGGGCCAGCCTCCTGGGGGGTGATGGGCAGGCCATGTGCCAGGGTGGTGGGCATCAGGGGTGTCCCACCGTCTCTGCCTGCAGACTCTGCTGCCGCGGTGGGTCTGCAGGGCCGGGCAGGCCCAGGGCACGGCACGGCAGGGACGGCGTGAGCAGGATGCACACACCCTTCCCCTTCTCTGGGGTGCTTGGACTGAGCTGGGGCTGGGGTTGGCACGGAAGGGGAGCTGCCTCCGGACCGGTGGCGATCAATCTGTCCCCAGACACACGGCTCGGGAAATGTCATGAAAATGCCAGGGAGTGCGGGCTGGCTGGTCGCGCTCCCCGGGGCTGGAAGGACCCATCGATTTACTGTCTGAGATCAATGCGGCTGACTTTGAGGCGTACACCAGGTCCTCTCACAGGATGAAATATTGAGGCTCCAAAATGCCACCTGAGGGGCTGTCCAAGCAGCTTGAGCTCTTGCTTTGCACAACATCCCCAGCCTCAGTTTCTCCCCAGCCGGGGAGGCTCCCCTGGCTCAACATCCCGTGGCCGTGCCTCTGGGCAGCGTGGATGTGCCAGCGGGGCTTACCTGGAGACCTGAGCAGAAATACTGGAGGAGCAAGCCCCAGGCAGTGAGCGGGCAGGGGCATCACTGCCTGCTGCTGCTCTGCTTCCAGCCCCTCCTGAGCACATAACATGTGGCCGCAGCCAGGCCAGTGACCAAGAAGCGGCAGGATTTGGGGCTTGCAAACTCCCTCCTGCCCCCATCGACCCGGTCCCTGGCTTGGGGGCAGTGCAGCTGGCTCCCCCCGAGCACTCCCCATGGCCACAGCAGGGTCTGCCATGGGCAAAGCCCTCCTCAGCCCTTGTGGGGTCCCGCTGTGTCCTGCTGGGTGGGGATGGGCATGGGGCTGCAGTAACTTTGCACTTTGGGGTCCTGCCGGCTGCCTGCAGCCTCTCTCCATGGGATGTCAGCGTGGCCAAGGGCATCAAGATCCATTTCCTTCCCTCTCCAGCTCCCATCACTGACCGTCCTGGCAGGAGGCAGCAGCCTGGCAGCCGTGCGGGGCCCCTCGTCACTGCTGCGCAGGTGGACATGACTGATGCCTCCTTGATGGCCGTTATTTCCCCATCTCACCTCACCCGGCCGCTTCCCCAGCTGCAAATCTCCAGGGAATGTCTTTTTAATAGGTGGTCGATAGCATTTTATTATGCAGCGACAGCTGCCTGCGTAGAGCTTCAGGGTGTCTCATGCTGCAAGTCGGGAGGACGCATCCCCCTGCTCGTGGGCAGCTGGGCTGTGCAAGGATACAGCCGTGGCCACTGCGGCTCAAGCTCCATGGTCAGTGCCAGAGGACAGTGTGTGCGTCCCCGGGTTTTTTTTGGGGGGGGGTCCTGAGGCTCAGCGTAGCTGGAATGAAGCTCAGAGCAGCCAGAAAGATGGGGCACTGGCTTTACCTTCATCCAGCCTTGTGTCCCCAAATCCCCTGCCATCCCCTGATCTGGCACTCCCCATCCTCGGCTACCCTAAATTCCCCTCTCCGAGATGCAGGAGGGGAATGTGCTTCTGGGCTCCGGCATGTCGGGCGGGGATGCTGGGGGCTGCCCCACTGCCCACCCCCCATGCAGAGCTGAGTGAGGGATCACCCCGAAAGGCATCCCGAAATCTTGCCAAAGCTGCGGCTGCAGCACAGCTGGTGGCAGCTCCTGGGTGGAGATGTGCGGGCAAACTTTGCTCCCCTGGCTGAGGTTTTGCGACAGCACGTGAAGACAACCCCAAGTCCCTGGGTACCGCATGCCAGCCGGGCTCATGGGAGATGCTGCGATCGAAGGCTCCCGGGCAAGTCCTTTAATCCCATAATTAATTTTGGTAAAAGCTGCAGTCAGGGCATGAAACCTAATAAAAAAAGGAACTGATCTCCTGGGGGAGAACAGTTTCACAGAGAGGGTTTTACACCTCTCCATCACCAGGAAGTCAGTGGCTGTCAGCTCCTGCCCACCTCAGGCTCATTGCAGCCCCCAGGAAGGGAATTCCGGAGCCTATTTGTTCCAAGGATGATGCTCCCCACTGCCCTGCGCCCTTGGGGTCAGCCTGGTCCCTTGCCGCCTTCCCGGTATAAATTACAGGGATTATTCCTGCTGGAGAGGTGGTATAGAAGCAAAGAGCCCTGAAGCAGGGGAGGCAGCAGAAGCCAGGGGTGGGATGAGTTGCTTCTGCTGCTCCCACCCCATGTAACTGGCCGGGGGGATTGACAGGCGCTTCAGGATGGCCATGGGGCAAAGAGGATCCCAAAACACCACCTGGGAGTTCTCACCAACTAAATGATCCTTCCAGGTCCCAAGGGAGCCCGGAGAGGACAGAGCAGAGGGATGTCGGGGGGTGGGAGCTGGGGGGAGCGTGCAGATGCTGTTGCTCTGGGTGTTTGCTCGGAGCCGGGGAAGCACCTTTCCATCCCTGCAATACGGAGCACATGGCTGGGTCAGACTCCACACCACCATCTCCTCTCCAAATGCTTTCTTTCCAAAGAGCTCTTCCCCCCAAATTCTCCATCTGTCCTCCTGGATTTACGGCACCGCCTGTCCAATGGCCAGGTCCTCCCTAACCATTCACTCCCAGCGCCGGGGGAACCCTCCTGCCACCCCATTGCCTGCTCAGCACCCCCATGGCAGGCACCCATCCCCCCCCATCACCTCCAGCCCTGCTCCCAGGAGACTCCCTCTCTCCCAGCAGCTCGTGGAGCTGTTTTCCCCCTGTGCTGCTGCACACCCTGAGTGACACAGTATCTCTGGAGTTTCCAATAAAAAGATTTATCACCGTAGCTTTGGGGATTAAAAAGTAATCCATCTATGAGGCTGCCCCAGCCTTGTAAGGCTTTTTTTTTTGTACTGTGGTTGTTTGCAACAGGCGTGGGGTGGTTTTTTTCCTTTATGGTGCCAAACTCAAAGTATTACAGTGATTGCCTCATATATTTGGAGCCATGATAGATGGCTCCAGAGAGTGCCAGCGGATTTTTTGCCGCCCCTCTTCAATAAGCCAAGGGAAGGGTTGTTTTTCGTTTCCTGTGCACAGCTATGGTATGGGGAAAACTCACACAGCATGAATTTGGCAAAGCCCTCGCGTGCCTGGGAGCAAGCAGTCCCTGGCTGGGGCTGGGCGGTGCGGCAGATTCGGACTGCCCGGCCATGGATATGGCACGGCAGCCTTTCCCACTGAGATCTCAGGCTTTGAGAGGGGAGAAGGGAAGCAGGAAAATGTGAATGTCATGAAACCACAGGGATGTGCCGGATTTGAGCTCAGCACTGATTTAGGCTGCTTTTTGAGCCATATTTCGATCATTCCTATTACTCCAGGATAGTGGTGGCGGTGAAAAGCTAACACTATTGCCTACAGAGCGGCAGCATAGAGGTAGGCAGGAGGGCAAATGGACAGGCGAGGGAAATATATGTAGGGTTTGATTCTGCTCCTCAGGGACACCCATGGGCTCAGTTTTCAGCCCCGTGGCAAAGGCAGCCCATCTTCCCATCCAGCTCCTCGGTGGCTTCCCAAAGAGCCATGGCTCACGTAGGAACCAGTTTTCCAGGCTGGCCTGCGTTGCAGGGAGGCAGGGAAGAGGCGGCATGAGAAGCACAGCCCACCCCAAGAGCCCTGGATAGAGGAGCTCAGCTGCGGCTCTGGATGGTTGGGCTGACTCACAGCCATGTTGCGATGTGACTGTCACCTGTGCTGGGGGATGGTTTTCTCCACGTCACAGCAAACCCAACAGCAGTGGAGGGGCCGGGCCACGTGCAGGGAAGGGATGGGCTCCCCATACCCCACCTCTCCCCACTTCGGGCACTCAGGGAGGGAACACACTGGGACTACATGGGCAAAGCGCATCTCCAAGAGGTGAAGGTCTGTGTGTTATTTAAGGACCTCCCTGCCTGAAATCCCACCGTCCTCATGGCAGGGTGTCGGGAAGGACAGAGGTGCAATCCACAGTGCCCTTCCCCACAGCCTAGAGCAACGTGCGGGGGCAATTTCAGGGGCAAAGTAACCCGTTAAAGCCACCAGGCACCTTCACAAGCATCACCTGGGGCAGGGTTACAACCCCAATGGGTTAGAAGAGACAGACTGTCTGGTTAGCCCACGCCTTCCACTGTCGCGATGTGTTGTTGCTAAAGATGCCAGAATTGATGTCAGAGGAGCCTGCGTGATGCTTAATTTGGTTCATGGGGATGCTTTGTTTAAAAAATGAAAGTGATGCATAATTAGCACGGCAGTAAGTGGATTAAAGCTGGCTGGATGGCAGAGCTTTGCGGAGCAGGGACTGCTAACAACTGGCTGTGATTGTTGGCAGGGCTGGGGGGATCAGGCTCAGCCCAAGGCCACCACATCATCCATGATCATCATCCCTGAGCGGGTCCCCAGGGCTTGGGAAGTGCAAGTGGAGGACCTCGAGACTGACCTCGAGGACAGCAGTTTGCTTCCCCACAGCCCACAAAAACTGTGCTTGGGGACCCCAGCAGACATGTCGCAGGGGTCTGTCCTGGTCCACTGTGTGAGTTGTGGAGGATGAGAGGCCACCAGCTCTCTGGTCCTCACTGGGGTGGAATAAATTCCAGCATGAAGAAGAAGAATGGGATGCCCAGACTGGAAAAAGTTAATTTTTATCTAGTTTTTTATATATTTAGGACCAGTGAAACATGAGCACAGGTTCCCAAGGGCGGTGGTGGAGTCCCTCGAGGGCAAATGCCTCCCCAGAGATCAGGTGCTTTTCTATAAAGTCAGCTCCTCTTCAGATGTGTTTTTGAGGGTATTTGTTTCTGTTAAGGACCCGGTCTGCATTACAGAGTCAGGAAGCGAATGACAGTCCTTGGTCCTTATCTCCACCGTGCCCAGATGGCACCTTCCCCTCTCTCCCGGCACCCAAAGCACCTGGTGATACCTGGGCTGACCTCCAAATGGAGTTTGCAATGAAAACAAGTAAAAAACCAAGACATGGACCCACGCTCAGACCTAGACCCCAGCTGTCTCTGCCACAACATTATTATAACGGCAGACTTTAATTACAGGGTTTTATTGCTCTTTGTGCTTATCACAGCAGCCAGGGTGAGTTTGCCTTCTCAATTTGGGACTATTTAATGTGACACATTGGAGAAAGCTGTCTGAGAGGCATCTGGAAGCCAAACACATCTTTCTTGTTATCTTTCTTGGGCAGGTAGAGCAGAGCGACTGTCTTGTGTTAATGACCATTAAAGTGATGCTGAGACCAAGCGTGAGACATCTCCTCCTGCCCCTGGAGCTCACATCATGCGCAGGATGGTCCCAGCTGGCTCTGGGGCTAAAAAGCCAGGCCGAAAGCTCTATTTCACATAGGAATCTGCTCGGAGCTGCCAGGAGGGGAGGACACAGGTCCCCAGTGGGTATTTGGCAGAGACATAACAAGTGGCTTCCCCAGGCAAGCCCCTCTCCATGCCCTGGCAGGCAGGGACGGGAACTGCCAACAGGCAGTGGAAAATAAAGACACAGAAATAAATCTGCTTTTCCTCAGCTCCTGTGCCTGACCTCTGCAGGGACAGCTGATAAAAACCCTTTGCTGCCTGACACCTGCCTGCGCAGGTTTGGAAAGGAGCTCAGCAGTGCTGCCCGCTTTCATCCCCCCATCCAAGTCCCAGCCGGGGGACGCTCCTGGGAGGGGGGAACCCCTGGGGGGCTGCAGGTTTATGGCAGGTGGTGGACAAGGTCCTGCTTTCCTCAGGGCAGGATTTTGGCTTGTTGGTCCAAGTTGCCTTCAGGCAACTTCCACCCCAAAAAGCCCTNAAAAAAAAGCCCTAAAACCCCCTACAGGTTCCCCCTCTCTCTCTTGACTGGGCCAGACCGCACGACTCATCAGTCTCCACGTGTCCTCTCACACAGTCGTGGCCTCAACACACACGGGTATCCCCTCCCTGGCCTGACCCCACTGTGGCAGAGCACCCACTTTTCAGTGTCCTGCTTGCAGAGAGAAACATAAGCCCTGACCCCACTTCTCCCTTCCTGGCATCTCCCACTACCCCATTTCTGCAGCCCTCAGGTTCTCTCTGACCCAAAGCACCCCCTCCCCAGCACACCAACCCCTCCAGCATCCAGCTTCACTTAATTCCTTTTAATTTCTCATCCTGTGCCCAGAACAGCTGGGACCAATTCATTGCTGCTGTCACCAGAAAGAAATCAAGTTAATGACAAGAAAGTCATTATAATTTAGGACCCCCACCCAACCTCACTCCTGTATTAATGAGAGACAGGGGAGGGAGGGTATTCCTGCTGCCTGTCCTGCTCTTCTCTTCCAGCCATTCTGGGACCCCATTAACAATCCCAGGCTCAAGCTGCCTTTTTCCAGGTACTGCCTTGTATTCGCACTATGGTCTGGGCCCCTCTATTCAGGAGCTCTTTG
This sequence comes from Ibidorhyncha struthersii, assembly GCA_013398815.1. Lineage (NCBI taxonomy): Eukaryota > Metazoa > Chordata > Aves > Charadriiformes > Charadriidae > Ibidorhyncha > Ibidorhyncha struthersii. Next base: position 31,330 of record VZSZ01008288.1, read on the forward strand.
CTCCTCCTGGTGTTTTCAAGCAGTTTCTGCTCTGATTAAAGGAAGATCCACATCTCTCTTCAGTTGTCTAAACTAATCCTGGCCCCAGCTCCAAACCTCTCTGCCGGCGCTTAATTTAAACAACTGCATCGCACAGATGGAAAAGCAAATGGTTTGAGCTGGATTTCTTCTCTATTTTTCTGTGGCAATCCTGGCTCGCAGGCGGTGAGTCCATCTGGTAGGAGCCCGAAACACAACAGCAGCAAGCGCCGTGCAAAAGCATCATCTGCGTGAGCTGGGAGCCCCGAAAGATGAGGGCTGGGTGAGGACTTCTTCAGCCCCCTGCCATGGGAGAAGGGAGACTGATGAGAGGGATTTCTGCTGACTGTGTGGTGGATGGTTGAATTAAATATACAGCAGCTAAAAGAAAGAAAACACAGTAAATGGCGATAATGGGACTGAAAGGCACCTGTTTGCACCTAGTGAGGGTGGGTGAGTATGGCAATTGAAGCATTTAAAGGTTTTTTTTCCTCCTGGAAGGAGGATTTGTGTCTCTCTGCTGATCATGCCTCTGCAGATGTAACTGGGAGTTTAACCCCATTCCAGAAGCCATGGGTTGCAGTAGGAAACCACCCATACTTGGAGCTGAGACTAGTCTGATGGTTCCCTTGCTGGGACCTCTTGCCTTCGACAGATCTCTGCGTCCCCTTGCTGTTTCTCCCAGCTCCTGGCCTGCTTCCTTGCCCCAAAAGTTTAACGTGCCTCCCCAGCGTAACTTCTCCAGAGCTGAAGAGGGCCTCTGACTGACACTTGTGCACCTTTACTCTGCACACGTGGGCTGGGAGAGGCTGGGGTTAGCAGTGAGGCACCCTGTGCGTGGCTCATGGTTTTCCCCAAAAACCTTCTAGAAACCAGTTTGGGGATCTCCAGCCCCATTCAGGGGGTCCCAACACCCGACTTTTTTGTGCCAGTGATAATTTTGGTCACAAAGCCTGACTGCGCTCGAGCCAGGATTTGGGAGAACAATTTAAAACAATAGGAGAGACCAAGCCAAACAATCTGGTATCCTCTGAATTTAGCACCCGGAGGTAGCTGGAGCGTCTCCAAGCACAAGCTGCAGGGACACGTGGTCCCACCACAGCCCCGCTCTGTCAAGGGGCTTGCTCCCTCCTTGCTGGTGAGGACAGGTCCTCTCCTGTGCCACAGGACCTGCGAGTGCAAATTCACAGTCGCACCAGGAAAACTGTTTTCTGCAGCTGGGGTGCTCGCGGGTGTGATGTGGCCAATGGGCACTTGCTGGCATCTTCAGGACCTGCTGGTCTAATTTTCCTCTCATCTGAGAAGCTGCTCTGTGCCTGGTGCCAGACCCGCAAAAAGTCTCATCCACCATAAGAAGAATTTAGGNCTTTCAGAAAACAGCCTGGCGCTTTACACTGCATCGCTGCTGTCCCCTCCGAAACCCCTCGGTTCGCTGCCTTCGCTCCAGCTTCAGGTGGAGGATCTCTGTTCTGCAGGTGAGAGTAAGGGCAGAAGCAGAGGTGGAAAAATAGATCCTGATTTTGTGCAAATACAAGGTGCCAGGGTAAAAGAGAGAGGACTGAATACGAGTGAGCAGAGCGGGACTCTCCCTGCTTGGTGCACTTCTGCACCCTGCACTCCTCTCAGTGCTAAATGTTCCTTTTAATACCTAGAGGGTAAAGGTTTAGGCTGCACAGCACTGCACAAATCCTAATGCTAATGACCATGCAAGTCAAGCTTGGTGTGCTTTTAGACCCATCAAGGCTTGCCTTATGCTGTTTTTCCAGGGGCAGGAACCTGGGATGCTCTTGTCTCCCCTGTCTTTTCCAGGGGTGGGAGCAGCTCTCAGCCCCCCACACTTGGCTGATCTGCAGGATCATTGTGTTAGCCCCAAGGCGTTTTTTGGCAAAGGCTTTGGCAGAAGGTGGATGGCGAGACCAGGCTCTGCATTAACCCCCTGTGCCGCCACTGTTGCAGTGTGTGTGGGCTCTCCCAAATAAAGAAAATAAATAAACTGGGCACCACTGTGGCTGGAGACATTTGTGCTTTCCCTGAAATGTCACCATTCCCTTCTGGACCTTTCTCCCAGTGTGATCTCCTTTCACAGGTGGGTTTGCCCCCTCCCAGGCTATGACTCATCCACCGGGGGTGTTTTATCACCTTCAAGGTCTGGGCGATGCTGGCCCCGTGGTGGGAAGCACCTTGTGCAGAGAAGTTTGGTTTCCCCAGGAGTGATGGGGGGCAGGGCGAGGATGTGGGTGCAGGATGAGCCCCAGCGAGGCGGTGGGACCGGTTCGGGTGCTCCTCAGCCGAAAGGTGCAGGGTGATGCCACCTGCCTTGCAGGAACCCCAACCAATTTCAGCAAGTTCAGGCATGAGTCTCCAAAGCTTGTGGCCGGGAGGGTGCTGGGTTGGCACCTGGAGTGGTGATGATTAATTCCGCTCCCAAAAAAGGGTGCAAAGTGGGCACCGCCCCACGGCATGGACCCTGACCTCTGCCCACCGCTGCATGGGCACATCCCAAAGCCTCAGAGCAAAGGGGTGTGGAGACCCAGCAACATGCTTCCCTTACCCTCACAGCCTCCTCAGGAAACACGTTTTGTTCCTAATATCCCAACAAACCCTTAGCGAGGCTTTTATACACACATACGTACCAACATAGGTATGTATTTAGGCTAACCATGGTCTCAAAAGGCTTTTCTAGAGGAAATGCAGCAGCTCCCTGAGTCAGGGCTGCTTACCTGGCGAGGTGGGAGGCTGGGAGCACCAGGCACACCCAGTGTCCCCCTTTGGCCATTCCCCAAAAGATGGAAGCACCTTTGTCCTCATCCCTGGGGGCTGTAGGGAAGCATCTTCCCTTCTCTTTCTTTCCAGATGTGGGTTTTTTTCAAGGTGTTTTAAAGAAATACACTTAAAGAGGCTGGATTTCAAGCCGTGAATCAAATCTTTGGGAGAAATGTAACTTCACGAAGCTAAATCAGGCAATGAACAGTGCTCAGAGGTTTCCTATCCCGCTCAGAATAACTGTAAAAAACTCTTTTTCCAAGCAACGGGGTACCCAGGGAGCCTGTTCTCCCAGGCAAGGCAGAAAGTGCCAACTACTTGTAAATTATATTAATGGACCTTTTATTGGACAGATGCTACATTATTGGACTATGGCGTGGGACAGAGAAAGTAATGAAGTCAAATGGTGCAGAGCCACCAGAGAAACAAATCAAATAAGGGTTTGACAGCATGATCTGCACTTGTATTTGCTCAGAGAAAATTGCAAGTGCTTTTGGTCTTCATGCTGGAGGCCAGGGAGAGCTGCGCCATCTCACCTTATCCTTGGGCGGGAGGCTGTTGACAGGAATTTGAGAGCTTGGATGGAAATTGTGCCTCTGGTGGCTTTTAGGGCCATGTCTACTCTGTCCCTTGAAGTGGCTGCAGGTGAGCTGGTGGGTTAACCCAGCGTGCCATGGTTGGAGAGGCGATGCCTCGCTCCTGGGGAGGTGGGGAAAAAACTCAGCAGAGGATGGTCTTGAGAAAGGTCCCCTCTCCCTGTGCTGCTGCAGGTTCTTCCTTCCTCCACCTTCTATAAATGGGCCATATCCAGCCTGCCTGGGCATCGTACACAAGACTCCTGCCACATGCTGAGCTCTGAAAGTCCCCTCAGGTGAGATGCTGTGTGGTTACCACAGCAAACTCCATCCTTTGCTGGGTGAGACCCCTCTGGGAGTGCGTGGTACCCACCAGCAAGCCATGGTTGACACCACCTTTCCCAGTGAGAAAATCACCCTCTCCAGCTTGGAGCAGTGCCTGCTCGGCCACATTTTGATGCAGTTAATCCCAGGCAGTGTGCATGCTCTGCCCTGTGCTCCGCATCCTCTGCATAATAAATATGATAAAGCAGCCATCTAATTATTGGAAATACAGAGCCTGGCAGGAGGTGGGCAGACCTTGCTCATGCTTGCTCCGTGCCTTGTTGTAAAAGGGTTACTCAGATTTATCTTCCTGATCTCATGGCTGAAAATATTCCAGAGCTGTGCCAGGGGCAGCACTGGTGCCCGGAGCCCAGACCCCCATCCCCACTGCCCATCCATCATGTGGCCGGTGGGACTTCACTGAGGTAGGGGCTACTCACTCCCTTCATGGTCCTTCTCACCATTCTCTGGCCTCAAGCAACCTGGGAGAAGCTCTTGCTCCTGCAGGTCATCACGGCACTAATTCAGGTCCTAAGGTTTTTCACTGCGAACTCCCATCCCACGTAACTATCATGTGCCTTGGGAGCAGCTCGTGCCCCTTCCTCGCCATGATATAAGTGATTATTAATGCATTAGTGTTGGGCTGCTGAACCATAATGTATTTATAGTCAATAGCATTAAGCATTTAATTACCCAGCGGGATGAATCGATGGGCTGCTTTCTTTGCTCTACAATTAAAACGGAGCAGGAGAGGCACAGGGTAATTTTCAGACTGCTTTAAGCTTCCTCTGCTGTTTTGTGCATGGGGAGATGAGCTGATGGCTTTTAAGGGACAGGAAGGAGAGGACTTTTCCCTAAGAAACCATGTTCTTGCCTCCCTCCCAGGATGCAGACGTCATGATCACACACTCACATGGCTTAATGAGACACCACTGGGTCATTCAGGACCAGGTTTCGGGTCTGACAACACCGACAGTGGGAAAATTATTGCTTCAGGTCTTATTTTTAACTATAGTCGTAGGAAGTTTGAAACCAGTGGTTTTAACTCACACCCTGCCAGTGGGAATTTCTTGTGGCGAGAGCTGGTAAGTGAAACAGCCTGATGTGCTGCCAGGACGAGGCACAAACAGCCCAAGAGCGGTCCGGGCTGGGGAAGTGCTTTCAGCCCTTATTTTTAACCTCATTTTGATGGAGCTTGCTGCAGAGGGGAGGCTGGGACAGATGGAGGGTGAAAGCTGGGTTGGCTCAGCATCCCTGGCACTGGAATGGTGACTCCTGAGCTGTGCCTTCCCCGGGCTCTTGGGCGGTCTGTACAGCTTGATGCCAGCCTGGGTTGCTTGACCTCTGCAGGCACAGTCAAGTGCAAAATGACCCTTTCCAAAAAGCTTAGCTCATGGCTGGACCACCCCGATGCAACCACAAAAGCCCTTGGGGTGGCTGGTCCCTTGTGCTGGCAAGTTGGGGCAGGAGCTTTGCAAACCTCGTGGATGGGGCTCGGTGGGCAACTTCTGCTGGGATAACACAGCACAGCAGCTCCCAGGGGAAACATCAGACAGTTTCCCACTAAGATAAAGAAGCCACTCAGCGCGCTTTCCACCAGCACCAATTCCTGTTTCCAAGGGCAGTTTTGACTTGGCTCTCATGGCAGGGACCTGCCGGCCCCCCAGGCTGAGGCTGGGACCCATCACCTTGGGGACATGTGTGTGTGCCGGGGGGCTGCAAGGAGGGGCCCAAGAGCAGCGGTGCACTGTGGGTCTGCTCTTTCCAGTTGCATTTAGCTCTGTCCTGGTTTTAGAGGTAAGCACATAGGGAAGTCCTGGGTTTGCTGTGCCACTCTACTCACTGCCTTCGCTGAGCGGTGGCAACATGCAGCTCCCAAGGCAGGGCTGAGCTCATCCCCTCGCCTGGATACAAACACAAAAATGGGGGGGAGAGGAGAGAGACTCCTCCTTTTCCAGTTTGGACTCAACGAAGATGCATTTTTTTGTTTGAGGAGGGGGAAAAAAAAAAAAGGAAAAAAAAAAAGTCCCCTGTTTTGGGTTTGTTCCAGGCAGAGCGTCTGCCTTCTGCTGGCCCCGCGCCCGGGAGCTGCCGTGAAATGGAAATAGCCCAACACACGCCTGTGAGCAGAGGGAGCTTCCAGCAGGTAAAATGTGAGCGAGCTGAGGCAAAGCCCCAGGTCACCGCACCAGGGGCCTGTGCCAAGGGGCAGATGTGCCAGGCCGCAAGCAGTTTGCAGATGTTTTATTTTAATCTATCCGCAGTCATCTCCAGGGACCTGGTGCCTATCCGGAACCCGCTCCCTTTTGCCCCAGCTCTGGGAGATGAATAGGATGCACAGAAGTACCTTGTGCAAAGAGGAGGTTCCCCCTCTGGGCTGTCTCCCCCAAAGTCCTGCAAAGCCTTCCCGAGCACTGCAGGGCAGCGCACGGAGCTGTGCTGCAATCGTGTGGGGTGGTAACGTGCACTGGCAGCTGGCCTGGGAATGCTGAACCAGGATCACCTGTAACTTCTCCCCAGGTTGACTTCCCTGTGGGTTATAAAGGCATTTGCATGTAATGCTTCAAAACGCCTCCCTGTTCCCATCTCACCAACTTTCTCCATCCTCACGGAGAAAGGAGGGCACTCCCAAGCTCCCTTCTCGCCACCCGAACTGCTCCACGTTTCCCTTCTTTATCTCACACCTAATGCAAGTCCTCTTTGTTTCAGTCCCACTTCTCTCTCGCACTATTTTTTCCAGGCTGCACTTGTTCCTCCTGCTGAGCAGAGCTGGAGGGGAGTCCCGCCTGGCCCAGAGGCTCTGGGTGGCTGTATGGGCTTGCTGGGGGCTCACAGGCAGGTGGCAAAGTCCTGCTGCCAGCTCCAGGCAAGGGGTGTTAGGGAGAGGGACCAAGCTGCCAGAAGAGATATCTCAGGGGAATTGGCTTCTTCTGGAAATAGGAAAGCCCTTTTTGTTTGCAGGTTACCAGGAATGATGGTGTTGAGGAATACTTGGAGGTCATGGGGAGACTAAATGCTGCATGTAGGGAACTCCCAGTGTGAGTTACCAGAACTTTTCCTTGTCATGAACCCCGGGAAGTGGCACAGCCTCATCCAGGAGGGATGTGCTGGGTTATCACCCGCCATCGGCCGGAGGGGCAGAGGCCGTGTCTTGCTCCAGCAGCCCATGCCAATTCCTGAAGCATCCCACCTCAAGAAAGGTTGCTCCCCAGAGAAGAAATCCCGTACTCTGTCAGGCACTGTTGACTTCTTCTCCCTAGTGACAAGTGATAGGACAAGAGGAAATGGGTTCAAGTTAAGCCAGGGGAGGTTTAGGTTGGATATTAGGAAAAATTTTTTCACTGAAAGGGTTATCCAGCATTGGAATAGGCTGCCCAGGGAGGTGGTGGATTCGCCATCCCTGGAGGTGTTTAAAAAAAGGGTAGACATGGTACTTGGGGATATGGTTTAGAAGTGGTTTTGTCAGGTTAGGTTAATGGTTGGACTCGATGATCTTAAAGGCCCCTTCCAACCTTAACGATTCTATGATTCTATGATTTTATGACTTTCATCCCTGCAGCCCACTGTGTCCCGAGCTGCCCATTTCAAGGCACAGCCCATTGGCTGGCATGTGGCCAGTCAAATTAAATGCTATTTATCACAGCAAGCCCTGTGCCCACTTCATGCTCATCACCCTTGAGGACTGTCTTCTCAGCATGGCCAGGTGGGTAATGAAGAAAAGAAATAATTAGGGTACCACACAGACTTGTCTCATTTGATGCCCTGCATTAGTCAGGGCCTGGGGAGAGTTTTCTCCACCTGCCAGGTATTTGAAGTGAGCTGTGTGGTTGGGAAGAGAGAGGACAAGTCCTGCATGCCTGACCTCGCTGAGTTACCATCCATCAGCCGCTCCGTGGTACCCGCTGGGGTGGCTCTGGCTGGCAGCAGGCGAATGGCAGGGGAGCAGTGTGACAGGGTGAGGTGGGCACTGGTGGCAGGGCAAGGGATTTTGCCGGTGGGACATTGGGACGCTCAAGAAGTTTTAAGCAGTGCCTAGACCTGGGATGGGTAAATTTGAGGTTTTTTTGCTATCACCTTTGCCATGCCATACCCAGGCCAGGCCACTCCTTGGACCATGTAGCAGCTGAGTTGTGATGCCAGGGAAAGAAGGCTGGGGCTGGGCAACTCGAGGCCACGTTTGATGCCTTTTCTAGCTCATCTTCTCCCTCTCTGGCCACCCGCTGGGTGTTTGGATGTTCCTGATATAGTTTTCTGGCAGCAGACACCTGCACAAGCCACAGGTTAAACTTTTCCTCTCCGAACTGTGCTTGGCTGCTGCTTTTATCTGGTGAGTATCAAACTCGGGGTTCCTCTCAGACCTTCCTCCATGGCCCGAGATCTCCTGGGAGAGATGCAGCAGGCAGGGCGGGATGTCCTGCTCAGCTGCACCCACGGAGACGCGTTTTAGGGAGCCAGGGTAGCCCCGCGGGTCCCACTCGCGACAGACATTGCAGCCTTTTGTCACCATCTAGTGGAAACACCCAGCCGCGACCAGGCACAGGCTGAACAGGACGTTTGGGGCTACTCATTCCCCCAGCTACGGTCCCTATGGGGGTGTCCTCTCCCGGCTGATCGCTCATCTTGCCTGGCTTTTGGGGAGCAGTGTTTGCCCCCCAGCCCCGCTCCCTCCCAGCCCTGGGCAGTAGCAGCTGGGCAAGGTGTCCCCAGCGCTGCCAGGCTGGGGACAAGCACAGGGGCCGAGTCTCCACTGTGCCAGAAACTGCGAATCCTCAGCAAATCCCTTCTGGGCTCTCCACTGAACCAGTTACGTTTCCTTTAACTGTGGAATTACATCAACCATCCCAAGGTGCAGACATGCTACTACAAGAGACAGCCGCAAAAGCACCTAAAATACATTTACTCCACAAATAGAGCTGTTAAACCTGCTCTTTTGGCCAAATTACTCCTCACTGATGCTGCTCTGCAGACTTCCCTTGGCTGTGAAATTTCTGGCGGTGCCTGCGGAGGAGCAGAGCTGTGCTGTGCCTCTGGGACAGCCTTGCAACATGGTGTATCCCTAGAAAAAGGTTGGCCTCGCTGCTGCTCGGGCATCCTCCTGCCCACTGCTAGGGCTGCCCGGAGGTCCTGACCACAGGTGGGATACAGGGAACAGCCTAGCCTAAATGCTGGCATCTGCAGTGCCCTGGCTGCCTTCCTTCCCGCAGCATCCCTTGTCCTTTATGGCCACAGCAGCAGCTGGCAGGGTTGGGCTGTATCCGGACCTGCTCAAAGGTGCATGGATTAACGCAGTGCCATGGGCAGTGTTGGTTCTCCCTCCTCCGCACATAGGTTCTGCGTTCCTTCCCCCAGACGCGGGCTCCTGCTGCAGCCTCAGAGATGCCAGCGCCAAGGACAGCCTGCCAGCGCTGAGAACACTGCTGGGAGAAGAGACGGCCCACAGGCCATACCGAGATGGGCTGGGAAGGGAGACTGGCCAGCTGCCAGCCCAACCCTTTGCTGATCCCACCGCTGGCACTATGTTATTATAAACACACAGTGTCCCGGATGCCAAAACTGCCCCTGGCTGAAGCAACAGTTGTCCCTTTCCCATGGCAAACCAGCCCTCCTGCAGCACGGAGGGGAACCAAGGCCAGTCCCAGCACTGGCAGCAGAGCTGTATGAGCAATGATAATACCGGATTTTGTTACACCGCATGCAGGCATGGTAAGGAGGGTGCAATCAGCTCTTGCCTCAAATAATTAAAAAGTCCTGCCAGGCCTCTGCCTCCTCCATCTCCATCACCCTGCATGCCCACGGGCCACCCTGGGTCCATGTGGGTGCTTTCCCTGAGCACTTGGGGACGGCTCCTGCAGCACACAGTGGGACGTGAGCCAGACATTGCTGCTTCACATATGCCCTACGCAAGGGGTTTCCCCGGGGGGGGTCCCCATCTGCCTGCATATGTGACTAGAGCTGGGACATGGGCAGTGTCCTACTCTGTCCCAGCTCCCTCCCTCCCTATACTGGCTGATGGTGGCAATCTCTCCAGAGGCTGGCTTACTCCTGGAGAGGCTGACTGATCCCATCACCTCTCTGTGAGCAGGTGCCCTCAGCTATGGCTCTGCCTGCCTGGAAACTGCCTCTCCTCACCCAACAGAGAAATAGGCACTAAGACAGCCTAGGAGCCAGGCATATTGCCTCAACCACAGTGTTTCCCTTGCTCTCAGGTGGCACTGAGCAAACCAGGGGTGTCCCCTCAGGGCCATCAGGGCCCTGCAGGACTGCACTCATTGAGAATCTGTTTCTTTTTTTTAGAATTATTTTGTTTTATTTCAGGGCTCCCCAGGATCTTGTGTTCCCCAAGTTAGGGGCTTCTCTCAAGCAGGCCTCAGAGGGGCACACTGCTGTAGTCACACGTGTGTGAGTCAGGAGCCCCCAGGAGCTGGCTGGACGCCTAGTTTGAAGTGGGAGGGGATCGAAGGCAGCAGGGAAACCCCAGCAAGAGGCAGCTCAGGTCCCTGGGGAACACAATGTCAGGCAGGGGCAAGGCAGCACTCAGCCCTGCCAGCAGACTGGCAAGTTCAGCAGGGGTGCTGCATTCTGCCCCGGGGTCATTTCTACCCCGATTTTATAACCTCTGGGGTAAAACCTCACAGGGAGAAAGCTGGTGTCTTCTTCCAATGAATGAACTCAAAAGCACGCATCAGGCAAGCACAGGTTGTTTTTTTTTCCCCCAGCATTGGGCCTCTTCTCCCCGCCGGGAGCCAGTGGAGGGCGGCAGCTGCAGGGTGCTCCTGTGCCAACTGCAACCTCAGCAGCTGCACAGCGACCAACTCCAGGGGATGCTTCAAGCTGTCCAAGGGGGCTTCGTACCTCCCGAGGGTCGGGGAGGGGACACCGGGGGGAGCGGAGGCGCGTGGCAGAGGCAGTGCTGGGGAGGCCCCAGCCCCGACCCTTTCCTAAGGCCAACGGAAAAGGCAAAAGCGTGCTCAGGCAGAGTTCCACCCCCGGAGCCGAGCCTGGGAAGCCGGCCCCGGCACCCCGTACAGCGGCTGACAGGCTCGCTCTCGNAGCCAGCGCCCTTTCATTGGCTAAGGCCGATTCCTCCCGGGCGGGCAGCGCGTCTCCCCCGCTGTCGCCCCCCTCCTCACAGACTCGCTCTGTCCCGGCGGCTGTAA
>VZSZ01008288.1:60822-80158 GCA_013398815.1 Ibidorhyncha struthersii
CCTCCCCTCGCTCTCCGAGGTGGAGCCAAGAGGGATGGCAGAGCAGGTAGGTTAACTCTTGCCCTGCCCCTCCGTCCCCCCCCAGCCGCAGGCAGAGAGCTCCCCAGTGCTGCCAGGGGAAGGGGTTTAAGGGTGACACCGTACCCTCCCCCCCTGGGGACACTCCCCGCTGCTGATGGGACACCCACCAGGAACTGGGAGCTGGGGGGAGGTCATAGCCCGGCACCCCGCAGGGTCTGCTGCACCCCGGGCACAGTGCCCTCTCTGGGGTGCCGTAGCCTTGCCCCATAGCTGTTAATTGCAAAGGATCCCGGTTATGGGAGGGGGATCCCAGTGCTTACCAGGAGAGGTGCTTTTGGCAGCTGGGGTTTTATCTCTGGAAAAGGAATGTGGGTCTTTTCTGCCCCCTCAACACAGGCAGGCCACTTTGGGATGAACCCCAAAAGGGAGCTGGGGCCCAACCCCAGTTTCTCACGTGGACACTGAGATCCCAGCTTTGCCTCTGTGCACAGCACGGTTTGGGATCCCTGGAGCAATGGAGCCACACCTCTCCTGGGACCTGCACCTTACTCAGGACACCAGCCTCTCCTTGGACCCCCACATCTCCTGGGATCCACACTTCTCCCAGGACCCACATCTCAGGATCCACACGTTGTCGGGGACCAACACTCTGCCCAGGACTCCCACCTCACCAGGCACCCATGCTCTGTCCAGGACCCACACAACTCCTGGGACCCACACCTCACCAGGGGGTGCAGGGAGTCGAGGGAAAGGGTTGCTGCAGCAGGAAGGTGCCTGCTCGGCATGACAGGACCTGTCTCATGGGTCAAATTTCCACCAGCACCACAGGCAGGTGAGATGTCCTTCCAAACTCTTCCTACCACCCTGGTTCAGAGCAGTGTTTCACCAGCATCCCTGCTGCAGCCATACCAGCATGGGACATCCCATTGCCCACTGAGAAACAGATTTAAAACCTTCCTTTCCTCTTAAATGTAGCATTTCAGTTGAGGGTCTTTTTCAGCCATGAAAATCAACCCCCATGATTTCTGATGATTTCTTTTTGTCATGCTCCCATCCCCACCAGCCGCTCGTATCAACCATGAAGCCAGGCTGGGAAGCCCGCAGGAAATCTTTTGGGACATTTCCTTTCCTGCCCAGCAGAGATATCCCAGTCCCTTTCCCCGCAGTCTCTGCATTTTCATGAGTGCTGAGGCTCAGGGTCTCCCACAGCTCCCCAAAACACCTGGACACACCACACTTGTCATGGGAAAGGCTCATCTGTTCGTAGGCTGGAGACACAGTAGGTCCCACACAAACTCTCCTACTCAAACAGCATTTGGCCCTGCTCCAAGAAAACCCCAAGTCCAGCTCAGTTTGGGGAGGAAAACAACATTGCTTTCTCCAGACCTGCTTCTCTCTCCTTATCTCTGCTTATCTATTGCTTTCCCAGGTGCCCTGCAGCTCTGCATCCTGGGGGCTGTGAAAGCTCCCCAGGAAACATTGCCCAAACAGGCTGCACCAGCTCTGCAGCACTCCACAACCTTATCACCACCAAAGGTCCCTACACACCTTCCCTGATTCCTTTTAAGTCTGTTCCCATTGCCCATAGGAAAGTCTACATTTGCTCAACTCTTGTCCCCAAGAAAATCATGGCTGTGAGGTGCACAGAGAAAGGGTGTCAGGTGTACGATGAAGAGCCACACTGAGCATCAGCTTGACCAGAGCAGGATGCAAGAAGGACTCATCTCATCCCTGTAGCATAGGGATGGTGGGCTGGGAATTCACCCCACTCTGCAAAGAGGGGCTCATGGTGGAGAGGGACCCCATTGAAGAACCTCCCCTTCACAAACGGGCACAAAGGGGTGTGAACAGCAAAGCCTCAAAAGCACAGCCACCATCTCCTCCTTGCGACATGCCCTGGGACCATGATGGCGACAGGGACGGCAACATCCCTGCCGTGCGGAGCTGGAGTAAAACCCAAAACACAGCCCTGGAGTGGCTGCTGTGTCCGGTGTGCCTGCGAGCTGTGTTCCTGCACCATGGAAGTGGCACCGCTGTGGGGCGAGGAGGGCTCCTGGCAGCCTGCGGCAGGGAGCTCCACCAGCCATGCTCCCAGGCTCCCACCTCTCCGATGGCAGCTTCCGTGCAGGAAAGCAGCAGGGCCGCCGGCACGGGGACTTCCCGGATGCTCCTGTGCTGCTGCACAGGGTTTTGGCTCAAATAACCCCCTCTGCACAGGCAGACCCCACTCCCACCTCCCCCTGTGCGGAAGAGGTGCACATCCAGCTGTGCAAGAGCGCTGCAAACCTGGCGCGTGATGGCTGTGCAAAGCTTTACTTCTGATGTTCATTAAAGACTCAAATGTTGTCAGGTCTGGGGCTACCAACAGCAGAGATAAGCGCTGTCCTAGGCACACCTGGCACCAGCAGCTCCTGTTTCAAGGCTGAAGCTTAAAATGAAACAGCATTTTTTACATGTGTTTCATCATTACATAGAAAAGCTTAGGACAAACCCAAGTTTTCACGCTCTCTGACTTCACCCTGGGAAAGCAGAAAGGCGTCAGGAAGGCTAAAACCAAACTGAAAGTGTTTTGTTTTGTTTTGTTTTTAAAAAAAGAGTCCTCCTCCACACACCTTCTCCTTGCCTCTTTCCAGTGCATGGAAAGAACACGTTTTACCCAAGCAGCCACAGCTCCTCTGCTGAGACTGAAACCTGAAAAAGAGTAACCTGAATTTTTTTGTTCACCTAGTACCAGAGTCGGAGGCAGCATCACTTCACCATCAGCAGCCCCAGCCACCAGCACACCCCTCCCGTTCCTGCCCGTCCTGACCTTCAGCGAAGCGGCTGGATCCATCTCCCTGCCCCTCCTTCACTGCAGCACTCTTATTTCTTAGGTCTAAGCCATGAAGACTGAAATTCGGAGGCACTGGGTACCTTTTTGGCACCGTTGGCAGAGCTGTGGGTGTCTGGAGAAAAGCTCTGTGGTGGCAGGTGCTGCTCAGGCATGGAAAAGCCGAGGTCCTTCGCCTTGCACAACACCGGTGACATTTTGAGGCACGCTGAACCGCTGCGGTCCGTGAGAGCTGCCAGGGGACCTGCGAGAAATAACAGGTGGGCACATTATCATTGCATTGTATGGGGATGCAGAAAGGAAGGTAATGCATGCACCTTCCTGGCTGACACCTGAGTCATGGCTGGGGTGACATCAGCTCCTGCAGACAGCAGCCACCTCTACGGCTGCTGGTTCCCAGGACCCATTTAGGGACAGTCGGTACCAGTGCCACATGCTCACCTCCCACCTGAGCAGCCCTCCTGGTCTCATGGCCGGAGACGGGGGGCGAGTGACTTGTGGGGAGGTGAGACTTTGGAGCTGGCATCTAAGGGGGCTACGGGGCACCACTGGGCAAAGGGAAAGGGTGAGGACTGGGGCGATGCCAAAGTGGCTCATTTAGATGTTCTCAAAGCAAACCACAATGCTTTTTTTTGTTTCAAGCAGCCTCTTTTTGTTTCAAAGTGGACCTGAATTAAAATGTTTTATACAAAAAATAAGTACGAAGAAAGAAGTGAGCTTTTTTTATGAAGTTTATGTAATCCCAGAAGACTGGCTTGTGGCAGGTTGACCCAGCCAATGTTTTCCCACTGATGGTTTGGGTTTTGTTTCACTGGGAAAAGCTGCCCTTGTTTCTTTGCTATGGGTTGGGGGTTTTTTTTATGTTGTTTTCTGATTTCTTTCCATTCCAGCAAATTATACATACACAGAAAAAAGTCTCATCTCTTCTCCCGGTGACTCTCACACCTCCTGGCCACTTGTGCCAGCACTGCGGTCTCCAGGCTGGGTTTCCCACACAAGCCAAGGTCCTGTTGCCCTACGACCTGCAGGGACACCCACACCAGCCCTCCCCAAACCTCTGAGAGCTTGGAGCGGGGCCAAGGGCTCAGCCTGACCTGAGACTGGCAGCATGAGGAGGTCTCACATTTAGGTTTTTCTTCGTTAAACCACTCACCTGCGACATATCCCGGGGTGGGGAGGGAGGCTGAGGCTGTGGCATCCCTCTGAGGTCTTTTATTTGTTTAGCTGAGCCAGACTCGCACCACGTCAGGACTTCGCATGCAGTCAAACCTCCCGGATGCGATAGGACAGGGAACACCCTTTTCTTCTTGCACATTTGTTCTCTAAGCACCTTTGACGATGTTGCCTGGGTTGTGCTGGCAGGTAGAGAGTAACCCTGGGAGGGTCACCCATCACCGCTGCTCCCACGTGGGATGCTGGGGGTGCCTCCGTCCCAGCCCTTGCTCAGAGAAAGCACCCTGGGCAGTTAGGATTAATTATTACCCCAGTTTATTACTGAGTGAACACCACCTGCTTAGAAGCTGGGGCAGATATCGTGTACTGGCTGGGTCTGACATGGGATGTCAGGAAAGACAGCCACCCCCACGGAAATCTCCCTCTGCTTGTGCAGCATTAACAGGGCCATAAACCAGGCCCAGAGGATGGGGGTGGGTTATTTTACACATTAACATCAGAGCCTCACAGTTGTTTCCATCCCAGCCCCTCCACAAGAGCGAGGCCACACGGGCTCCCGAGCAGAGGCAGAAGGAGGTTTTCTGCCTTCCCAAAGCTGGGCTCTCCCTCCCGCTCCATCGGCCTCGGCAGCTCACGCTGAAACACCGGTGGCTGCCGTAACACTCCAAGACATGGCCGAGAGCAACGCCTGCTGTCCTGCTCAGAGTCAACCACCCTGGGTTTTGCATGATTTCTTCCAAAAACGGGAGAGAAAGGGAAGTTGCTTTGCAGGGCAATGGCTGGAGCAGCCGCCCCCTGCTCGGGGGTCCCCAAGCTACTGTTGTCCTCTGCAGCCCCAACCTGCCTCTGGGCCACCCCATGAGAGCGCAGTGCTCAGGAGGGGGACACACATGGTCCCCACAGTCGCAATATTGAGGAATAGGAGGATGGGGTGAGACCTGAGTGCTACGGGCTCAGGGAAAGGCAGGGGACAGGGTGTTGGCACTGTGTTGGTGTCGACGATGCTGTTGCAGCCATGTCCCCAGGTGGGACAGAAGCCGGGGCTGGCAGGGAAGCGCTGCCTTGGCCTCTGTACCAGGAGCTGCAGGAGCAGGGCACCCAGCAAACCCTCAGGAGCAAACCCCCGGGGCCGGATCCACCCAAAGCTTTGCCTTCTTGGGCTGCCCCTTCCTCAGTTTCCCCAGTGAAAAGCGCACCACCACCACCACCACCCCTCCAGCTTTGGGGCTGCATCCCAGGAGGGATACTGCCTCCTGTCCCCGGGGGAATTTGTGCCCCTGGGACGCCTGGATCTCCTGGGGAGCCCGGTGTGGCCGTGCTGTTGCTTTAAATCAGCAGCTGGATCCAGCTGTGACTGTGAGTAACCCTCACCGCAGCCTTGCCCAGGCCTTTTATGCATTTTCCAGCGGTTCCAGAGGCGCTTGGCGGCAGCACACGGGGGAAACTGGACTCATGCTGGCGAGCAGGGAAGGGAGGGGAAAGGGAAAACATTTCCCTTCCCAAAAGAGCAGGGGGAGACCGATACTGCGGCTCCGGCAGCGGGCATGGGGGAGCAGACGGCTGGTGGGGCTACCTCTGCGGCGTGATGCGAACAGCCTTGCGGTCGGACACAGTGAGCCAGAGGCCCTGGCTTGTCTCTCTCCCAGCCCAGCGTGTCCCTGCGAGAAGTGCTTACCCCGGCCTGCCTCAGTTTCCCTCTCTCTGCTTACTCAACACAGCCTCACAGCCCGAGGTCTGGGTTTGTCTCGTGAATCCGTGGCAGGATGGCATCCAGGCACCAAAGAAAACAAGCCCACGAGGACGGAGGATGGAGAAAATTTAGAGGGATGGGAACATGGGGTTGAGAAGGGGGACACGTTCATGCTGCCCAGATCCAGAAAGGAGGAGGATGTTGGTGTGCTTGGCTCCAGGAGGGGAAGGGAAGGACCTGTCCTGTTGCTGGAGGGGACCGCTCGCATCCCCAACCCTTCCAAAGAGCAAAGGTGGAGGAGAGGGAACCAGGAGGGAGAATTTCCCAGGTTGGAGGGTTGGGAAAGCAACGTCACGCCAACGCTGAAGCCGGCAGCCCTGCCCACAGAGATGCTCCTGCCCGCCGCAGGGACCATGTTCCTTTCCTGCTCAGCCTTGCCGCCCTGATCACCCTGCAAAGCCGGCCACGGGCACAGGCTGAAGGCGAAGCCCTGGTTGGGCATCAGCCCACAGAAACCACTCTCCCAGCTCCAGGCTGGGAAGGGCTGGTCTCGGGGTGCCGGCACGCTGCGCTCGCAGCCGCGGGAAGCCCTGCTGCCTGGGGGGCTGGCACAGACCCAGAAGCCACGAGCTGCAAGGCGACGTGTTTTCTGTCGGGCAGGAGAGCGTGCGCGCTGTCTCTCATGAGTCAGATGGAAAGGGCGGCTCAGGAGTCACCTGAGCCCAGCGGCTGCCTGCCCGCGGCCCCTCTCCAGCCCAAGTGGAAAAACATACAGCCTCAGTGCAGCGCACGCCTGCCGAGACCCCGAGCTCCGGCCGGGCCCCCTCCCAGGCCGGCAGACGCAGAAACACTCATGTTCGCCTTTTTTGGCCAAATCGGTTTAGGAGGGAGGCAGAGGCGACTCAGACATCCCTGGCCCTGCCGCTCTGCTCACTGTTAATCATCACTCCACTGCTGCTCATCGCCTGTGCCAAAACCTGGGCTCTGCTATGACCACTGGTGGGTCCGTCTCCAGCAAGAGATGGAGAGCGCAAGAAAGAGGGCATGTGGCTTTGAATTAGCCCCCCCTTGGCTCAGGCTACTAGATTAAGGCCACAGCAAAGCTCCTTGCTTCTGCGTGTGCAAGGCACCTGCCCGGCACAGGGGATGACCCTTGCATGCATGTCACTCTTCAGCCTGGCTCCGGGAGCTGGTGGGCAAGGTGGCAACAGCAATTTGCTAGCCTGGGTGTATTTTAGCCATGCAAGAGCCCTCCGGAGAGAAGAGAGCCGGCACACCCAGCTGCATTCCTGAGGTTTGGTTACCATGGTGGGATGTTCACCCGACGGTGAAGTCATGCTGTGGGCTGACATGGCCAGTGAGTTAATGCATGGATCCAGCTCCTTCCCTGATTCACAGCAAGCGTGGCTACAGCCCCACACCATCCCTCGGGCTCACGGTTCTGCTGCACTGCTGTGGCTCTGGCATTTCCAGCATCTTGCTCCAGGGAGGCTCCGGACACTGCTGCTGGGTTGATCCCTGCCTCACCGTGGGAAATCAGCTCCTGCCGCAGGGTGGAGGGACAAACTCATGACTCTCATGGGTCCTTCCAGCCCATTTGTGTCATCACACTGTGCTCCCCATAATGTTTTACTTTCTCTACATCCTACTGCTGCCACAGGACCAAAAAGCACCACCCTAAGAGGTCAATCCTGTAGGGCCAAAGCCTTGAAGATCTGCCCAAGGTTCAGGAGGAGTAGGGAAGGATGGCGTCCTGGTTGCGGCTGGACAGCACAGAAGAGCAGGATGGAAAGGTGGCAGAGACACTCCCTGGCACCAGCAGGTCGTTATGCCAACACAGGGAACGGAATGTAGTCATGGAATTCAGCTGTGGGGCCCCATGGGTCAAGAATCAGAGGCCTGGTGGAAGAACTGGCCCTGGGAGAGCAGGCAGTAAGCTGATAAGATAAGATTATTCCCAGCCTCTGGAGTGGTTTTCTGAAGGTCTGGAGGCATGGCAATGTGGCTGGGCTGCCCAGGGCCATCAGCCACCCTCCCCTTTTGCTCAGCTGGTGAGAGACCTGGCGCTTTTGGGCTCTGGCTATTCATGCTAGAGGGAAGTGTCTTAGCATGACTTTCGGCAAAGATCAACTCCTTTGCAGTTCAGTCAGCTAAAACCCCATTAAAATGCATATCCGCTGAGGATGCATTTCCTGACAACTACCACTGCGCACACCCTCTCCACGCCGGTCCCAGACATGTCATGGGGGGACCTCTCCACGTGGGGGGTTGTTTGCTTTTGAGAACCAAGACCTTCACACACATGCTTCTCTTCAATATAAACCAGGAAACCCACCCTGCTTCTAAACTCGCATGCAGCCAGGCGGGGAGGTCCTAGCTGGGATGTCACCAAGAAGCCGAGTGCCCTTTAGGAGCCGGCACTAATCCACCAGCAACGTCCCCTGCTCCACAGACAAGCTGCCTTG
The DNA here is from genome assembly GCA_013398815.1 of Ibidorhyncha struthersii. NCBI lineage: Eukaryota > Metazoa > Chordata > Aves > Charadriiformes > Charadriidae > Ibidorhyncha > Ibidorhyncha struthersii. Next base: position 69,002 of record VZSZ01008288.1, read on the forward strand.
TCACCACAGCAGGTGACATCCCTGGGGACCAGGGAGATGATGCTGAAGATGCGTAAGGGGCTGGCACAGCCCAGCAGCCGCCTGGGTGTGTACCAGCCAGACCGGGAAGCGTGCAACCAAACCGAGCCCCAGCTACAGCCAAAGAAAACCAGCAGCTCCAGGGCTGTTTCGCACCGGCCAGGATGGAGCACCAGCCCCGCAAGCCAGCGCCTGGGGCACCGAAGGGTGACACGAAGCAGGTCCCTGTCTTGAGGACCCCACAAAGCTTTTCAGGGATCTCCTAGCCCTTCCCCAGGCTTCGTTGCAGTTTGACACCCAGAGCCACATGAAGGTTTAAGTGACGTACCTGGGGGACAGATGGACCCATCCCTCCCCATACCCATCCCTGACCCCACGCACACACCCAGGTGCATCAGGAGGGTCCCTCAAACCCCTCCGCCCCTGGAAATGCCACCTCCCAGCCTCCCTCTTTCCTCGGCCCCTTCCGTCTCCACTCCACACCAATGATATTCATTTCACCGTCTTCTCCTGGGGCTCCGGCCCCTCCTGTAGCGGCTCTCCGCTGCTCTTCTCCACCGGCTCCCAGCTCCCCTCCGGCCTGGGTGACTCACACGTAGCACACACTGAGCCCTTTCAGCAGCCCTCGGCCCCGAACACTGCCCCAGTCTTCCCAGCGCCGGCGTGCCCAGCTCCCCCCCAGCGCCCGCTGCCGGCACAGGCTCCTGGCCAAGGGGAGACATCCGCGCCCTCGCTAAGAGAGCGGCTTTCACGGCCGAGAAGCTGAAGCGCTTCCCGGTGTGCTCAGGGCCAGGATGAGGCACAAGCAAGCGGTCGACTGGCTGGGACGGACTCGCAGCCCCGGTCCCTTTGAGCAACCGCCAGCAGTCTAAAAAAAAATAAATAGATGTATTTGAAAAGGAAAAAAAAAAAGATCACAAGCTCCTAACGGGACCGTTCTTGGCTCCAACAGATGAAACCTGCCAGGAGCCTTTTCCTCCCTTCTGCCTTCACCAAACTTTCTCTGACCAACAGCAGGGCACTGTCTGCTGTGCGGGGACAGGGGCAGAGAAGGGGCTCCTCTGTTCCCCAGCTCCCGGCTGGCAGCGGGGTGGGCACCGCCATACAAACCACCCCTTCACCTGGAAAAGTTGCAAAATCCTCCTCCATCGGAGGAGCCACTGGAAAATCCGTTTGCAGAAGGAGTTTTTCAGGGTCAGGGCTGTGCAGAGAACGGGCTGGAGGCATGCTGCCCGCGGGACAGCACCGTCCCCCGCGCTGCGCTGGGTCTGGCTTGTGCAGGGGGACTTGTTGCCCTCCCCAGGGACTTGAGTCTCATGGCCTGGGGTGAAGTGCTGGAGCCTCAGAAAGTCCATGGGTGGTGTTGCAGGGGAGGGTAGGGCTCAGGTGTACCCCAGAAAGAGCCTTACTCACCTGCCACAGCCTAAAACCAGGGCTTTTCAGCTGTCACGGCCTCTCCTGCAAGCATGGTGACACAGTGGGGACATGCACAAACCCAGGGGAACCTTCTGTGCATGAGTCTGCGCGAGTCTCTCCTGCCTTTTTCCTCGCTGCCTTTTTTGCCTGTGATTTTCTGTTCAGTTTGCCAAAATACCCAAACTACCTGAAAAAATAGTCACAGCAGAGGCAGAAACGTGTGTGTGTGTCCCAGCAGGGTCATCGTCATTGCAGCTCTCAGCAAAAGGAAGGGGCTGACCCTCACACCCTGGGCAGCGTCGCAGGGTGACCGACATCGCCGAAGCTGCGCCGATTTACACCCACAGTGCTGCGGACCCGCATCAGCCCCAGCTCTGGGCCAGGGAACAGGGCTAAGAGAAAGGGAAAAAAAACTACAAACCTGACTGTGAAAAAACGCTGGAGGCAGGCAGCCAGGCTCGAGGGGAATCTCCCCCTGGGGTTTGCTACCGACTCTCTGGTGTGCCTCTGCTCTCTCCCAGGCACCTCTCCTCAGAGGGGATAGCAGAAAGATGCTGCCCAGGGGCCGGGTGTGTTTGTTCTCTTCCAGAAGTAGGGCCAGAAACGTGAAATCTTGAAATCTCAGTGGGAGGAATGTGGTGTCTGAAGGGCTGAGATGTGCATGGCAGGTGCCCTCCCCTCCAGGTGTTTGCCAGGTTGAAGTGGCAGCAGTGAAGTCCTTCTTCAGCTCATATCTCCAGTGAAACCACCATGACCAAACGAAGTTGTATTTTATAAGCCTAGAGAGAAGGGTAAGAGTTTTGCAAGTTATGCTTAACCTGGGAAAGGTTACCCAGCAGCCGCACTCCTGGCCACGAGGTCAAGCCGCCAGTGCACGGAGAGACCACGACCAGCAGCCAGAGAGCCCTGGGACCAGTGCCAATGGTCCCACAGCCCCAGCACAGGGGAAAGACATGGCTTGTCACCAGCACATCGCACGAGCTAGCGCAGCCCACGGGGCTGAGCTGCCTCGGAGCAGAGAACAAGTGCTGCTGCATCAGGCTGTGGCGGAAACAACTCCTAGCAAAACTTCTTTCCACTCCCTTTCTCCCTGGTTGTCTTTCCACCATCTCCTGATTTGTTCAAGACTGTGGGGATGGATCCTATCACCCCCTTAGCTCAGCCCAGGGAGCGCGTGGGGAGGACAAGACCCACCGCAAGGGGCAACAGCAGCTGTGCCAGATGTTACGGTGCCAAAGGGGAGTGATGGCAGCCACAGGGGAACGGCTGACAGATAAGGCTTAGATGTGTACTGACCCCCAGGAGTCCGAGCATCCAGGGGGAGCCCATTTCCCAGGCCCAGTGTTGCAGAAGGGGGGAAAGAGACACTGCGCATTGCTCATGTCCCAGCCCTGCAGGGCACTGGGTGCTGGGGTGGGCAGGGAGAGAGGGTAACACTACAGGCAGCTCCACGCTGAGCTGGTCCCACATCCCACACCAGTCCCAGTCTACTGTGCACCTGGATGCACCTGCCACCCGCTCACAGGGCTGGACCAGTATCTCCGCTGCTCCCATCTGCCTTGGGATCAGCCGTTCAGTGGCAGAGCCTCGGGCCGAGCCGCAGCGCTGCCAGCAAAATTATCTTCATTGCTTGCAAAGGGAGAACTAATACATTTCACGCCCAAGAAATACAGAGATTCTTTTCTCAATAATCTGGTAAAGCAACTGATATATGTGCGGAAGAAGGGGAGAGGCAGAAGAATGTACTCTGTATTTATGGAGCTTTTATTTGTCACTGGTTCCTGCACGGCTGAGCCGGACAGCTCGAACCCGCTCTAACCTGCTCCCTCCTTTGTACCGGAATAAATTGTCTGAGTAATATCCAGTAAACGCACCGAAGCAACAGAAACCTGAACAGATGCTGCCTGCATAAAACAGTGCGGCAGGAGAAAGTGGAATTTAGGCTGTGAGTAAGACGGAGGTGGGTTAGTCCTTGCAAGGATGCAGGTGTTGCGCTATTACTTTGCACCCCCTTTAGCTGTGGGTGGTATAACAAAGGAAAAACTTGGGCTGGGTTTACGCAGCCCCAACCTTTGGCCCAGGCTGTGTGTTCAGTGGATGTGGAAGAAAAGCCAGATCCCGTGTAACAGCTCTGAGCTGATGCAGGTACAGCGTGGGCCAAGTTTATGCAGATACAGGATCAAAAGTTTTGCAGTTTCACTGTGAAACTAATAGGATGTAGGAGCTACGCCCCCTCCCCCCCCGCCTGCCCGCCTCCCCCCTGAACCACGAGAGTGGGGGAGACACTCCGTTGTCCTGACAAACAAAATCTATTTCTAGCCCTCAGGGTCACAAATACTAGCTTCAAACTGAGCCCGGGAGAGAAAATAAGCATAAGCTAGCACTGCTCGTCTTAACGTTTTGAGTTTCCAGCCAATCTCCGGCTGCAGCCCCCTAAGCACAGCTTTGTGGGTCTCCCAGCACAGCAGCTGCGGTGTCCCCGGCTGCACCCTCCTGACGCCCTGAGCACCCCTCGCGCCTTCACCCTGCGCAAACCGAACCCTCTTACCCTGCTGCAAGAACACGTGTGACAACACTAAGCGATCACAAGAGTCACCCCTACCCACACCAAATGGGAACCTCAGATTAAATAATAAGGATTACAGCACGACTACCCCTAAAACTCCCTCCCTACATCTTCGCAGCACTCTACGCAGAACCCTGGCCAGTCCCTGCTGCCTGCGTGCCAGGGAGCCTCAGAGGCAGCCCCGCGTCTCCCCTGCTGTCTCTTGGCTCTGCCCATCTACCCTGAGGCAGGTGCAAAGCTCTCTCAGCCTGGAAGGGGTTAAAATAAGGAGACACTTTTAAAGCTACTATATTTGCATTTGAGACAAGCACCCCCCTCGCTGGAGCCACAAAGGTATTTCTCAACTTCTTTGTGATGTTCAAGGAGGCCTGAAAGTGGGTGTGGTGGCAAAGTTTCCATTCCTGGTTCTTAGGTTTTCATGAACAACCTCAGATTCATACTCAGTCTTTACTGCACCTAGACTATCGTATGACCTTCTCTCCATGGTTAAGAGCCTAACAGAAACTAATTAGCCCATATACCCATACAAATGTGCAGATCAAACTCCAGATTTGAGCTGCCGTAAGAGGATCCGTGCATAAAAATAGCACTGGGAAATAAACCAGACTGAAACGCAGCTTTCTTGCAGATCTGGTGTTAAACTAGCAAACCAGAGCTTTTAGCTTCTTCGCTTTCCCCGTCCTTTTTTTCCAGAGCACAAGCTTGCACAGAGAGCCGGGCACAGCAGCAGCACGTTTGGGGCAGTTGCTGCTCTATCGCATCAATTCATGACTAGACACAGAAGAAAAGCTCTTCACGATTAAAAACCTGATATCCTGCTCCTTAGGGCTGAAAGGGAGCCTGCAACAGCTCAGGCACTGTCAGGCAGTGACAGCCAGACTTGGAAGAGCTGCTGCAGTAGCAGGAACCTCCGGTGAACCGGCGAGAAGGGAGCGTCACCTCCCAGTGCTGTTTTGCTCCTTTTGATCCAGCCCCAGCGCAGAAGGGAATGACCGACTGTACCCAGTACTGCAGGGCTTTGGGGTAACCCTCCCTCCTGGCCAGTCCTGGGGTTTAGAGGTGCCTGGTGGGAAGTTCCTGGAGATGGAGAAGATGATCAACAGCCCTCACTCCTTCCAGGGTTGTATGCCCACGTCCTCTCAGGTCCCCCCCCCCAAGAGTCGAGGAAACCCTGATTTCTGCTCTCTCTGTAACTGACCTGTGTGCAGTAAACTGCATCCCAGCCCTACCCCAGGCCCTGCTGCCATCCACCCGCTTCCTTTGGAGCACAGCGGGGCTCCGAAGAGCTACCACCTCTTCCGAGTCTTACTGGGCTTCTACTCGCAGCATGCTATGGCCTCCCCACAACCCCACAAACGAACAGAGGTGCCCCCTGTCCTGGTTTCGGCTGGGACAGAGTTAATTTTCTCCAGAGTAGCTGGTATGGTGCTGTGCTTTGGATTTGGGACCAAAACAGTGCCGATAAGGCAGGGGTGTTTTAGCTATTGCTTACACAGCGTGAAGGCCGTCTCTGCTTCTCACGCTGCCCTGCCAGCGAGCAGGCTGGGGGTGCACAAGAAGCTGGGAGGGGACGGAGCAGGGACAGCTGACTCCAACTGACCAAAGGGATAGCCCAGATGTGAAGCTGTGCTCAGCAATAAAAACTTGGGGAAGGGAGGAGTTATGGTTTCTGTCTTCCCAGGTCACGGTTATGCATGATGAAGTAAATGTTCCTGCTGTCCTGGAAACGGCTGAACACCTTCCTGCCTGGGGGAAGCAGTGACTGAGTTCTGCATTTTGCTTTGTTGGTCCACACAGCTTTTGCTTTACCCATTAAACTGTCTTTACCTCAGTCATGAGTTTTCTCACTTTTACCCTTCCGCTTCTCTCCCCGTCCCACTGCAGGGGAGCGAGCGAGTGGCAGCGTGGGGCTGAGCTGCGCACCAGGGTTAACCCACAGCACACCCCCTCCGTCATCTCCAACGTGCCTAGGCAAGGACATGTTTCCCCAGGAGCTGATTTTCTAGCAAGGACAGGGTATTCCCGGTACAAACCACATCCACAGCCCAGAGGAAGGTCATTCAAAGAAACACGTGGGCAACACCAGTAACCACGCCAGGCAGCAGGGCCAGTCAGCTTCACAGAAGGTAAGGCAGCCTGGGACCTGCTGCTTTGCCCAGCGCAACAGCCAAAAATATTCCGCCAGCTCATCTAGCAACCTGCTGTCCCGTTCCCATTGCCCAGGAGTGGTTTGAGAGGCGTCTGATAAAGCCCAGAGGTCTCACCATCCCACACCGTAACACCTCAGTGGCTGACTTGCCTTAAACTCTTCTCATTAGGAAATGGTTTTGCATAAAGTACTGGCGTCAGAAGGTAAAGCTAATAAGAGATGTTAATCAGCCCCAGCACAAAAGGAAGGAGATTCCTGCATAATACCAGAGAAAAGCTCTCCTTTGGAATCTCTTTGGGATCAGGTCTGGGCTGTGGGAAGAGGCTGTGGCACGGGGTGACGGGAAAGGGGGTACAGCCAGCAAGCACCAAGCCTCCAGCCAGTTGTCAGAGAGCTCCAGCCCAGGACGAGCACCTTTCAAAGCCTCCTTTGCCTCTGTAACGCACAAACACGATCCAGCCCTATGGAATAATTCCCATTGCAGGAAAAAATAAGGCAACCCCCCCAAGCAAAACAAAAAGTTAGAGCGAGGGAAGGAAGCAGAGACAGGAAACTACACGGATGCTCTTCAGAGAGGCCACTGCTGCAGGATAAAGGGCCAGATTTTTATGCATATGCTGAGGTTCCTTCTGAAACTCATTTCAGGCACCTGAACAAAACTATCAGCTCTCCACAAAGACTCAAACCATCCCCTGCTGCCAGCGAGGAGAGAGTGCTTGTAGAAAACTAGCTGCTTCCTCACAGCTGCTCGGGGGAAGCTGGACTGCCTCAAAATAAATACAGGACATAGTTCTAGCAACAAGTAGTGAAAATAATGAGATGTACAGCAAGGATCTCTCTTTTTCCCATTGGACTCTACAGACACAAATGTGTTCTCCACCAGAAAGGTGTAAGATCACCTAGGCTGGTTTTGGTTAAAAAGCCCTGCGCATGAACACGACCCAGGAGCCAAGACATCCTGCTGGGACTTGAGACGGAATCGGTCCTAATTGCTGCGATTTCTGGGTGACTTGGGAAGTTGCATAAAATTGCTGACACTGGATTCTGCTTTAGTTGCTATAAACGTGAGAACCTCCGAAGCCCCACCAGCATTTGTGGAAGTTCACAATCACTTAGACCCACCTCCCTGCAATGCTCAGCACAGCTTTGTGAAAACCTGCATCCTCACCACCTGCACCTTCAGAGTCACGAGGATAACAAGGGTTAGAGAGAAACACAGTCTCACGATGCTCCCTCCTTGCCCCTGCCCAAAGCACGCTGAGGTTTTAAACTACGGTACAGGAAACAGCCATTCAACTACTCAAAAGTTTTTCATCAATGTGGAAAATAAATCAAAAGTAAGTTATTTATCTCCCATTCTGCACAAATGCGCAACCATGCTCTGCAGCGGTCAGCTCCTGAATTTGAGTGAGAAGTTGACACTAATCATGACACAAGATGACACTAATAGGTCAGCTCCACGTATGTATGACTGAAAACTCGACCAGACCAATTTTTAAGTTTTGGGAGAAGCAAGCCAAGTTCTTCTTGCTGTTACTGTGTACTGTGGCAGCACCTAAAAGCCTTAGTTATGGGCCAAACTGCTTGTGTCCCCATGTCACATAAGCACTGAGGTTGACTATGAGCTATGGGACCAGTTGTGCTGGCTCACAATCCATGGTTTGCCCCCAGCTGCAATGGGCACAGCTGCTCTGGACAGTGTCAGTCCCTGGATTTGGGCAGAAACAGGACAGCGACAGCTGCTGTAGCTGATATTGCTGGGACATGGTTAGAGTGGGGGGACCCTTGAGAACTCCCATTATACTGTGCCGGTAGATCACTCCCTGAGGTGGTGGCTCATGACTAGGAGCTCCCTGGCATGGAGTTTTTGGTACAGTTAGTCAGGACAGAAATTTTGGCTGTTTCAAACAGCCCAGTTTCCACAGGGCTTGAGGATGGAAGGGGCTTAATCGAAACAGAAATGTTTTCGTCAGTCTCAGAGCTGCCTCATTTCAGTTCCCAGCTGCTCACTTGGAGGAGGAGGAAAAAGAAAGGAGCCAGTTTTGTGGAAAATCATGGTAGGCCACGATCTGCCGAGTTAACAAAAAAAAAAAAAAACCAAAACCAAGCCCAACACAAGTCATCTGCTTAATAGGAGCCAGTCCATTAGGATCCTGCAAATTTGACCTAGGGTGAAAGCAGCTGGAGAAAAGGGTAAAAATTTCAGCGAGACATGCTGCTTGACAAAGAATTCATTTGGTGCTAATGGTCCTACTCCTTGCTACCAACACGAACCACGCTCCCAAAAGGCAGTGCATGAGCAGACATGAACAATAAAGTGATTTGTTCTCAGGAAGCATTCAGCCTCTGCCAACAGTCAGCCGGATCCAGAGAAGGGCTAGGGCAGTCAGACCGGCACATGGCAGACCAAACGAGGAACTGTATCACTTGGCACAGAGCTGCTATTTCCAGCACTTACATCCCATCCACATGTTAGCTCAACTTTTTCACTCTTCAGAGGAAGAGGACTATGCATCTGTAACGAAATCCGGATCCACGAAGCCCAGAATTTTGCCTTGAGATGAGTAGAGGAAGATGTCCTTGCCTCATAAAATCCCTCAGTAGGTCGTCTGATTTTCAGATGGCCTCAGCATTCGTCGCTGTCAGTTACAGCTTAATATATAAGGCACCATAAACATCTGCAGGATAAAACTTATTGTTTCAGGTATCCATTCATTTTTATTTGTCCTGTTCATATTTTTACTTAGCAGAATTAGCTCTCAGCATCATAAAAACAAATAAAATTAAGTAACATTTTAAAGACTTCTATGATGAAAACCAGCAAGGCATACTGGAAACCATTTTTTAAATTAAATACAGTGCTAGGTTGCTCACACTCAGAGTGAACAAAATAACTGACACTCGCCAAATCTGTAGACTTAAAATCACATCAGGACATATGATTTCCCATATTTGAAGAAGACAAGAACAAACCAAACATTTAAAACTGTCACCTGGATTTCTTACCATTTTTGTGAAGCATTTTCACAGCAATAAATTACTGGCCTAGTTTCTTGGAAACTTGGACCTTATGCCAAGGACTGCTGAGAGAACTTGTAATAAAAGGAGGGCATGTTCCAGAAAGTTACTAGATGTCCAAGGGTGTGCCACTCAGCCTGTTGTTAGGAGAGCATCACATCCTTAAAGAGTGGAAATTTGGATTCTGATCGCGTAACTGAATACAATGCCCTTCCACTGCAGGGTAGAAAGCAGCCTGGAGTTAGGAAGAAACTTGCTTGGAAACATCAGTTCCCAACCACTGACAAGGGGCTAGAAGAATTACTGGTCTGATAACACAGTCGGACAATGTTGTATGTTCTGCACCCAGGAGTTGGTTTCTTTTTAAAATCTATTAGCAGCAGATTATCACGCAGCTTGGCCAGAACAGTCTGGTCTAAAGTCTGCCTTGTTTGCCTTGAAACACCTTGCTGTTTCTCACCCGTCTATAAATTCTGAAGAGTCCCACTCCTTTTACAATTTATATGACTAGCAGAGGTTAGGGAAGTGCTGCGTGGCCTGGAGAAGCCCACATGGCTTAGCCACAGAGGTATTTTGGTACTTAGTTCCCATCGGGATCAGTGGAGGTTTGCAAGGCTACGTGTATATGCTCTTTGCTAGCCATGCTCACACACCTCCTTGAGCTCAACGTGCCACACGGCACAGCCAGGTGTGTCCAAGGTGGCCTGTGGGGCTCACCACTCCTCGGTGAGATTACACTCGCTGAGCAAGGCACACCTCCCAGCTCTCCAACATTTCCTCTCCTGGGAAATGGCTTGTTCCAACACTGAGCCAGACTGGAAGTGTGATGGATGGTCCAAACTGCCAGGACGTTCTGGCTCAAAGAGGAATTCAAGCCCCAAGCTAAAAGGTAAATCTGGATGTACTCAAATACCTGGGAGGAAGGTAGCCTGTTTGCTTTTCTGCTACCACTACTTCTTATCTCTACGCTGTAACCTCCACCATGATTTATAAAGACTAGTGAAACTTTGTTTAAAGGAAACAACTCCAAGCCAAACCAAGCAACCACTGTCCCTCCCCATCACAGCAATATTTTGCCTCCAGAGAACTTCCTTGCTTGTCTTCCCCTACGCACTTAAATCCTCCAACAAATAATACTTCTGACACCAAACCAATGTCACTGGTGGCATCCCACACGCCTGGGCTCTCCTCATGAGAGACCACGAACAATGAGTGGTTCAGGCCCGCTTTGCAACACTTCTGAGCAAACAAAGCTACCTCTGCAGAGGCAAGCCAGGCTGAACACAAGGGAGTTGTGTTTTCAACTCCATTGGAGACAAAACTGTTGGGGACAGAATTTGTCAATAATAAACCAGAATGAAATGTAAACAAATGCACACCTAAAAGTTCATGAAAGCCCAAACAAACCTATCAAAGAGAAAGAAAAAAAAAATCCCTTTAGAAGCATTTTTACCCAGTCACTGCCAGATAATTTTAAAGCACTGGTACAGAATGAGCCCTCCGTGCAAATTTAAATAGACTCATGAAGTTTATACCTCTCATAACACTGTCCATAAACAAAATCAGACTAAATATAGAGACGTTCCACCCAAAAGGCATGCTAGCACCACACTGCATTTTGGTCCCAGAAAAACTTCTCTTGCAGATCTGTGTGCCATATGCAATAACTGTATTTGCTTACTGTAAACAAAATCATAGCTGCTTTAAGTACAATCACACCCCTCTCACTCTGGCCAGCAATTTCCACTGCTCCCATTAAGAATTTACCAGGGTGGTGGCGTACCTAGCAGCAGCCTCTACATGGCATATACAAAAAAATACCTAACAACTTTTAAGAGTGAGGTGCAGAATTTGCTATGTGTGTGTTACTGACCTCTGTCCAGGGACCTTTCAATCCTGAATAGTGGTGTCCTACTAACAAAGGCAGAATCAACATTTTTCATTAGCTTCAAAACCTTCCAGCTGGCATCACGGGGCGGGCGGGGGGTGG
>VZSZ01008288.1:88923-121190 GCA_013398815.1 Ibidorhyncha struthersii
GTCTCCCCTCAGCCTCCTTTTCTCCAGGCTAAACAAGTCCAGTCCCACCAGCCGCTCCCCATAAGACATGTGCTCTAGACCCCTCACCAGCTTCGTTGCCCTTCTCTAGACATGCCACAATAGAACCGGCCACAATACTGAGCCCTGGGGAACACCACTTGTGACCATTTGCCAACTGGATTTAACCCCATTCACCACAACTCTTTGGGCCCAGCCATCCAGCCAGTTTTTCACACAGCGAAGCATACGTCCATCCAAGCCACGAGCAGCCAGTTTCTCCAGGAGAATGCTGTGGGAAACGGTGTTGAAGGCTTTACTAACGTCCACAGCCTTTTGCTCATCCACTAAGTGGGTCACCTTTCTGTAGAAGGAGATCAGGTTTGTCAAGCAGGACCTGCCTTTCATAAACCCATGCTGACTGGACCTGATCACCTGGTTGTCCTGCATGTGCCACCTAATGGCACTCAAGATGACCTGCTCCATAACCTTCCCAGGCACGGAGGTCAGACTGACAGGCCTTTAGTGTCTTGAGACCTCCTTCTGGCCCTTCTTGTGGATGGGCGTCACATTTGCTAACCTCCAGTCAACTGGGACCTCCCTGGTTAGCCAGGACTGCTGATAATTTTTTTTTTTTTTCCAATCGTACAGTTGTAAAGTGAAGTCTATTACAAATTTATCCTTGATTAGCTAAAAAGCACAACACAACTGTATTCTTACATGATCAAAATGCAGCAGGGAATAGCAATGCAGGGGCAGCTGTCAGTCTGATGTGCATCAGCTAGAACAATCATTTGTTCCGGTGGAAATACAACTGCAATAGATATGTCACTACTAGGATCTCATTCTTTTCTCAGACTGATTTAGCATAATTTCACTGATCTCTGTGCAGTTAAATTCCCAATTTATACTGCTAAGGAAAAGGGGAAACAGCAGTGACTGTTTCATCACAACTCAGCCCTCCTTTTCTCATACCTATCTTTTCTAGGAAGGTCTTGATATTTGTCTAGTAGGAAGGAGACATCTCTTACAGTGGTCAAAACTACGACCAAAGCAGCAATTTATTCACTCTGTTTGTTTTGCAAGCAAATTAAAGTATGCTTCCAAGAATGAAAGAATGAAAAGGCAGGTCTAGCTATTGCAACACCAACATATTAACAAAAGACCCTTGACACAGGAAACCCTGTGTACGCTTAGACTGCAAATGGCTACATTCCCATATCCGTAACTCGAGGCTGCATTTGTAAATACAAATTACTGTATGCATGCTAAGGAAGCACGCAATGAAAAGATACTATCTTCTTCAGCAGGATACAGCACCTGTGCCTTCAGTTAATGATCCATCTATTACTGAGATTTAGACATACATTTATGAAGAAAAATTAAACATTACTGGGGACACGTCTTTTTAATAACAGATTATGACTGTAGAGATGCAAAGCCTCCCACCAAGGTGGAGGGCAAGATGCTGCCAATTCGGCTTGCTTCTTGCAAGCCAAAGCCTGAAAAATAATCTCTCTCTCCATCACAAAGCAAGCAATTTGGCCATAAAATTCTCATGGTCTATTTGTATTTGTAGTATGTGCTTAGCTACTGTTAGGACAAGCAACAGAAATAAAACCAGTGAAGCTGTGATAGGGGTATGACTACTAAGCACTTCAGCTGCTAACCAGTAATAATTTGTTGACAATATATAATTTCTCAGATCTCACCATGGAAACAGCACAACTGGGAAAAAAAACCAAAACCAGAATGACACCAAACCCCGCCAAAACCCCCAAAACACACACAGGCATCTGTAGGCCAGAAGGAAACAAAGGTCTAAGCAGAGAGTCCAATTTTCAGAAGTGCTAGAGCTTTAACTGACATAAATAACTTAGCACTTCTGAAAAATCAGATTCATAAAGAGTTGGTAAAACCTTTCCTTTAACACATCTCCACCCATTCTGTGTTTTATTTCTGGAATGTACTTGCTTTTAAAATTTCTCTACACACAGTGTTTAAAACTTGGCCCAATCAAATTAGCTATAGGAAAAAGCTGTTAATGTCTGAAGGACACATGCAGTCCCTGAAAGACTTCAGTAAACCTTGGTCCAATTGCTAATGAATTCCTAGTTCTCATCCAAGATATAACATCACAGTCCTACATATGACAAAGGCTTCAGAGGGCTAAAGGTATGAACAGCAGAAGGAAAGCAAGATCTTTCATCTTCTTTTGACAGAAATTGTTTCAAGGAAGAGTTGAAACCCATTGCTGGGAGAATTCATAGTATTGCCTCACTTGCTATACCCGTCTAGTGGATAAATCAGGGACTCTGGTCAGCAGTGCTAGCAACTCAGCATGGTTAAACACTCTGAATCCACTTAAATGCTTAATTTTTCTTCCTTCTGCAAGTTAATTCCTGCCCGTTCCCACAGTCCTACCTATTTCTTTACTAATAAATGATTTTTCATGGGTTAGAGTCAAGTCATCTAAGGAAGCAATCAGGAAGTTTTATTTGCAGAAGACTGCATTGCGTGTACATGTGAAGTTCATTAATAATGTACTGCTTGAGATTTCTCCCGTTCTGAACCAGATGCTTAGAAATTGAACAGCTGCCTCTGGCACAGCTACGGGTATTTTGTTTGGCAAGCACCACCCCAGCTGTCTCAGACCAGACTGCATCATACATCAAATGACTTCACAGATTGTCTTTACAGCAGCATGGAATTAGCTGGTAAGTCCCCTCAGACTCCTCTTGCACTTATAGATATTCCTCTGGATAAATCATACCTATGTGATTGCCCGTTTACTTTGTCCTGGATGAAGTCAGTAGATCGGGAAGACAAGGTATTGTCACCAGCTGGGATGCTTCGGTCCATTCTATGGCCTGATGAGAATACTTCAGATGACTTCATTTCAACTGCTATTTAAAAAAGAAACACAGTACAGTGAGGAGTTGTTTCTTTACAATTTTACTAGAAACACAATCAAGTCACAGTTCCTGCTGTATGAATGAAACCTTGAGATAATGGCAGGCTACTGAGTTAGCGTGGCAGGTTGCATTACGGCTCATCAGTTGAGCCAAGACAACTGCAAATGTGCATACTTCCAGCCCTTTGCAGCTGGAAAGTAAAATATGCTTGGATCATTTTCAAAGCAGCTACACTCTGCATTTGCAATGGGCTAGGAGCATGCATCAGTTAACATGTAACAGCTAACGACTGATACCTCATTAAAGGCATAGGAATGAAACCGCTTGCAGTTGTCTGTACATATCCATAGTAACAGGCAGACTGTGGACAAAAACCAGTGTTTTACACTTCTGTCAGACTTCAGGTCTATTACATTTGTTCAATATACCTCACTTTCTGCCTTGCACTAATGGAGAAGGGAAGGACAGGCAGTTTGCTGACAGACACAAGGCTACCAAAATATGCAAGTTCAATAAGAGTTTAGATAAAATCCCTAGCTCCATTCCTCCCATGCTCAGGACAGGTTGCCATCCTGGTTTGCTGTCACATTCTAATACAGATGCAGATCAGGTCACTTCCACACAAGCGTTTGGCTGCCCAGTGCCTGTTCTGTCTGACATTCAGCACAATACATGGAGCCAGATGACCAGGGTTCATCATTAGTCCACAAGTTTTATGCTTACAGGAGACAAAAAAGGAAAAAAAGAAAGAGCCAGAATTATTGATTCTATCAAAGTGATAAAAAGGGAGGATGGACCTAGACAAAATCAGACAGACTCAAGAACAACTGAATGAATCCAGGCATGGAGGACATTAAGAACTGTTTTCATTTTTAGAAAATAAAGAGGATCAAGGTTTTTTGAGGCTAAAAACTTAGCTTCCTTGAGATATGACCTTGATGATGCTAACTGTTCACATGAAGCTTTTACTCTAACTGTTTTTTCAGTCTTGGGCTCTTACTATTCATTTCACGACTTGACTGCATGAAACTCTGAATCCCAAAGTATTTGTGTGATGCTGGAAAACACACATTCTGAAGCGAGCAGGCTCCTGATACTGCATAATGACCATCACACCAAGATCAGGACTCAATAAACTGCGTATTTATTTCACAGCAAAGATGTTTGTCAATGCCCGATGAGTCTCTAGAAGCAGCGCAATTATTTTAAACACCTTTCTGTTATGTACCGTTCCCTGCCATATCTTAAAAGCCACTAGAAGAGAAAGGGCTTGTTTTCCATTGTCTTAAATTAAAGCCTTTCCAATTTAAGAATTACTAAATCCATTGCCTTTTGGAAAACACGGGATGTCCAAAGACTCAGTCCAATTATCATTATACAGAATGAAAGTCCTGTCACTGATGTGAACAACTAGGGGATCCAGCAGTGCAGTCTCTCTTCTCTTAATCCTAATTTCTAAATCCCCAAAGGTAAGATAGAGAAGCGTATATTTCACTGGCTACTTGCAAAAACCTGAAATAAACCTCTGGCAATCCTTCAAGCAGCTCAGAGTTGTTTTACAGCCTGGATTAGTGCTAGGAAGAATTGTCCCTGCCACACACACAAATTATTTGTCTTTTTACATGTATAACGCATATAAACTTGCAATATGCCATCTATTCTGACCCCCAAGATTTTTCTACAAGAGAAGAGAGTATAATCTAGTTCTCTTACTAGTATCCATGTGTGTATAATTTTGAATGAAAAAAGCTAACTGTTTTAGACAGAGGCTCCAAGGAATTACAGTAGGCAGGAATTTCTTCAGCATGAAGGCTTTAAATCAATATTCTCCATCAAAAAGGAACAACATTTACTTTGCTGACTTACCCACGTTCCCTGTTTAAACCTCCACAAATCTTTACAAGCAAACTGTCAGACAACATCAGAAGCATGGAAAAGGTAACAAGGTGAGTGAGTGCATTTCACTGGCAAGATATTATCAAAATGTGGTTCAGAAGGCACGCTTGGCTCCTGGTGGCTGCGTAATGCCTTAGAAATTGCATTTAATTACACTGTAAAACAGCAAATAGGAACACCTTTGATACCTGCTTGGCTTAATTTCCTTTACGGAACACAAATATGTAAAACTCCATTTTTTTTCTTCTACATAGGAAAACTGTCAAGTAGGTACGCTTGTGACCAGTTTACAACCTCTGCTGTTCCGAGCTGCTGCCCTGGCCAGCTAACCTCACCACAGAATGGGCTCAGCTATGCTCAAGATGGGATGGCACAAACTGAGGCTTGAAGACAGCAGATCTCATTCCTACAGAAGTGCCCATCTTGAACAGAAGCTTCATCTGCTTCTATCATATGGCTTCCATTCTGCATGTTATATTTATCAGCTCTGGGCATTACGCAAGCAGATTCCTGTCTGCAAGACCTTCGCTACTTTTCTCAGAATCCTTTTCATTTCCTCTAGGAAATTTAAAAAAAAGAAGAGAGAGAAAGAAGTATGCTATTCCTCTACTGCTTCAAAGCATATTTTTCAGCAAAGTAGAGGCATGCTTTGTCTGAACTTAATAATTCTGTACCGGATATGCTGCAAGATCCTTTATCTAAGACTTCAGAACATTTTGCCTTAAATCCCTAATTGGAAATGTTAATGAATCCCTGCAAGAAAGTTGAAACTCCCACATCTGAAGTTCCATGATCCTGTGGATATCAATTCAGAAATGAAGTATTTCAGAAGCCTATAACCTTTTAAATTCCATCACAGGTTTCTGAGCTCTCAGGTCCAGCTGAGTTTGCATTAATTTCAGTTTAAGTTGCAAGGACAGAATCTTTAGCAGCATCACCCACAATGTAGCTATACAGCACAGGGCTTCCCATCCTCCACAGCCTTTTACGGTTTGAATGTAGTTGCAAATCTAAGCAGATAACTGCAGCTGCCTTCAACTTTAATAGAGAGGTCTAGCCAAGAGAGCCTGCAGGTGCCAGCGGACAGTGATTCATTTAGATCCAAACAAGGGTATATTTGATCAAGTAAGGGGCTTTGCCTGTTGGGAAGTGCACTGTCTCTGGGCTGCAGCTCTTTCCCTAGGCAGGGGACATTGCAGAGTGAAATACAGTATGCCTTGGATATGATCCTCGGCCCTTCCACAGGAAACAAGACAGAGTGAGGCAAGCGAGACCATTGGTCTCTGCTGACCACACATTACCTTCTGTAGCCGTTCATTCAGCTTGAGCCAAAATCCAACCACGTGCCCCAAGGTCTTGCAGACTGCCCCAGAGCGCCAGTTCCAGGGCTACATTTAAAAAACGAAACAATCTACAACACACAAGCTAGGCCCCAAATGCCTGCCCCAGTCAAGAAAGACAGCAAGAGTTAACAACAGCATTCACAGAATAACCTTACATGAAGGGGAAATGCAGAGGTCAGAAATGCTGGACCTGCTCCCACCACAAATGGGAAGATGACCACTCGGCAGGGACTGCAGCTTCTCATCCCTGTCATGACATGAATTGGTATCGTTTTCTGGCCTGGAGGAAAAAGGAGAATGCAGGGTGATGAATGTTTACAGTATAAAAAGTTGCATGACAGTAAATTCTAATTTCTTCTAATTGCCTGTAATGACATAGAAGATACTGAAATTATTTTTTATTTCATATTGCAAGCTAGTGCTAAGGACATAATTTAACTGCATGACTGTAGGTCCCCCAAACCAGCTGATGTTAGGTGTATTTGAAATTAACATTTTTTCCTACTGCAATAAAACAGCTGAGGAAAGGAAACCGTAACTCCTTGCAGTCCGAAGACACAAAATACCAGCAGGACACAGAAAAAGGCTATAGCAGTGCGCCTGAGAGATCTTCAATACTTTTTCAAGGATTTAAGATTTGTTCCTGACTATTACAAGGATTTTACTTCACAGAGCAATATGCAACACAGACTTAGAACAAAGTAAGAAAGAAGTAGAACTGTTGATTTCCAAGTGAGGTGGATGAATGTGAAACTGAAGTAGCTGAAGGACAGAACAGGGACAAGAATGCTTAGTAATAAGCAATATAACACAGCAGAAGCAAGAGCGGTGTGAAGAGTGCGTGAAAAGAAGATGGCAGACACAGAAAGATTCCCTACCCAATATCAGGTGACAGTAACTAGGCTATATTTCTAGTTAGAAAGGATGCAGTCCAAGGAGGCAGTTAATGATTTCACAGCTAAATCAGTTTCTAAGGAAACAGCTAGCAGAATATTAAGTAGTTCAATCCCCCTTGAGTGATCTCAGCCAGCGAGTCTTTAAAGAGGAGGGAAAAATAATAATAATAATAAAAAAAAAGCGAGTGTGTGGAGAGAAGCAGCTTTCCAGTATTTCCTGGCTCCCTCAGCTCCATACAGCAGGAGCTTGTCCATATAGGGATCCCATGACAATTCGTCTGAAGTAACTAGAGCCTTGTCTGCGCTGGGAAGTCATAGAAAAATTAGCATGGAATAGTTGCTACATGTGCAGTGGCTATTCCGCATTAATTTTCTGTGTGAATACTCCTATTCAGCACTTGAAATCTGTCCCCCTCCCTCTGCCCTTTTGGAGGTATGAACCAACAACTCAAAGAGATATGTTATAGTATCTCCATTAACTGCTTCCTCTTTCACGATGTTTTAAAAACGGAATATGTTACATCAAGTCTCTCATAAAGAACTTCAAACAAGTTATGTTCACTTCAATTCTATATGCAAGCATTTACACAAATTTTTAATGTAGTTTAACTATTCTGCTGAATAAAAAACCTTAGACAATTCAGTTCAACTGTCCTGGATTGTCCCTGGGTAGACAAGCTGCATATGAGGCTAAAAAGTCTCACATTTTTCGTGCCATTTCATCTGATACAAACACAAGCCACTTAATTAATTTAAAATATGAAACACATGCAGTTCTGATATTGCTTTCAAATTAAGGCAGCTAAGATTTGGTCACTTTCATTGTTTCCCTTTTGCAAGGCTTCCTAAGAGAGTACTTCCTCATTTCAGTAAATGAATTCGTACTAAAATTAGAACAGCCTAAAAACCATCAAAGCTTGTCCTTTTCTCTTGCAAAATCTAGTTTAAGAATGTATTTATCTATTCACTGCAGTTTTCTTGCACACAAATCCATTAGTTATAAAATACAAACTCCTCAATTCAGGGTGGTATCTCATGCTTCCTACTTAAAACATAGGAGCACCAAATACTCACGTTATTTCTACCATTTGGCCAGAACAGGAGGGAGATTAATTTTCACATATTTTCACCATGTTAGATTACTGCTGATTACATTTTTCCTCTCTAGTTTGCACAGTGAGTCAATCTGTAAAGACTGCTTCATACCATCAAACTATCACTTCTCCTAGACCCAAATCTACCAGAACCAGTACGGCAGAAAGGTGTTTTAAATTTGTATCCAGAAGTGACCTGAAGCTGTCTGGTGGAGCCATGAGCTGTGCAGCTGTTCACAAGGACATTCAATTTTTGACAAAATACTGGACCAGTGTCACTCCAGTATCCCGGGATACTGTTAAGTAAACATACTACCCAGGTAGACTGTGGTAAAGACAGGCATGAGATCACTTCTAGAGATTATTTCTGATACATAAATTGCAGTGTGGCACCAGGAAATTAAAGCCACTCCCCCGGGTTCACCACCATTTTTCTGACTTCCCATAGGAAAGTCACTTCATTTTCACAAGCTTGTTTTTCTCTCCACTTATCAAGCAGGAATGTACTACTTAGACACTCCAGTGGCAATTAGCATTTATACCTGAAAAATACTTTCTAACTCGGCTGTAAGGCTACCCTAACAGCTGATTCCACAGAATCGATCCAGGTCTCCTAGCCCACCGTGGGAAAGTGGGACCTTGAACCCAGTAACACTGACCCCACAGTAAAGTGGCATTGTATATTTAGTCATATATTCACCAGTTTAGATTTTCAAGGCCTGCAGTTCTTTTGGAGGACTACAGGAAAAGGTTTAGATAATCACTATGCTACTAATATGAACTTATATTAATTAGTTACTGTTTTCTTCTTACACACAAACACACATACATTTAATATACAGGGAGAGGGCTTGTAAAAGCTGTGGACGTTATGATGGTGCAAAAGTTGGCCACTATGAGAAAGGACACAAAGTAAAAACTCCAAATCTGCATTCCGGCTATACCAGGCAGAAAAAGTAGGTGCCATGCTCAAACAGATGCCATTTTTTTCCAGGCTAGTACTCAGAACAACAATCAAGACTGTGCAAGACAAATTCTGCCCTGGGATAGCCAAAGGTTCTTTTTCGGCTTGGGAAGTGTGTGTTTCATTCATCTGGCTCTTTTTTTTTTTTTTTTTTTTTAAAAAAAAAACAAACCAGAAATGCCTTCCAGGGCTTTTTCCATGCCCAGACCTGGTATGTTACACTTGTCCATTCTAAGGCCCTGGTAACATAATAAATATAATCCCAAATGAGTGGTACAGCTGCCAAAAAGATTTATTTAGGTGACTCAGGAGGGCTCCTAGTCAGATCACCTGCTCATATGAATGCTAATGCCAGCACAAGACAGTGGGGGGGAATTAACATGGCTTAGATAAAGATGGGACCACTCCCTATCCACAACAATAGATTCATATCAGATTCAACTACACCTGTGTAACTACGGCCTAAATCAGTCCTCACTGTCTTCTGTATGGATTTTCCACACCAAACTGGGGAAGAAGCGTATTTTAAGAAATGGAAAATACGAACACAAAACCAAAGAATGGCAGGGGGGATGACATGGGACAGTCTTCAGACTTCAGGGCTGATGTGCTCTTCTAAGAACCACCTCTTACCTTCTAACTTCATCACACTGTTGTATTTCAGGTTACCCATTCATTTTTATGTACTTAGCTATGCCAATACTGTGAGTTTTGAGTACTATTATCTATACTTTGTTAGAGTGACTTATAGTCTCTCAGCTTAAGTATCCGCATAAATGAAGACATTAAATCCTCATGATAAACTGCTGCCTGTATCATAGCTACCTGGATTTGATCAAATCCAAATCTGTATGCAACTGAAAGTATAAAAAAAATCATTTAAATTCGAGATCTCATAGGTATTTTGCTTCCTCAGTGAAAAGGAGTCTCATCTCAGAAATTAAGATATACTTGTTCAACAGAAGGCACAGCATATTCAAGGAGCTCTAGACTGTGATTTCTTTATTCCATTTACAATGCAGCCTTCTACCTCTAACCCCAATCATGTCAAGAACAAGGCATCACAGACCCTCCCACTGGAAAAAGTATTTATTCCAAAGCAGGAAATCTGACATACCAAGATTTTTGTCTTTACCATTTTCTTTTTAACCTGTCCTCTTATGGGTGGGTAGCAAATCTCCCCCGAGCAATACAGTTTCTTGCTTATAAAGTGGAAGATACCAGGTATTTTAGACACTCTATGCAACTTGCCAAAATAATATATTATGAGAAGATGAAAGGACTATGAACACACAGGATATAATGCAAATTTTAATCAAACTGATCAGCAAACATGTACTCAGCCATTTCATGTATGTGACCTCAGCCAATGGACTTTTCTCTGCCTACAATATTCCTCTCCTTTCTTTTTTAAAAATTATCTTTAAGGAATGACAATGGCAATGCACTTTTACACAGGGAAGGTTTCTTTATCAGGCATTTTTGGGGGTTACTTTTTGTTGTTTTATTTTTTAAAGGAGTTTAAAAAAATCCACTTTGGTCTCATTTGTTTGGACTTACATTAGGTACATAGTTCTGTGATAACCTGGCGTCACAGGTCTCTGGAGAGGCTCATCTATACTCTGATGGACACCAGGAAACAGCTTCTTCTTGGTTTTTGGAGTATGAGTCATTATCTGATGTGCAGAAAATAAAGAAATGAAAAAAAAAAAAAAAAGAGAATGCAGTGGAAAGACAGGTAACGGGAGCCATAGAGAAAATTCTGTAGAAACATTGCATCAAAAACTAAATTGCATTCTGGTGTCACTAGATAAAATTCCCTGGAATCGCTGACATCTTATCCATTACATCTTATTTCAGGTCACGTTTCCATCACCAGCATTGGTAGACCTATGGACTCTGGGATCCAGAAGGCATACAGTCACATTTATCTCAAGTTAGTCACAGCACACTAAATGGCATTCAAGCTAACTTTACACTTTTTTACTTAATGGCTTTTTGCTGCTTGAGGTAGACATACAATACCTGATCTGGCATAATGCCTGCAGGAGTAGTTAACTTTTCAAATTTGTTTTTTTCCCCAAAATGATTTCAGACCAGCAGAGTGTTCCAGTATTAACTTCCTCAGCACTTTGCTTTGTGTGCCCACAGAGTCACTGATGTAGCACTAGAACTCTAAGGCTGCCTTTAGCTTATTATTAAGCCACAGCCTGACCACCTCCTGTGAAAGGGTAGCTCAAACTTATTCTGCTTCTTCTGAATGGCAGCTAATAAAACAGACTGTGAAAGATTTGGACTGCTATGCAGGTAGAACCTGGCTCTTGAAGCAACAATTTGAAGGAAAAAAAGATTTTAGAAAGTGATGAAACTGCTGAAATTTAACACTTAATCCAGCAAAACTATTTATTTCAAGATGCTAGTGAGTGGTACTCACTCCCAAGTACTCAGTTGTTAGTAGCTTCTCTCCTGCAAGCTCTCCCAGTTGAGGCTGCAAAACCTCATCTTTGTCCAGATCGGCCTCCATGATGTCATGGTCCTCCTGCAATAGCAACACGCATGTTATTTGAGCCCAGGTTCCAGTAAATTTTCATTTCAAATTTAGTTCTCACTTCAGTAGTCACTTGGATGATACATACTTTCCAGATAAATGACTGTTACTACTGCACATATAAGTGGTAATGTACAAGCATTTTCTATCAAAGAAGTAGACATCTAAAGACAAACTCACCTAAACTTTTGATATTACCAGAAACTAAAGAATCTTGTGAGAAGAAAAAAAAACACCACTCCTTTTTCCACAAACGCTACGCCCAAAAGTACAGTTTGCATTTCAAAAGTCGTTCTCCTTCAGATTTCCAATCCCCCAAAATTATTCCTTGCTTGACCTAATAACGGCTTAGGAAAAATCTCAGTCATTAGTATCTTTGTAGAACACTGCAAGCTAGTGTGAAGAGATGCAATGCTCTTCAGCATGCAATGCTTAAGAAGCAGCTGGTATGAAGTTTGGAGTTTTAGTTTTTACAGATCTGCTGAAGACAATCTAGTCATACAGTACAGACTGAAAAAAAAAACCTGATGGCACTTCTCAGCCGCTTCTCAGAAAAGGTTACTCTTGTTTAAAAAAAAAAAAAAAATACCACAAACCCCAACCTTAAGGTAAGTCAATTCTAAAAAAAACAAAAAAAAAAACCCAAACCAACCCACAAGAAAGTTATCATTCAAGCAAAGAGGATGGTAGGAAACTTGACAGAAAACTTGTTTTATGATTCAGTATCATCTGCATATAAATTTAAGTTAGACTATAACAACTAGCAGTAAAAATAAAGTAAGTGCACCTTAAAACAATTCATAGTCCATAATGCTAGCATTCCATGAGGTCGAAACTCCCATATGCATATTCAGCACATTCAGAGTACATCCTTCTATCTTGACAAAAACACTGAAGTAATTTATTGTTGTGTATTCTCCAAGAAGGAGATAACCCCCAAAACATTTTATTACTCATTTTCAAGAAAGAGAGGCATAATTTTTAATCACTCAAGACAAAACAAAAATTTAAAAAATTCCTTATGGCTAGGCATTCAAAACCCCTCCTCAAGCAGTGGTTCCTGAGAGATGAGACCACAGGTGTCCAACAGCAGCTTTTTTTAGAGCAACATGAAGCAGCAGCAGTAGCAGCTACTCAGGTTTGCAAGGAAGCTTTAAAGCTGACACTATGGGGCTGGTACAAGTTTCTTGGAATCAGTACTTTATGATACAAATATTGTACAAGAGGCAACAATACTCTATTGACTTCAATCCACAGAACCCAAAAGTAATCAACTTCTCAAGTGAAAAGTACCAAGAATTCACTCTCCTGTGCCTATTTCTAGTATAACCATGGGTGATTCATCTTTCATGGAAGTTCTGCAGCTTCTACAGCTCTACAAGCCAGGAAATTTTAAGGTTTGAAGGACTCCTTCAGCAAACCAAAAGTAGTAATACACGAACAAGATGGTATTTTCACTTGTGTTTTGCTACTGAAAAGAATTCTTTTCTGTGCTGCACAAGATACCCTAAATAAGACCCACCCTAGATGAAGAAAATGTGCTTTGCTTTGGAGACAGGTTGTGACAGTAAATGTAAATGACTGTCAGAAGAAGTAAATGAATCATTCTAATAAGGTATATTGTAATAGTGATGTAGAGAGCCTGGTATAAACTCCATTAAAAATAACAGCTACCAAACTTTGATGAGCCCTAGAGCACAAAGAAATGAAAAGCAGTTTCACTTTAGTTAGACTCAAATAGTTTTAAATAGCCAAAGAAAGAAATACCCTCTCCCACAAAGATTAGCCAATAATATGGATTCTTGGACAGTGCTCTACAAAAACAGCATGAGGAAAAAAGCATTGGAAGGGTGTCCAGAGAAGGTATTTCCTACAATGGAAATGGCCAACTGATTCCAGTCTTTGTCTGGTGCAAGACTACCATCACTCAGACCAAGCAGACGTTGGCTTCCCCAGAGCTCTACAGGCTTGCCTTTTTTCGAGTTTCATGACCTCTGTACCAAATGGCTTTAAAACATAATTTTTGTTTTGATTTAATTATTCTCATTGCTCATCGCCTCCTTGTTCACAAGCGTCAAGCAGAGATAAAAACCACAGATACAAAGGCCTCAATTCTGTAGCCTACTGCAGCATCCCGTTTTGCTGTGAAATATCCTGCCTAGTCTTCTACTGCTGCTGTGAAAGCACAATCCTCCTAAAGGTCCAAAATGACCTGACAGCCTTGTACAGGTGCTTCCGATGCTGTAGTTAATCTTAAGAGACATTAGATGCCTGTGTGTGAACAACTGAAGCAGTTACAGAAACGCTGCCAATAATCCACACAGCACTCTAAGGTTCAGAGTAAAATTTTTCCAGAATTTATTTGTTTATGCATGGATTTAATAAAAAACCTAGTTCTTCTGTAAGCATTTTGAAGACCCTAGATTGTTAATCCTCTTCATCCTCCTAAAGATACATTCTCTAGACTCTCAGCCATAAAAGATAAGGCTGTATAGGGCCTCAGAAAGGTGTTCAATTTGCCTTTCTCTCCAAGGCAAGATAAGTTACAATCAGCTCCTAATTACCTGGGAAGCTGGGTAGGTATGAAAATTAACCCAAGATAATGGAAAAAACACAGATAAAGCCTTGTAGACTCGGCAACAATCATCTGTATCAAGCAAAACAAAGAAACAAAAAAAACCCCACACTCCAAAGTCCACAATATACTGTGCTTTGAAAAAAAAACAAAAAGTTTCAAAGATGAGCTTTATAAATAGACTGGTGGCAATTTTTTTATATGGTATGTTAATGCAGCATCAATAGCTAACAGTTTTCTTCAATGATGCTTTACAGAAGACCGCCTACACTCTGCCTGGGTAGAGCGTTACGCACTGGAGTCGGAACATCATCCTGCTCTTTCATCCAGCTCTCTGCATGCATGACGTATTTAACTCCTCCTCACAGATCGCCTTGGTTTCCCCAGGTTCCACCTCTTCCAGTATTCTGTTTGACACTTTTTGTCGCACAGAGAACTCTAGTTTTGGTTTCTGGGAAGTACCTCTTCCTGCCAGCCTTGCTCCCTGATGTTATTCAACATACCAGGTAACTGAGCCTGAACGTGTTCCTCCTCTGCCTCCTTGTACAGAAAAAGAGCTTTGACAAATGTGCCATCATTCCACCACTAAAATAACACAATTGGTGCCTTGTTTACCGTTGCTCACAGGCTGCAGATGTTGGCAGCAAAGTCCTTTAACGTAATGGCTTGAAATCCTGCAATTAGGTCTGTGATTAAGCTCTCTTTCTTTTGATATATTCTCTAGCTGAAGTGTACTTTCAAACTGCAGTTAACTGACTTCATTGCCAGGTGCTGAGTGGTGGGGGATCAGAGGATGCCTGGTAAATCGTGACCGTACAGTTATCTAACATAGCTCAAGTTTGTAACTAAACTTTTGAATTAGAGCTACAATATCACATATCCACTTTTACAAGCAGCTTTTATAGATGGTCCAAGTTAAATAAAAAGCAAACATAAAGATAAATACTAAAGATAAGTTAAGTTAGTATTTAACAGAACAGGCAAGAGAAATATTAAGCACCAGAAAACATGCACTGTGACTGTTGGTGTCAACACACCCCAGACAGTTAATATAACAAAAGTGGGTATGTACTCCAGAAGCCACTGCATCCTGAGCTCTACACTAGTTAATTTAAAGCTGAGCAGACAAACCCAAAAGCTAATTTATTTCTCAATAACGCTATAGGTGTAACATAGACTTTTTTTAATTCAGTTCATATGCTCCAATGTCACACGTTACAGAATCTTAAATTTCTGAGTGCATGATGCCCTTAGAAATCCCAGAATTATCCTCCAACTGGCTAAACCACATCTTGGTGGCAGTGTTTAGGAGAAAGTAGTCATTACCACAAGATCTGCTCAAAGCCAATACAGAATCCAACAACTTAAATTAAACACAGAGAAAAGCAAAAAAACATGAAAGGTAATAGTAACAGCCTGGGGAGCCTTCGCATGCTCTTGGAAACAATAAAAGCTGGGGCAAAACCTGCAAACTAAGTCTGTATAAAAGAGTCCTTTTGTTGTTTCTTAAGTTGTGAAGGTATAAATATTAGTATTACGTAGATTAGCAACAAATTATAATATCAGTAAGCAGTTTGAGTGCATGTCATTAATTTGTCAATATATGGACATATCCTGAAATACATTCAGTCTGTAGTAGTTTTTAAAAGTTACATAAAGGCAAGACTTCTGATAAAGTTTTCCAAAACTTTCTGTTGCCAGATCACAACACCAGATGTTATCGCAGAACCCCAAAGAACAATAACTCACTGCATTTCCAAAATACAAAAGGGCTCCAAGCATTGAGGCAGTGAGTCAACAAATCTTTGCTTATTTAACAAAGTAACAACATTATGCATTTTGCGTAGGATTTTGCTGCTGTGCTGTTTGAATACTGTATTTTCTAAACTGAGGGACTAAGAAACTGGCCCTCCTTGCAGCAGAACAGAAGTATAGTTCCCAGCAGCAATAAGGATTTAGAACATGCCACTAGACACAGTTTTAAAATCGGTATAATGAGACTTTTTAATATAATGGCAAAGCTAACGAAAAACTGGAATCAGACACTTCTCTGTTTCAAAAGCCTACTGTTATTTTTGAGTCAAATAATAAGAAGCAACAGAAGTCCATTTTAATAACATGATGGTTGAGTGATAAAAATGCATTTCAAAATGATTTGACCTAGAACCTTGGCCGGGATTGTAAGCAGCAGCCACTTGTCTAGGGGGTATGACTGAATAGGAGAATTCACCTTCCTTTCTTTCCCAAGAGCAGGTAAAGTAATGAAAGTGTCCAACACTGTCATGCAATTCAGTGCCACATCTTTCATGAAGGAGTTCCTTATCCCTGTGCTTTCCCAACAGAACACAGCATCCTTCAAAAAAGTATACTAGAGTTCAAGCGAAAATATCACCAGCTTGGATTCTCACAATATACCTAAGACGCTCAGAGCCTTGGAACATCAGTTAAAGGGTGTTAAGCAGGATATTAAGGAAAGTCTGATCAGTCTCCAGAAAGCCCATCTTGTACATCAAGCATTGATTTTGGGTGGGAGGAGTGGAAAATTATTGAAAACTCACTTCAGGACTGCAGGAAGTGAAACAATTGCAATAATCTAATCCTATTACACAGAATCACAGAATGGTCAGGGTTGGAAGGGACCTCTGGAGATCATCTAGCCCAACCCCCCCAAAAAAAACAGAAAAAAAAAAGTTTACTGTATCCCCTTAAAACAAAAGGGGGAGAGCCAACTGTTACGTAAAACTTCCTTTTAGATCTAAACTTAGAATTTCCACATAACTCTAAGTTTAGGCAAAGTCACAAGGGTAATCAGTTCACGTGTTCACCACCTATTGTGCCACAACACAGAAACTAGCTAACTAATGCAACCAGTGCAAAACTTCCATGGACTCTGCCAGGTAAAGGCTGGATCCTGCAAGGTACTGCAACATGGCAGCTGAGAGCACACCACACCTGTTACAGCCAGAACACACATTTTTCACTGCTTTCAAATTATACAAGTCTCAACATATGCTTGAAAACGCACTCGGTCACCCAGTGAAGACCAGGTTTAACATTTCCCTCACATCATTTACACCTTGCTTTGCTTGTTAATTTAGATGATTGCTGTCTACACCTGGGAACCCGTTATTCTATGCAGACAGCTTCTTAAAAAATGCTGAAGTATTGGTATAAAATACATTTATCAGCAGAGCTAGAAATACACAGCTAACCAATTTATATTTACTATGACATAGTTTCTCATGCTAACTTTCCCATTTTTTTTCTTTCTCTTTTTATAGGGCATTTTTCTTAATTTGTAATTACTGTTTTCCTTCATTACATACAATTTATTAAAAATATTCGAAGTTTCTAAACAGAAAAAGAAGTCATACCCTGAACAGATCATGATACCTTAAGAAAAAGTAACAACCTGTTTATAAACTATTCTAGCAATATACTGGTTCATTTGGTTCCTTAACTTTTAACTGCTGAAACAGGTCTGCTTGAAAGCAAGATTTCTACTGCCACAGTAACTCCTCATCTCTTTACTTATTCCATGCTATCACAAAGCTCGTGACTTGCCAAAATAAGAGAGTAGGATTTCAAATGAAGGTAAGGTAATGGAAAAAGATCCAATTTTCTTGTTAATAGACCTTGGTAATTAAATAAAAGTTAAAAAAACCAACCCAAACCAAAAAAAAAAAAAGTCGTCTGTCTTATTGACACAAATATTTTCTGTCTAGAATGTTGGGAATTTTTCTAAAAGGTGCCAGAAGGCCTTTAAACTTACTTCCTCATCCTCCTCTTCCTCTTCATCATCAGACACAATACTGTCATTTAATGGCTCTTCTAGAAAGAAGCAAAACAAAATGGTGTAAGAGTACATGTGCAATTTAACAGAGCCTCTAGTTATCACCCCTCTTTTACAACAGTAAGATTTAGCTTGCTTCTCATATGACATCCTGTTCTTTTCAGAACAACTACTGGAATTATTTGCTCCTGTAAAGCATTCTAGATATCAGCA
This sequence comes from Ibidorhyncha struthersii, assembly GCA_013398815.1. Taxonomy (NCBI): domain Eukaryota; kingdom Metazoa; phylum Chordata; class Aves; order Charadriiformes; family Charadriidae; genus Ibidorhyncha; species Ibidorhyncha struthersii. Next base: position 107,158 of record VZSZ01008288.1, read on the forward strand.
AAATCAATTCATATTTGGGAAAATGGCAGAAACAGAAACACTCTAGAATAGCTCTTTTCTGATAAATCCCACTGTGATGTCTCAGTGTATTTACCAATGAAAGATTTGAATGAAAGCATGTGTACTTGCAAGTTTGTACATTTTTCAACTATTTTTTATTAAAAGACTCTTTTTAATAAAAGACTCTATTTCTCCCTATCAACACTTCAATATTATACTGCTTTTATATGTAAAAAGATAGTACTCACGTAGAATACTTATCGTAACTTTTGGACAAACTCATTTCCTTACAAAAAAGCAGCCAGGCTTATACTGGAAATCTGTATACTCAACTTTTACTCACCAATTGGAGAAAATCTTTTAAAGATACCATTCATAGATAGAAGAGAAGCAATTCTATAACCCTGCTGAACAAGTATTGCACAGTGGCAATACAGGGCTTAAAAACTTTATTTGTTCTTTTACAAGCTAGGACCATAAGATATGCTGTCTTCTGCTCTTTCGAAAAGCCAAAGAAAGCAGTCAAACTTGTTCTATTTTTACTGTACAGGAAGATTAAACCAGAGTTCACCTCCTTTTCAGTATTTGCTTTCTCTTTCTTCAACCTTTCTTTCAGCCACAGAAACAGAAAATACAATAATATTCCACCTCCTCTCACTTGTCTGCATTAACACAGCATCTACAACTCCTGGGACCCATCAACATACTCTCCAAAGATGACGGTCTCTGCCCCCTGTTCAGGATAAGCCATTTCAGGTAACAAAACTACACTCTTCAATAGAACAAGAGATGGGCAGAGACAGACCTCGTCCCTAAATCCTGCTTTACAAATTGTATCACCTGTTTATTTTCAGTTGACAGAAGTCTCTCATTACTGTGAGGCCACTGGCATGAAAGAAAACAGTCAAGGTCATTCTATTTACAGTCCCAAAACTTTGGGATTGAGACCTACTCAGCCTTTTATTTCTTCTTTATAATCATAACACAAACGGAAATTTTAAAATACATCTGACATTCAAATCCTGACATTCACTATTCACCCTCTCTCAGACCATGACACTATAGTTATTCTTTGAGAGTTTCAACGCCAAGTAAAAACATGAGCTTTCATACAGCTTTTGTGAAAGATTTACAGCTCAGATAGCTGCATCTGTTCTTCTGACCTGAATTGAGCTGCTTGATAATAAATTCAATCTGTCGGATCATCTCTGCATTTCCTTCCTTGATAAAGCAGCGCAGGATTTCTTCCATTCCCTGGATATAGTGGAAAACATTGCTAGATTAGTATTTCATGTGACCACAGTGTCAGGGTTTTGTTAGCTAAAATGTCATTGTTTTGTCAGGAAAAACAGAGGCAGTGTGAAACAAACCACCATGTCCAGCTCTAAGCACTCCATTTTGTCCATACGCTTCCCAAAGACCAAAGAAATGTGCTGTCTAGATTGCTTCTACGTTTAAATACCAAAGTATCTATGCCAAACAGCAAACTTCTACAATAGATCTGCTGCTTCTGCCTTCTGAACTCAGTACACAGTAGTCAACAGAAAAGGGAAAATTTGCATTCCCAGAGACAACAGTGCAAGGTTCAGAGAAGTAAAGCAAAAAGCAGGATCAACTTTGACCCTCTCTTAAACCCAGTTTCTCTCTTTGTGGCCCTTTATAGGCATGATGTTGTGTCTTTAATCATTTAAGATGATTTCCAATGCTCTGTGAGGTAAAACATCTGACAACAATTATGCCTGCATAACTCTCTAGGTTAGTTCTTAAAGATACAAAGATACCCTGCTATCCCAGGAACAGCTTCCTCAAATCCAGAAATTAAACCACATTCATTACTATTAAACTAACTTTCACAGGAGATGAATTCGTAGTTCTACTAAAACCTTCCTCCAGCTGCCTTCCCCAGCTAACCATGTCTATACCGGGCAGAAACAATAGCAGCAAGAGGAACTCATCCTTTTAGTTGCTATTCACCAGTGCAGAATGAGTTAAATAAGGGGAATAAGTAGCAGGTCAGATGAAAGCATCTCCTGGGCCACATCCACTCTACGAAATCCTAGATGGACAACAGTATTCTAAAATAACACCTTTAATTTATAGTTTAGACAGAATCCTTCACACTGCTGGGGCTATACTTCTGGGAAAAGACCAGCAAATACAGCAAAAGTGTTTGAGACATGCATTCGTATCTGCCTGAATATCAAAGGTGGAGGGCCTTTTGTGGATTCCCTTCTCAAAATGCCATGGCTCCTACCTCACAACCGTGCTGTGCACTGCTTAACAGGTACCTGTGTGCATGCCACCTTTGGCACATGTGTTGATCTCTGTGCTATGCAAAGCACCACTTCTTACCATTGCTCTGGCTTCTTCTCGGACAGAAGGGATGGCAAGAATGCTATACAGTGCTCCATTCACATATGGTTGTATCTAAGAGGAAGAAATAGTCATACCACCAGGAAAAGCTCTTACATTCACCCCTGTTGACTATAAGCAAAATTTAAGAGTAAAGGTGCAGAACTACTATGTTCAGAGAGGTTAATCAGGCTAGCCTGCGCTTGCAAAAATTCCCACTTAGGAAGCAGTGAACTTTTAGGATGCAAATATACTGGGATATGGTTGATCTAAATCAGTACTGCTGCATGCCGATTTCCTCCTTGCCCCTTCTGAAAATACATTCTTGCAAATTGACCTAGCCCAATAAAAAAAAAAGGGGGGGGCGGGGAAGAAAAGCAGAAAAAGAACATTAGTTTCTGACAAACACTAGTGGCAGTACAAAAAATAGGACAAAGAACAGGGACAAGACTGTGTCAGCGTGAACTCAGGACAGACTTCAAGCACTGTAGCCTTAAGCAGGATGATAAAAGCTGTAGCAGCTTAAAACATCCTTTCACTCTGCTGCCTGTTACTGTCCCTCAGTAGAGGCAAAAAACCAGCTAGCATGAAAGCTCTGTATTATGGTTAGTGAAAGCCACCAGATCTGTCAAACTATTTTTATCAGCACTTAAGTGACATTTGGTATTGGCCAGTTCCTTTTGGAGCACTAAGATTCCCAGTCAACCTCTGTCTATACCCTTGGAAAAATGAACAATGAACTAGGCTGGAGCAGGGGAAGCAAGCAAAGGTAAGGGACTGGGATTTACACAAGAATTCCACAGCGTCTCAGAAAGCTTTCCTGGCACCCAAGAGCATTGCCTTCTACCTTTGACTTTAATAACAAAACTTCTGTCAGCTGCGCTGGTGCAGACTAGGTTGTAAGAATGCACCCTCTGAGAGAAATTTCAAGGTCATTCTAAGGCACAGAATTCAACAGTATGATAGCATTTCTAAATACTTCAGTCTAGGGACTGGGATGTTATTTTGTACTATTGTATTAAATCTCATCACTCACAAAAACAAAAGTTAGTGAAAGAGTCCAATAAAGGTATGCCAAGTTTCATCTTAATCAAAACAGTGCTAGTAACGAACCAATCCACATCTTCTAATGAATTCATAAAACATGGACTAAACACTTCATTGAAATTTATTCTCTATTTTCAGTTTAAGTTGTAAACAAAAAACTGATGACACAGTCATCGTATACAAACATAAGACACCAGAGCTTGTATTTCATTTTTACTAGAAGTCCCCAAACACCTTGCACAATCATCAAAGAATCATTCTAGAATTCCCTGGTAAAAATTCTGCCTCCCTATGATTTCGACTTCATACAATATTTGCCCACATTTTCTCCTGCCTTGAATTTTACTCCACTGATAAAGAAGTGCCCCTCTGACATCTGAAGCAACGCTTTATATAGTGGACAGCAGATGTGATGTGCTGAAAAGCATTAGGTAGAAATAAATAATCAGGTTTAGCATTTTCCTCTGAGGTAGTTTAATTTAGCATCCAAGATGCAAATGCCTGGAGACAGAAAAGAAACGAACCACAAAAGGGTTAAGTAGCAGGTTAAATGAAGTGGTAGATAAAAAGATATTAGGGCTTGAATGTCACAGATGTACTGCTTTCCTATAATTTTCCTTAAAACTACTAGTACATTTGTTTCTTTGCACCTGATGTTTTGCATAATGGGCTTGCACCACACATTGTTCATCTCATGAACTAGTTAAGCTTGAGATGATGTGGTGTGAGATGACATTTAAACAGCATCTGAAACTGCAATCAAGAAGGCATGTGGATTGCATGATAACTATGCATCTAAAAGACATTCTTAGCTGCAAACATTTGTTAAAGGAAGATATAATTATGTCTAGAAAGACCAGCACCTAATGAAATAAAACATAATTCTGAATTTTAGGAAAATTTCACACAACTTAATTACATGAGGGTCTAACGAGGGAAACAAAACCAATTTACTTTTTTCCATTTCCTCCTTTCTTGCCTTTTTTTATCTTTATTCTCTCTACCTTTTCCTTAGCCCAAAGTTTGCTGTACAAATACCTCGTGATTCTCATGTCCAAGAAGATCAGAGAGAACCTTGAGCACGTGGTTTGCAATCCTTGCACACATTTTCTTCCCTGCAAAGGAAGAAAACATAAATATGCTTAAAAAAAATATAACAGATCAGAGCAAGCTTCTTTCTTACTTCTTAAAATCAGTACTAAATATAATTTACATGGAGCAATACTACGCCTTGTTCCTACCAGATGCTGCTGTGCCTAACTGAGCTGAAATCAATGGAGTTACTCTGCATTTATACAGTTGTAATCTTGGACAGGATGCAACACAAAGGGATTTAAAAAAGTTTAACAAAGGCATTATTTTTCTTATGGCAAGCAGTCGATTTTTCACCCTTACCTTACTTTTCTTTTAAAAGAAGCTTAAAGTCAGTTTCCTTTTAAAGTCTTTTGAACATAGACAGGACCCTGTTTTCCTGGGGGGGAATCTCTGCATTGTAGAAGTGAAGCATGCAAGTATTTCTCTCCACAAGGTGAAGGTTAAGCTCCTTGCCATTACTCATCAACTCAATTCTGACTTTCTTTTATACAAACAAATCTCTTACACAAGTATAAAGCGTCCTTTGAAAAGTGGGCCTGGAAGGTAAGAATGGCAGTCCTCACATGCAGATACGAAAAATCAAATCTTAGAGGGTTCCATTTATTAACTGCTTAATTCTTTAGATTTTGGCGAAGCTAACCTCCACAGTTTGGGATTCTTGGGAAAGAGATCTGCTCAAAAGCATTGGTTGTAACACTCAAATATCTCCGATCATGTGAGTCCCTGCTACTAATCATGGTTACTTGAAAGAATCCGGGTATATCAGAAAAAAGGATTCACAGTCTTCCCTATCCATTTATTGGAAAAAGGTTGTAATTCAAAATGTAAGACACCTGCACTCCGCAGACAGAGATTCATGAGCAAGGCAACAGAATACTCCAGTGTGTAATCAGACAGGCAATCTGTATCTGTTAGAACATCAACCAGCCAGAAAATGAGCCCATCTTTGATCATTGCCGACTGCAGTGCACGCCTAGGATTAAAAAACAAAAAGCCCACAAAAATAAGACCACAACATAAATAGCTTTCAAATACATTTATACCTAATATAAGCACATTAAAACCCTATGTCACCTACCTGTGATACACTAGCCTGCCAACAAAAATACCCCAGAACTACCCATTTTGGCAGAATGAATTAAATTAAGGAATTAACAAAGCCTGAAGAAATTGAAGATGCAGATTCCCACAGGGTTAGAGGACTAAAATGTTGTTGGGTGGGCTGTTTTGTTTTGTTTTGTTTTTTTATACCTCCAAACTGCTGAGGTAAGTTTCTTCATTGCTTTCTAAGGCTTCTAACTCTACCTAAAATTGCATTTTCAATTGTCTTAAACCAGTAAAAAATAGCCAGACAGACCCATAACATAAATTAATTACCTCTTCTGCTATAGGTAACCATAGCACTTTGTACTGTTGATTGACAAATGAGATTTTTTTGCTTAAATCTATTTGCTCTTTTCTCTACAGATTCTTAAATCATGTATTAACTCAACCCGTAGTTGCCTTCAAAGCATATACAGAATAAAGTGCCAAGTAGTCACAGTCCAGATATTCCTTGCTTTACAATACAAAAAAGTAGTACATACTGGTAGAAAGGTCTTACAGAACACCATTTTTAATGACATTATTTCTAATGGGCATTAAGTCTAAATTACAAAGATCAAAACAGGTATTTTCCTGGTCTTGGTATTTGGGATTTGGATTACTCCTGAAAGCTCATATACTTTCTCAGTCCTGGACCTTGCAATATGGTCTATGGCACGGACTGAGCAAAACAAGGGAGCACCTGACCACACATTTAAACAAAAAAAGCAAAAAAAAAACCCAGTCCCACATGTCAAGTATCTGGAACTAACCTTCTATAAGGTTAACTGTTATTTTTAAGAAAGTAAAAAACTTTCAGATTTTCAGTAGCTTAGGTCTCAAAATTCAAACTGACATATACTATTAACAACTGCTTTAATAGAAAAATCATACTCTCTAAGATTGGTTTAGGATTTCAAGCAGTAGAGTATGAAGATTTATTCTCTTTCTTCTCAAATATATCTAAGGTATCATGTCAGGAAGCAGTGGAGAATTTTACCCAAAGCACATTTATGTGTGCTTCATCCAGAAAAGTTCTAAATAAGGCAAATCCAAAAGCAGCTCTCATTCTTCAACAAGCCCCCCAAATTAAAAAAAAACAACCCACCAACACTTGCAGTCTTAATTTAGAAGAAATGTGAATGAAAATAACAAGAGCTAAACACATCCATCAACCTCCTTACATTTAGTTAACTATTCAGGCTGAATATTGCTCCTGAGTACTGTGAAAACAGAGTTTCTAGATCATATTTATTTGATAAATGGGCGCAACTTCATACCCTTTACTGCTTTTGCATACTTCTTCTGTGGTGGGCATTTGAGTCAGACTCAACGTCAGACATGCAAAAGTAAGAAATAAGACAGCCTATGCATAGACAGCTCCAGGAAAGAGGATTAACAGGATGAGGATGAAATCCCTGAAAAATGTTTGCAGAAAGGATAATGAAAACCTCATGCTCTGGAATGTAATGCAACTCTTTTTTCTATGTAGGATCTTCAAAACTTTCTACGTGAAGACTTTCACTTTGTTCAACTAAGGAACACGTATAAAGCACACAAGGCAGATGTACATTTACTTGAGTCTTGACAGCTGACAGGAAGTCAGGTTAATTCAGTCAGCAAAACTGAGTTCTCCTCCATAATAAATGACACTGCTTTCATCAGGCATCAGAAGTTCTGATGATTGTTATGGGAAAATCAAGTGCTCTTCTTTCCTCCCTGAACGGAGCCTAACTAGCCTGCATTTCCTCTCCTGCTGTCACCACTGTGTGCTGTGCTTTCATCACCTGAGGCTGAATTTCTGCAGAGCCCCCAGAACATTCTCCCATGTAAGGGAATCCTTGTCTTCAGCTTTCAGTCTCTCCTCCAGCATTCGCAGCAACGTTGGGTTCTGAGAAAGGTAGACACGACCTGGTGCAAAAAGTGATGAAAGAACAGATGCTGAGATATCAGCTTATGATAGAAAAGCTCCCTCTCCTTGGAAAAGTAAGGAGGATTGACCTCAGCTTCTTCTTGACAAGCAACAATCTTGTGCCAAGACCCAAACAAACCTTCACAAATGAGTTATCTAGCAGACCAGTTGCATGCAATCCAGCCACGTGGGGCATTAGAGGCCCCCACTTGCCAAGTTAATACCACACAGAATCCACTATTCCTCTTTCAGTACATACTTCCTGATCTATCACTGTTTTGTACACTCTAGGAAAGAACAGAGATGTCCAAAGAGCTCAGTAAAGTTAGGTTCCCGACTGTTATTGACTTTAAAAGGGATTTCAGTTCCTAAAAACAGTTAGCTCCTGAAGTAGCACCAAACCAAGGGCTAATTTGGGACAGGCAGATATACAAAGCTGCATATATATATGCAACCAAACAGCAGTGATGTACACAGATATATTGAGGTGAGGACCAGGAAGATGCAAGAGCAGCTGCACTAACTACTGTTGCACAGCCTAGTAGCAGATCTGCCTACAGGACCTTTAATTAACAGGAACTTTTCTTCTTTCTTCCTTTTCTTTTTTCTTTTTTTTTTTTTTTTTTTTTTTTTAACCCTCATGACGAGACTGAAGACTATATTAAAGGCAGCACCTGGGTAAGTTCCCACAGACCACAAATCATCAAAAGAAGTCAGAAATGGTGATTAGACAGTGTCAAAATGAAAACCTTCAAGATACTGAAAAATTGTTTTGACTGCACGTAACAAAAGACTGTGAATCCGTAGAAAAAGGTGCAAATAAGGCTCAAAATTTCCACATGCAGCGACGTGCACTTGTGAAGTACCTATAAACCAAAATTATATGAAAATACTGTCTTTTTTTTTGTAGTGAATCTCTTACCTTCTGCCAGTGAAGCAAAAGCATTGATGAGCCTTGCCATATACTGTCTGACTATCTCACTCTTAGAATGTAATAATTTGAGGACACTTCTCTGGAAAAGAATGCAAACATTAATAAAAACTCACCAAAGCAGCAAAAATCAAAGTTCATCTTCTACAATGCTTTAAAAGCTTCATTAAATTTTCACAGCAAACAAACTTCGAATGCATATCATTATCTTAAGTAATGTAAATATAATTTAAAGTTTCCTGGTTTCTTTTTTTATTGCCAGGGGGCTCAGGGAGAGACGAAAAATTAACAAATAAGCAAACAGAGCTCCTCAGCTCAGCCTGTTAAAAATTCATTAAGCTACATGGTGTAGGGTGAGAATTATAATGAACCAACATAGTTATCAGTTAAAGCTGGTATCTAAAATTAATATTTAGTCAGTGACAAAAAAAAATCTGTTAGTTTTGTTGATGAACTTAAATGCAATAATGTTACCTGAATAGGAATGCTGTTGTTTGACAACTGAGAGCGTGGGAAAGCAGCTCAGTAACTTACCAAGAACACCACATCGCAAACTATTTTTAATCTGTTTTACTTCAGGCATTACTCATACATAACTTTCCTCTTACAGAAATTTACAGGGAGAAAAACAGATCATTGATTTAACAACCCTCTAGCTTTTTTAGTGAAGTTACTGTTGCAGTGACAATAGGAGCCACAAAATAACAAGTAGGCCCACTGCTACAAACAATTGGGGAACTCAACTATGCACAAAATTCACTATTACAAATGAAAAAAGCTGCACTTTTGTTAGCAATAGTGTTGGATTATCAGTGACTGAAGCAACCTTTCAAAATCAACATACCAGCAATTCCCCTTTCAAAAGGAAGGCAACAATCCATTCCAAATTCACAGAAATACTGTTGAATGTGTTATTACAAGTGCATAATCAGATATTCTGCAGAGGTATTGAAACTGAAGTCCTAATTTAGTTGTTATCCTAAATCAGTGAAATGGAATGAAAGTATTATCTAACAATACATAATCACTCAACAAGAGACACAGCATCTGATAAGCAAGAGCTAACTCCTAAGTAAGGGATTCAGTAGGCTTCTGCTCAACTCATGGACATCGAGCACCAGGAGAGGTAACAAACTTCTACTTCTATACAAGAACTGTATCTACACTGAGAGCTCTTGTAATGCAAAGCTTTGCCCATCCCATTTAAAGACTGGGATGCAGAAGTTAAGTGTATCACATGATTTTGGCATTACTACTTTTTTTTCCCTCCTTCCAGGGAGTGATAAAATTTTTCCAATCAGCACTTTATAGAAACAAATAAGCAACATCACATGCAAATTGGAGGAAAACGCTTTCCAGCTGACCTGACAGTTGCTGTGGCAGTCTAGGAGGTCATTACTGATGTAGGCTTGCAGGACAGTGTCTCTCTGTTCTCCAGGATATGATGTTGTCAGGCGCTAACAACAAAAATAAACCAGTCAAATAAGTAAATGGTAATGTGAATTGATGACCACTGAAGATTGTAAAGATGCTGATACCCGATAGTTCAGAAACCTCTTCACATGGGGAAGGAATGCAACCTTAATGTACAAAGGGAAAGAGATGAAATGAACTGACTCGACCTCGGCTCAGTGATCCACCACAAAACAGTTACTTGGGAGCTGTCATCACTGTCCATACAGGAAGGATACAGCATTACTTCCCACAAAGTTAAAAAGTCCCTCTAATAACTACAGCTGTGGTGCTCTTCTAAAACACCTGAGACAGAGTACTGGGCTAGAAGAACCACTGGTCTGACCGGATGTTTTTTTATGTGAAAATGGACATTGAAGCTTGATCAGAATTCCACTATTACCATCTTTCACGTCTGTCATTTTGAAGCCATCAGCTTCCTTTTCAGCAGGAAAATGCAACTTCCTATCGTCACCTTTAACTTTTCTGAAATATCATTACATGATGCAAGTCAAACAAAATGTAGGCTCTTGTAGAATACTTTGATTCTAAAGGAAAACTGGCGATTAGTGTCAGTTATTTCTTTGATACAGCAGTATTTACATAAATCTAAACCAGGCCAATACATGGAAAGAGGAACAGCCTAAAACACTGATTTCCTTGAAAACACATAAGAAATAATATTGCCACCGAAGACCCCAGGAATTCCTATCTGGCTTTCTTCTTACAAGGAGAGTACTGCTACAACACACATCTACTGCCTGGGCTTTCTTCATCATCTCAAGAGCCTCAGCAAGCTTCACTGACAAAGAGAAGTTCCCTACAATGCAAAACTAATCACCAGAACAACCATATTGTTCACAAAAGAGATTTTAGTTCTGGACCCCTCCAGAAGGGACCTATTTATTTATTTCTGCAGAGGCCATCTCCCTTACCCAGCGCAGAGCCTGCAGCAAGAATGCCTTGAGACGATCATTCCCTGTAATCAAATCTTTCTTCAGTTTCTCATAATCCAAAGAGGGCAACAATGGCACATCCTGCACCTTCCTACAATACAAACGGGAAAGACATTTATCAAAACTCTCTCTCCTTATTCAGTGCAGCTGATGTTACTGAGGTGAGAAGAGCCAAAACAGGAAGTCTGCTTCAGGAAAAGAGCTTCCACATTTTTACACCTTTGTTACTTTTATTACCATTATCATATTAGAACAACAAACTTTTTAAACTTGGACTTATTTTTTCACCATGCATGCAGCTCATTTACCATCATAACTTGCAGGCACTAAACTCTGACAACTAGCTAATTGATGATCTGAGCTTTTTAGTGGCACAAAACAGTACAGTGACATCCTTCTTTGCCCTGTGTGGACCACAAGAGCATGAAGGCAGCAGCTTGTGGCTCTTAGCACACGGTTATAAACCGACGCAGTAACAAGCTGCAGCTCCAACTTCACCTCAAGCCCTCATGCACACAGAAATGTCTTCTCCAAGACAAACGTTGCAGGCTGAATGGATTTTTACATGCTGGACTATACTGGCTTAACATAATACAGGATCACTTTCCATGTACCAGTACTATCTTGCTATTTTGAGTTTCAACACTGCAACAGAAGTTTCAACTAACAAAATTGCTTCCAGTCAATGCTTTATTTTAACATTTAAATATATTCCACTACACAATTTTTGTTCCTATCTTCCTATCCTACCACTTTTCAAGACAAATTTTATGTTATATGTATAATTGCTCCTTTAATTATCTTGTAAACAATATAAGGACCAAAACAGCATCTCAAAAATTTAATAAAACCTTCTCCTCAGATATACTATCTCTATTCAATCTTATAAGCCAAAATTTATTAAGTCAGTCACAAAAAAAATAAACTTGAAGCACCCAAAACACCACATTATTGATTCCTCCCTTTCTTGGATTTGTGAGAAAAAACAACCACCACCAACAACAAGACTGTACTACACGGAAACATTAAAGAAAATACAGCAACCAACTCACAGGTGTGGAGTGGTAGATTTACTGGATTAGCAACATCCTGCTGAAATTAGAATGTTACTGAACCTACCCAAGCAAAGAATACAGATCACACAATATTTGCATACAATGTTCACTGAGATCAGAGGAAGCACACAGAGGGTGAGTGATTCCCATTTGCAGACAACTGGCAATGCACTTCAGTTTACTAACCCCTCTTCCTCCTCTCTACTGAAATAAACGAAGCTCAGCCATAAATACTTACCCAGGGGCTAAAGATGCTCTTAACATTGTGGAAGCCTGGATCAGAAAGAGAAAGAAAAAAGAAATCACAACAGATTAGTCCGAATTCCACACCAACAACATTACTAATGAGGTCCACAGTGAATTTTTTCACTGAGGTTCTGCAGTTCTTTTCCTATAAAAATAGTTCTAGTTTCCTATAGTTCTTTTCCTATATAAAGAGAGACCTGTTTTGTTATGATCTGGCTAGGTTATCTTCACTGTCATACTCCAAAAACTACCTATACTCGAAGAATTAAAAAAAAAAAAAAAAGGAAAAAATGGGACCAGAAACTACCATGCAAAATCCACTGAGGAAGACAAAGACCTTGTTAAACATATTTATTGACTTAAAAAATTTTAGTACCTTAAAGCTGCAATAATATTCCCCTGGAGACATACCATGTATTACAGCATCCAAATTTGCTACAGTTCTCTGTTTAGACACTAATGTTATCAGAGTGCCTGTAGCTATTAATATATATCCCTATATATAACTATTAATATGTAAAGAAAAGACTATTTATTTTAGCATTGGATAAAACTGATACAGAACAGCATGCCATTCTCAGTGTTTCTGCCCAGGATAAGTTCAATTTAAGCCTGGATATTTCCTTTCTGCTGCAGTTTGACACAGAGCATATACAACCACCACTGCTACACAAGTCAAACTTAAAAGTATCAACGTCACATAAAAGTTGTCTGCTTCAGTAAATATTTTTTGCTAGAGCGAACTGTATGTGTGCCAAGAAGCAGCAATTCTGGCATAAGAGTGCTTCACATCAAGCATTCTGATGTCAACTATGTGCCATATTCGCAGAATATTCAGTGTCATCTCTTTGTGTTGATCTCCCTACTCACTTTCTAAAAAATCTCTCATTACCACTTATGTCTTTAAAACCGGTCTTCTCTTCTAACCTAGCCTCTTTCAATGGGAGCTATATAATCAATGTCTATTGTCAGATTTAAAACTAAGGGATTTAGGAGACAAAAAGCATGAAATACCATAGAGAATACTGAATTACACCAGCTGACATATTCTTGAACACTACCTCATGGGTATCATTCATAATACAAGGAACTGCTCTCTTAGATGTGAAATAAGCTTATACGCACATTGGAAAGCATTTTGTACTATGTTTAAGTCAATGAATGACTTGTACACAATAGACAATTAACAGGTCATACACTTCAAAATTAACCTGTCTTGACAGCAGTTCTCAAATCATAGTTTATTTTACACAATAGAAGTCTTTCAAAGTATCATATCTATCTAAACTGTTTTTCCCTCATTTATTTGTATTAATTTTCCTGAACATTTTTGACAAATATAAAAAGTTAACTTTTGTTTAAACAAAACTGTTTTCCCAGTCGAAATCCATCATCTTGTATTTGAGTGTGCAATGAAATCACAAACCATTTTTGTTGACTTCCTCAGCAGCCTCCTCTATTAAAGGAAATGGAGAAGAAAGTGACTGCAGTATGCCCAAGCAACAGAAATAACACAGCCTTTGCAGACGAGAAGGTGAGACCAAGAACAGTAGTGAGAAAATAAATAGAGCAGGTCACTAAGGGTAAATAGATGTATTAATGAACATTTGCAGAAGTTCTCTGCTTCTCAGCAAAGTACTTTTTACCCATCACTTCTTTGCTGCTTTCAAAAAAACATTTGACCCAATCAAAATCCAACTAAAGGATATATAATTGGTAAAGATACATGCATCGCCCTTCCACACAAATATAAATTTTTGGCAAGTGTAAGATTTTGCAAGCTTTTATAAATTTCCAACTAGAGAAATTGGAAAAAAAAAATCAGATTTTTAAAAATCAATCAGATCAAGCAGGACAAAGTTGCAGAATCATAGAATGGTCTAGGTTGGAAGGGACCTTTAAGA
>VZSZ01008289.1:13886-136386 GCA_013398815.1 Ibidorhyncha struthersii
GCGCTGACTTACCTGTGTGTTTCCCTTGGAACCCCCCCAGTGCCATCTCTGCCCTGAGGTACCTGGGTGTTTCCCTTTGAAGCCCCCCAGTGCCATCTCTGCCCTGAGGTACCTGAGTGTTTCCCTTTGAAGCCCCCCAGTGCTGCCCCTGCCCTGAGGGACCTCAGTGTTTCCTGCCGAAGCCCCCGGCACTGCCCCGCCCCCCACGCCCCAATGGCAGTGCTCTCCTTGCTCCGTGCTGCCTCAGCGCTGCCCGCCCAGAGCTGGCGCCGTCCCCTCAGCCCCTACTTCACTCCCCTGCCCCGGTGTCACCCTCGGCCCCGCTGCCATCATCCGAGCCCTGCCCAACAGTCAGTCCGGGGCTCCCGTCCCTCAGAGCCACTCTTGTCGTTCCTGCCTCATCCCGGCCCCGGCCCACAGCATTTGGCATGCACCAGCGGCCGCAGAGGCCCCTCTCCTTGCCCGGGGTGCTCTGTCCTGGGCCGCCTGGCTGAAAGCAGCCAGCTGGATCTGGAGTCTCCAGGTCACTTGCAGAAGCAAACTTCTGATTAACTTCCCACAGCAATCCATCTGCACCACACCAGCAAAGTCAACTTTGCCCCTGTGCTGCAGCTAACAGGTACCTAGAAACTGTCCAAAACCTACCCCAAAACTGCCCAGACACCACCCATTCACATTAAACTGCTGTCTTACGCTCTGCACTACATCTCGTAGACAAGCCTTCACAAAGCAAGCCCCTCTTCCTGCACAAACACTCCAGCATCGACAAACTCTTGCACATAGACTCTCATGCTCTCCCTGAGGGTGCGGGTCCACTCCACCCACTGGCAAAGACACTGCCCTCACTACGGACAAAACACTCTGGCGACTGCTGTGAAGTTAAGACTGCATGTGTGGATGCGCCTGTTCTTTTCTGCCTTACCCAAACCCGAGGCACCCCCCATCTCCCACGCTGTGCTGAGCCTCCCCCTTCTTCTCCCCAGGTTCTGCACTCCCCGTGCCCCGCACCCCAGCCGCAGACGGGGAAAGCAGCTGGAACACGCGCAATCCTTGTCCACAACGTGCTCCCTTCCACGCTGCTGGTGAAGGACAAGTGTAATGGACAGGAAGGACAGAGATGCTGAAATAATTACAATATGAAAGACAGAAGATGAAACATACCACAAATCATGTAGCTAGCAAAAAACGTCCAGTTTACTGGTTGCTGTGCCAAGCGCACATACCGTTACACAATGTCCCACTCTTAAATCCTTTTTGTAAGGAGAAGAGAGCATCAAAGAGTTCATAAATTCCCCAAAACAGCACTACTGAAAAATGAATTAAAACTACAAAGCAGTGAGAATTCACGGGTAGAAAAAAGTTCAGTCAAACAAAGAGCAGACACTTGTTGAGAAACTGAAGGTAAATGTGCTCGCCAGACCTGAGAGCCTCTCCTGGAGCTCACCAGCCACTGCTGAAGTATCCCTTAGGGGAACTACCTTTTTTTCTAGCCAGAGATGATGCTGGGACACCAGTTACAGGCAGACTTTCTGGGATGCACAGGACTACTCTGGAAATTCAGCTCTGAAAGCCCATTCCCACCCCTAACCCTTCCCCAGTCCTATGCCTGAGCACCAGGAGTGAAGTATCCAGCTCTAAACCATGATCAGCTTGTATCTGGATTTTGAACATTCCTTTTAATTTTCTTCCAGGGGCTTAATGATGATCACAGAGGCTTAAGGTTCCCCAGATGTCTCATTCTTGAGAAACCTTACAGAACAAAGTTACAATGCTACACAGGATACTACAGATACTCCTTCCTGCAACTGAAAAAAAAGACACAGCCACAGATAAATAGTAAATAAATAATTCTACACCCAAGTTCCCATTTTCTTATTGATGGTATCATTCCCTTGGCAGTAATCCATCCTCAGCATGTTCCCATGCAACTAGTATACAAGCATTTGGGTCCCATTTCTGGACGACCTGAGTTGAGCTAGAGCTGGTGGGGGTATCATTGGGGATTGCATCAGGACAAGAGGATGGGAAACTGGTGGTGGCAGTACTCATCAACTGTTAAACATGAGGAAAAAAAGTTATGAGTGCCAGGCAGGGTACCTTGGTGCCAAGAAAGCTGTTTATGCTCCATTTTGGAAATTCTCTCAGCATAAGGTATTCGACTACATGTGTTTTCACTACTTCTCATTTAAACTGATTCTTCTTTGGCTATCTCCTTTTCTTTTTTTTTTTTGCATCAGACAAGTGAATTTACTCTGCACGTGAATTATGTGTTACCATCCTTATTCTAAGAATGTGCAGAGACTGAGATATCCATCATCTCATAAGAGACTCATTGAGGAACCAACACGAAAAGGTGAAAGCTGCTATCCGCAGACCAAGACGTAGGAACTGTGTCAGTAAGCACCCCTACATGTCTCCAACCCACCATGATAAATCTATCGGAGAAGGAGAGGGTGGAGAGGGAGAGAAGTGCATCTCACACAAGCGCAAATTGAAACTGAGCTATAGATTAGCACTGGGGCTCCAGCAGACCCAAGGGTGGTGCCAAAGCTGTGGCACAGGCCAGCCCTCTGGGCACCAGTAACTGGGCATGAAAAACAGTGGCCAAGGAGACTTATGAGGGGACTCCTGCCACCAGCACAAGGCCAGCACAAGGCTAAGTGGCCCCTGGCACTGGCCAGGCCCTGGGTTGCAGGGGGAACCACAACCCACAGAGCAGCTTACATCACCACTGTGTAATAGATAAATCTGTGGATAACTGCACAAATTGTACCGACCTGCTGGCTGGCTGCTGGCACATCAGTGCACGAGAGAAACAGAAAGAGCCCGGTCTCATGGTTCACCGAGGGAGGCCTTGCTCTCTGCCACTGAATCCCTGCCAGTGGAGAAGCTGGGAAAACTCAGCAGAGCAGACACAATAATGGAACAGCAAGATACGTTCACGTTGCGGTACTGCCCTACATGGGAAGACAGGAGGAGAAAACTAATTAGTCTCATTCTGCCTTTTCTCGTTGCTTCTCTATGGGCAAAACTGAACATGATGGCCTCATGCACCTTAGCAACAGAGTTTTCTCCAACTTTTTAAAAACTTTTTTTTTTTTAAACATGCTGTGCAGTAGAAGTCCTGACCTTCAACTGGGAATCAAGCCTTCTTTGCTTAAACTCTCCAGTTGCTGAGGTCTGATGTCAAGCTTTTCAATTTAAAAGATAAGAGTTTCTGCCATAGTTTTCTCCTTTTTTTTTTTTTCTTTTGGTCCTGGAAAACATGTTCCCAGGTTTTGTTCATCCTAAACCTTCCAGGCTCTGAATATGGTCTGTTTTCTCAGACACCCACTACATAGGCTCCACCTGACCTGGACGTAGCACCCGTATCTGAGTTGGCATCTGGCAGGGATTCAGCCACCTAAAAAGAGGCCTCTATGGCATCTTAGATGCCTCTGGGGCATCCAAGCTATGCCCACGGGACACAGGATCTTTGAGGCACCTACACTGGAGCAGCAGCTGGTGGCCAGAGAGGTACTGTAGGATACCTCAAATAAAAAGAAAAAGGTGTGAGTGAGTGAATCTCAGCCCTAAACACTTATAGTCAATAGCAAGAAAAGGCACTTTACAACATAATTCATTTCATCCTAAAATCAATGTCTAAAACTAATCAGAGGACTGACACACTGAAAGTGCTGATCTTGCTCTACTGGCTGTGAGGAGAGCCCAGGGGGGCTAAATCAGGTGTCTGTGTTGCAGGCATCTAAAGCCAGGTGAGATGACTTCACCCAAAGCTACATACAGATGGGCCCCTCCCTGCTAGTTACCTGTCTTCAGAATGATAAAATAAACTTCAGTGATCTGAATCTAACAAAACCAGATCTATCTACTATAAAATAGATATAGCATGAATTCTTTTTACCGATTCTAGAAATTGTGTTAATGAGGACTTAAAAATAATCCCTTGTGAAAAATCTTTATAGTCCAAGTATCCCTACTACATAAATTTAAGGACCATTATAGTACACAATAAAATTGGATAGTGGTTTCTATAATAAATGGACAAGATCTCAAAACTCTTATTTACATTGAAACTTTACTCATGAATGCTTCCATTGGTTTTTCCATCGAAATATTTATGGAATAAGATAAAACTCCATGACCCTTCCTCAGGAATGTCCATAATCACATCCTTAGCTTTAAACATAGAGCTGCTGAAGTTGATGAGACTTCAACACACAATTAAAGTGCACTGTTGAGTCAGGACAGGTTCCTGACACGGGACTGTGCGCAGGAGAATCCGGGCCAAAAATGTAACTGTTTCCTTAAGGTGTGAAATACCATCAAATATTTGATGAATCAAATGACCGCATTAAAACTAACATTTACATAACTAAGTTACTAGTTATGATGAGAACAAAAAAAAAGGTAAATATTAAAAGGTGTCAATATAGGAATGGGAAAAGAGAAACTTTGCAAAACTAGTAGCAGGATACAAGGGATTTTGCAAGTTCAAAATGTAACTGACACATATCTTTGTTGCTGTTAATTTTGTTTTGCCTTATATTAACTGCATCGCTTTGATGAATATTTTTGAAAATAAAATAATGGCTATCACTCAGGCTACTTTGAAGTATTTCTGAGTTGAATGACTGGTAGCATTTATTGATTTCATAGTGTGACACTAGAAGTTTTGATACGGGATTTTAAAAAACGATATTTGAAGTTAAAAGAAGACATCTTGATTAAAGCCAGAACAAATTGTTTGGCTGAGATTCAAACTCTGGTTCACATGCCTTTCCAAGCTTGTAGATTCACTTGCTTGCTAGCAAAAGCCCATATGCTTTCAATGGATGAGTTAAAAATTCATGCCATGGAAGAGCAGGAAACTGCTTCAAAGTTGGGAACCAACAGAACAGCTTAAACCATAAGGGAAAAATATATTCATGGACATTAGATATAAGAACGAGGTAGAAACATCTTGTGTTTAAGGGGTTCAACTCTGAGCCACAGACAGTGTGACCTTGAAACAAATCCCATAGTCTTCTGTGCATCCGTTGCCCATATGCAAACTACTGATAATATCGTTCTCATCTTCTACTTTGCAGGAAGCTGTGAAGATGAATAGCAGCTATATGATGCTGTAAGTCATATGGCTGGCTAGAGAGACGATCTGTTGGGTTATCAGTTTAAATCTCAAAGACACTGTAATGAATGCTACTGATCTGGTATGTGCAATTGCTCACTGCCAACAGCCTTCTGGGTAATTCTAGTTCAGAAGGTACCTCAGAGGCCCCACCACACAGGGAACCAAGTCTCTGTGCTGGCCGCTTCTACGGAAATGCTTGACATACTCATGACTTATCAAGGTGAGGGGGGAACATCTAGAAAAGGACTGACCTGTACCTCAGGGCTGCTCAGTAGTGCTTCAGGATGCGGCAAAGTCCTACAGCTGTCGTCTCCTTTCCAGTCCAGTAAACCAGGACAGTGTCTTACGTGGCCCAAAGAAACAGGAGTGGAAGTAGGAGTTCTTCAGAATGAACCGATACCACTAAATCCTCCCAGAGTTCATCTGCTCAAAAGCCACTTGAGTCCTCATTCTTTAAATAACTGACCTAAGACACCTGCTCACAGGGCAGTTTCTGCATCTCGGGAGACGACCATCACTTCTTTTCTTGACATTCTTCTATTGGTGGTGTCACGGGGGATGAGACCGACTTTTAAAGGAAACATTCACTAGTGCCATTTGGGAGGGTCATGAAGAAAAAATACCTTGCCAGTTTTGCAATGGAAAATGTAATAACTCACCAGCAGGCTATTGACCGAGTTGTTAAACTCCGGGGGAAAAAAAACCCTGTTAGGTGAGCTGGTTAATATCAAGGCTCACCACTCACTTCTGCATACTACAGACCATGTCAAAAGCTTTCCAGTAATCAGTAGAGCTTAAGAAAAGTCTCTGATTAACTTTTCTTTCATCTTTCTCTTTTCCATCTGGTGTTAAAGATCAAACCTTCAGTTCCTCTACTCTTTTAAGCCTTGCCTGTTTGACAGCAAACTTCTCATCCATCTTAAATCTAGTGTGGGCTAGAATGTCTTTCAGCAGTGGCTAGAGGGTAGATATATTATCAGATACTAACCATATTGCTCCTTCTCTTTTTACTTTAGCTCTGTATTTGTTATTGTAGGATATATCTGGGTTTTCTGAGTGTTCAGCTTCTATCCTTCTACTGCAGGATAGTGCTGTGCTGCTAATGCTTTGCAAATCACTGCATCATCCCTTTGCAGTTTTGGAATGTCCTATCTGTGCTTTGCATAGCTTCTTCCAACTTTACTAGCAGCCCAGGATACCTCTCTCGGGACTTTCAGCATCTGTGCTCCTGAAGGCACTACGATGTGGGAATGATGTGACAGTGCTGGGGCTGTAAGCTTTAAACTGCGCTGCTACTGATTGCCTGCTGGGTAAAGACGGCACCCTCCCCTTCGAGAGAGACTGCACCAGGACAGGGATGCTCAGCACTCTTTAGAAATCTTGTCTTCTCTGCTGGGACCACTAGGGTTGCCTTAGAGCTGGCCCAGATCCTCCTCCCACAACACTCTTACAGCTATTCCTTAGTAGCAGAAGAAAGGCAGCTGTAATTAACTGCTACGTGGCTTGCATAAAACAGAAAAAGATATAACACCTCCCCAGCATATGGCCATCAAGGGCCACCAGTTAATGGTATACAGTATTTGGACAACTGTAAATAGAAGACCATCAAGATGATTACACTTCTGATTATTTCAAAAATTTCCAGTTTCTTCCTGGCTTTGCCACCTCATATCACTTCTAAGCTATGACTTCATAGTCAATGTGAGTGATGAAATCTATTTCAAGCATATTTATCAGGCTAGTTACTGTGCCAGAGATTCATAAAATGTCTTCATGGCTTTGCAGGGGGAGGCAAAATGTTTGAAAAAGACACTAAAAGATGTGGGAGGAAGAGGAAAGCTGCAGCTGCCTCAGGCAACTTACACCAGAGTGGCAATGGCCACCTTGTACGATAGCAAGCCTGCGAAGGCCAGGTCTTTATGAGTGAACAGTGCAGGCCAGCAGTAGCAGATCTGCAGACACCTGATGTGCACACTATGCTTATCTCAGAGGATTTACTTCAGATTAGCTCTAGTCTGGTCCTGTGAACCGAATGAGTATATTAGGTGTAGTCCTGGAGAACGTTTTCTCATGTGGTTTAAACAAAAGGAATAAATACAGTTTTCGCACCCTCAGACTGCTCCATGATATGAACCACAGAGAAGCAACTGGCAATACTCATGAATTTTTCTTCAGTGGTGCTGTCCTGACCCAAAGTTACACGCTAATTACACGTTCTTTCTGTAATACCTATCATAAGGTACATTTATTAAGCATCTGTGCTCAGTAGGCACGATGCTGTATTGGGACAAAAGCTTTCTCATGCAGCCTACCATCTCCCTCAAGCATGCTGGCCTGCAACTCCAGGCCTAAGTAAAACAGGGGGATGTAAACATGCTTTGCAAACCAGTTTCTAATCTTAAATTTACATAGGAAGTAATCAGACTGAACTTGAATACAGCCCATCAGTGAGAAGAGTTAAATGGGGTCTTTGGGGGAAGAATGGTGTGATGCCATATGTTTGCAGACCTCTCTGCCTTGCTGTTCTGAGCCTGAACTAAAGAATCTGTGTGCTATCGCAGTGTGAGCAACATCTTCCTGCTAGGAAAAGTGTATGAAAGCACCTTTGGAAATGATCGGTTCTGTGTCAGAACCGAAGTAGCTGTTGTCTGATGGTGACCGGTACCTAATACATCAGGAAAAATGCAGAAGCACATTATCGGGCAGATGTAAACAGCCTGCTTTCATATCCTGCTCTCTAGTAGGAGACTGATTTACATCCTAGAACACAGGGTTCAATATCCTTTTCACTATTTGTTGTATTAATTATAACATTAGGTATTGCTGATTTCCATATAAGCACCTAAATCTGCATCCTTCTAAATCTCACTCTGAACAATTTGCTGTGGCAGACAGGCCCACAGTTAAATCATGTGTTGTGTAAAAAAGCATTTCCATTTATCAATGCTGAATTTCATACTTTTAACTATCAATTTGGCTGACACTGGAATTCGCTTAAAACATTTCTTCACAATGTAATAGATCCTATATGTGTAAGTTCATGTTCATATGGTGCAACGGCAATCAATTGTATTTACAGTTATAAACACAATTACTCTGCAGCATCACTGCTACAGTTCCTGCAGCTCATGTTTGTGTGGAGGCAAGGATTAATATTAACGAGGACTGAGACGGGTAAAAATCATAATAAATGCAAACATTCTGATTAAACAGGAGGAGGCTGTGAAACACTAAACCAACTTTGGAAAGAAGCAACTCCTTGCAATTTTCGCTGGCTCGTATCACTAAACTAGGGACGTGAATCATCCATCACTACATTATTTCAGTCTTAAAGAAGCACAGCTTTGATTGTGGGGCAGTTCTGCTGACAGAAAAGCCTGAGGGACATAATTGTGGGTCAGACTTCCCATTTTTAAAAATGTGTTGGTTGTATGTTACATGCAGATTACAGACATGTTTTATATTACATAGTTTGCCAAACTGCATTTTATTTGCTAAAGGGAACTGAACTATGAAAACAAATGAGCTATTTTGAAGTTAACAATGTGCACAGGCTCCTGTTGAAATGCTTGGAGAATACACTACTTTTCCATACTAAATTTTATTCTGCAGATAATACTCGCCTGGCAAATCATGTCCTTTAAATGTGTATTTATCATCTCAGGAAGTTTAAATGATGGCACATACCTCCTTTTTTGGTTGCAGGGTAAGTACTCATTTTGATAAATCTAAGTTTCCTGAAACTTGGTTATGTAGTAGCCAACTTATTTGCCTCACTGAAGTGTTTTCAAGATTAACTTGTTAATAGTTTGCACTACTTTGATGTGTACAATCCACATAGTAATTACGATTTCTTTCACGTTTGGTAAAAATTTAAAATAGTTTTTCCCCCAATATTACAAACTTTGATTTCCTTTTTTTTTTAAAAAAAATTCTAAACTACAGTTCCAGTTTAGGGAAAAGCGACTTCATTCCTGGTTCTCTAAAAGCATGGAAAGACATCAAGTTCTTCAGAGCTGCTGTTGATAGCAGAAAAACCAACACAATCTGGGCAGAATCAGCATCATCATAAATAAAAGAGTAATGTTTTGATTTTGTGCTGTAAATAATGAAATAAGCACATGATTTTTATCCAAAAAATTAAGAGGCATAATTAATTCAGATATGCTTCAGGGTAGTTCTAACACGCGCTCTTTGTTCTCATGTTTTTTCTTCTATTTGACACGGTTGCTAGGATGCTACTGCAAAATAATACATATCAGGATTGTTATTACTGGGTTACGTGGTTATGACACGGTATCACTTTGTGAACTTCTTTTCTCCTTCAGAACCTGATAATTTTGCCAAGCTGGGTGTGATCCCAGCCTCCCACACCAACATATTTTTATTAGGTGGAATGAATGAATGAACGAATGAATGAGAGACTCCTGTGTGCCCAGAGGGAGAGCAGAGGCTCCGGAGGTCCCGTTACCCCCAGCATGGCATGCAGTGCTGTCCCTAGCTCAGAACACAGATGTATCTCTCGGGGTGACACCAGCAGGAAGGAAACGATGCCTGCATCTTTGGGTGCACACAGAAGGAAAAGCAGCTAGTTCTGCGGCTGAAGGACCAGAGATATTTCCCTGACACCTTTAAGCTTCTGTAAAGGTCTACCCTTTGGAGAAGATGCTACAGCACAGCCAAGAGCAGACCGTATGGCCTGGGTTGGTAATTCTGCTTAACTATCTTCAGTCCTTTCTGAAATATAAATGCTTCATTGTCCTCCTGGAAGACAGAGGTTCTGCTCCAAGTACTCTCTGTTTCCCAAAAGCTTCATATTCTCTCCACCCTACGGATGCCATTTTTAGGTGAAACTCCAATTCTAGCCAATGAATTTCATTAATCTTTTCCTTTGCTGTTTGCCAGGTGAAGATTTATTATTTTATCAGCTTTTATTTATTTGTTAGCGTTCATGAAGCTGATGAATTGGTTGCAATCTACTTTCACTCCTGCCTACTGGCAACTGCAAACCAAGTCCTGAGGAGCAGGAGGGGCATGAAGCCTCCTACAGTCTCCACAATTAAAGTCTTTCTTTTAACTGATGAGTTAGGCAAAACAAAAAATCTGTCACTCATAGGCAATTATTTTGTGGCTCTTACAACTAATTGTGCCAAGTCAGATTCACACAGATGAAGACAGACTATAAAAGTGGCTGATTTTAACTATGCATCAAGCAAATTGCCCTTAATGTAATATTCTAACTTCCAAAGCCCTCATGTAGCAAACTAAGTGCAGGATTTCAGGGAATCTACATAACTGATTATATTAGCTGGTTTATCCTAGTCTCAAACTGCATCAGATAGGAAACAGACGCAATTTGTGTGATACAATTAACAGTAAAATTTAATCTCTCAAACACACACATGTATGCACATGCGCGTGCTAGAATGCCAGGTCTGCACAAGAGCAAGCAAAAGCAGCCAGGGATTACGGGGCAAAGCCTTCACCATCAGCTGCAGCTCCTAGGTTCGTAGGAGAAAACACAAGCTCTCTGATGGCACTCTCTCTTGCGGCTGCATTGCTTTCAGCTGAATAACACAGGTTAGAGCACCGCAGCTCAGTCCACAGTCACTGCAAATATCAGCATGCGACACTGCCAAAACAGTTCCTGGCGCTACTCCCTGCGTACCTGGTACAGCATTCCCACAAGACATGTCATAGGAAGACCATGCAAAGAATACAGATTTCACGCTCAAAACGCCGCACAGCATCCTGCCATTCTGAGCAGGATTTTTACCTCACCTTTACCTCATCATCTTTACTTTTAGAGTAACTTTCAGGGCCAGAGAAAGTAGAAAGCAGTGCCTTGCAATAGATGGCCACTCTCAGTTTTCTCTCGTAGCTTTGCCCCTGCAGAGCAGCTAAACTGGTGAAGCAGCTCCATCATGCACTGGGGTGGGGCTCACTTCACCTCTGTACAGTGGGAATTGAATGGTAAATAGTCCTTGTGTCAAAAACTTGATATATTTCTTCTGGGTGTACGGTGGCTCTATTCCTCTTTAACTCACTAAATCTATTTTCTTTACTGAGATCAAGCCAATTGCAAGGAGTCTAATCTTAAAGTTTAACCATTCATTCCTCTGAAAAAGACGCTCTTTTCTTTCACTGCTCCAGTTCAATCTCACCTCTCATTTACTCTTTCTGGTTCCCCTTTTGACCTGTGTTTTGTCTGTTGTGCCATTTTCTCTCTGCGTACAGAAAATACCCTGACACAGAGGCTCTGCTCTTCAGGCAAGTCCGCCTGTAGAGCAGGGCTGCCTCGGGCAGGGTCCGTTACCCTCCAGCCTCCTGTGAACACCCCTTTGCAACTATGGGCAAGTGGACAGATTAAGCGTACCCTTTGCCAGCATCTTGGGAGCCAACCCCCCAAATTTGTACTGGCTCTCAATTTATCTCTTCAACATTGCTCTAAACTTAGGCTCCCAGGCTCAGGGTAAAACTTCTCACTCAAAGCAATGCACCTTTACTATTTCAATCTAACTTTTACCTGATTGGATCGAAAGGTTAATTAGAAACTGAACAGGAATTTAATCCAAGAGACTTATTATGTACTGACAGGTACCTATCCTATTTATTTTTAAATATCATGTATGACAAACTTTGCATTTGCTGAAGCCACCTCCTTCATTCTCTCTGCCAGCCGATATTTTGAGCACTCCAGCAACAGTTTAGCCAATACACAGTCTTTAGCACTGCTCTTCAAATTGCAAGACATATTTTTATGCATACTCTATTTTCCATTCTGAAATGACAATATAAACCTCTTCCATGTAGCTGAAATATGCCCTCTCGTCTCCATACTTAACTCATCCAAATTATACCTGAATGCTTGCAAAGAAGTTTAGGAAGGATATTGGTCTGTTCTAAGACCTGCAGGAAATAAATATTGTGAAATATGCTTTTCATTCCCTTTGTTCTGATGTTTTATGACTAAATGCTGTGCTGGTAACACAGGTTTATCAGGAATGCCTGACTTGTCCAGATCTTGAACTCTAATAAAATAATTCAACAGAGCAAGAAAAGGGGAAAAGATAGGGGAAAAAAAAAGAGAGAGAAAGAAAAATAAACAAGAAAGAGTAAGCCAGCTACAATATGAAAAGTCTAACTGTTACTTGCAACATCAGGTCAGTGTTTCTATCACAGCTGTAATATAAAAAAAGCTGATGTTGAGTTGGCAACATCCGCTATGTATCCCATTATTTCAATATTCCTGTTCACACTAGCTAAGGCTCTGCTCTTAATTACTTAGGCTTGGATCCTGCTGGTTTTGTGTTGTTTTTTTTTTTTTTTTTTCTCTGAAGACAGATCCTCTAACTGAAAAATGCATTTTGCAGAGTTGATTGACATGGACAAATAAGGTCCCTAAGATTGCTGCTATAGAACGTGGTCCTTGTCTCCTGTTTTACAAAATCCACAGAAAGAGATAATTTGCAGTTGAAAATCAGTAGGTAGAATATATTTCTGATCATATAATAGTGACCCATTAATTAGAACAGTTTGCAACAACACCGAGAATGACGGAGGCCTAATGCAACCTGGAGCTTTATTTGAAGAACACCCTGTCAGCAGCCAAGCATGTCACAGCCCTCCCTGTATGCTCCACTGGCAGGGGTGTTCCTAAAGGACACAGCGTTCACTTCTGCAATCTCAACATAAGAAAGGGAGAAATAATTTTAAAGCAGCTAGAAAATAACACTTCTGGTGACTAGGCTGAATGTACATAAATAAATATTTAGCATAAGCAGATTCAGTTGCAGTAATAACAAAATTAACTAAATTGAAGAGCGAACTCCCAAGTTCTTGCGTGTGGACAAAAAAATGCCGTGCTCTGAACACCTGATTCGCCTCCCTCTTTTCTTGGTTGATACGAAGAAGGTAACAATTAAGACTGTGTTTATAAAGCCCGTCTGGTTTCAGCTATCCTACCTGAAGAGGCACTTGCCTCATCCTCCGTCTGCTCTCCACTTCCCTCTGCTGCAAGTTCTTATGCCCACTCATCTGCTTGCTCGGCTGCTCATATAATTGCTCCTTAACTCATTTCAGCCACAAGGAACCACACTAATAAGGACCTAGTACTGGCACTGTTAAAGTAACCTGCCTTCTTCCAACTGAACGAGGTCGAGGCAGAAGACAAAAATTTAGAGGTGACAAGAATTTAGGGGAGGGGGCGAGGGGGCATGCACAGGACAGTGGCTGAAGACAATGTGTGCACACACTCTAATTAGAAGCAACGAGATATATGGCTTTAGGTATGTAAACAATTTTCTCCCATTGGCCTTAGTCTACCAGAAATGAAAAAGAGTGAACATATGGGTCGCCAAACACTACATAAGACTGTTTACATAGGGTAATTGGAAAAATGTATCAAGCCTGGGTACGTATCTTAAAATGAAACAATACAGTATCTTTGCCATCCCTAACTGACCTGTTTCAGTGATATGACCAACTGTTAATAGAACAATGCCTTTTGATGCATCCATTCTGCAAGTAATCCTGCATCCTCCTCTGAATTTCTAAATTGGTTGAATTGATTGCCAGAGGAATACCAGCCAAGAGTGATACACGTCACAAGATCACTACATCATAAAAATAACATTTGGTGGGAATAAATTGTGAAACCTAAATTAACAGGTGGTTTCGGTTAATATAACATTCCTAAATACGCAAAACTGCTAAAATACAAACAATATGTTTTTTTTTTTTATTCCAAGTGTAAGAGTTCAGTTGGTGAGGAAGCCAACCTGAACAACTCCAAGTTATAAGAACATACTCTTCTGAGATGTTACTGATGTATCACAAATTGGTTTAGAAACCTGCTACCTTTTTTATTGTATGAGACATCCAGAGCACTTTATGAACACACCTCAGAGAAACTTGGCAGAGGCTTTGAGAAGCAAACACAACGTTACTTGGAAAACATTAATGACCTTTATAACACCTGGTGTTTGATCCCAAGATAAACTTTCGGCAGCATCCTCCCCTCACGTCTTTGCACGCTGCCAGCAGAAGACAGGGAGAGACGGGAGGGTTTTCTCAGGTGAGGGTGCCCGGTGGTCTGGGTGCGCTCAGGGAGGAGGAGGGCTGGCCTGCACCCACCATGCTCCCAGTGCTAAGCCTTCACCAGCTAAGCAGGCTGCTGCCGGGCTGCACTAGGCAGGGCTGGTGGGACCATGCTGTGACGGCTGCTGCAACTGAGCTGCCTCTTTTGTGGCTTGGCCACAAGTTCTGCCATGTCCAACCTGGTGCAGTCTAACCTCCAGGAAAGAAATGACAGTGTCTCATTCTTGCCTGAAGCTGTCATATTTCTCAGGACTCTATCTTAAAGACCCCATTGTACATGGTCCACCAGGCTCAGGCACAGAAACAAGAACTTCAGATGTGTAGGAAAAGCTAGAGAGCCTCTGGGGGAACCCAGAACTTGGGAGACCACCCTGTGCCTGGCCCCAGCAGTACTGGAGCTACACCAGTATTTCAAGAGAAAAAGACTGACAGTAGCCCTGCAGCTTCCCTTATCCCTCCCCACCATCCAAAGCCCAAGTACAAACAAGACATCTACAATAATAAATAAAACTTACATGGACAAGCCCTTGGCAGAGTTCAGGTTGGCTCTGCATCCTCCTAGGATAATGATCTGCTACTAAGCTACACAAGTGCCGTTCCAACTCCTCAGAGTCTGGCGAACTTTCTTATTACCAGCTACAGTCCACCATGCAGTATCTTGTCATTACTGTCTTACGCAAAGAGGGGGAAGTGCTAGAGAAATTGGGTGGAAGCCACATGTGCTTTTGTGACTGCTGTATTGGGACTTCAGTTCTCACTGTGAAGCAGAAGAATCTTCTACACGCAATCAGATGTACTGTTCACACTAGATAATTGTCTCCTTAGCTACTCAAGGGCCTATATGCTGTATCACACGCCTGATGCTCTTCAGCTCAGGAGCCGTCTCTTATGCTGTCTGCTGTCTCCTGTAGCTTTAGGCAAGATGTAGTCCAGGAAAATCCACCTAAAGTAACATAGTAGAAACCACTCCAGAAATACGTATACATTTGACTTCCAAAATGACCTTACTGAAGTACAGAGCTGGTTTAACACAAACATTGTTTTGTCTCTGCAAAGCTGACCAATGGATAGTAAGTCAATGCATTTCCATTGCCACTTAGTGTCCCCAAACCTATTAGCAGCAAGTGCTGCCCACCCAAGCTTGGCAAGGACAGGTACAAGCTGGATGCATAAATGTGATCTGATGCTTACGCTTTGTTTTGCCAAAGGACTGTGCTGATACCGGCTAACCTCACGATGTGCACCAGGGGGCTGAGCCCTACCCTGCTCAGCCTACACTTCCTAATGAGGTTCCTGGCTGCAAAAGTCACACACTGCCTTTGCATCGTACAGCCTGTTCCCAGGTCCACCAGGCCTCCAAAGGAGAGGAAACCCATAAATGCCAGGAATGCCTGGGCTCTTGTGTTGTGGGCCCAATAAGAAAGCTCAGCCTTTGAGCACTGCTTCCTCCTTGCCCATCTATACTGCAGACCTAGTTAGAGGAGTTTTATCGTCCCTGGGAGTAATCCTTAGGAGACGGATGCATTTTACAAAAGGGATGACCGCTAATCAAAATCCCCAAGCTTTTGCCTTTTTACCATTTCCCAGGATCTGCACTTTCTCTCTGCACAGCTTCAAAAGACCATAACATCGGAGTCCTTGACGTCCCGCGCACCAGGAAGGCGTGCCGCGGGACCAGCACTCTGCTACTTAACAAGCGTTCGGGCTCCGAATTCCACGACGAGTCTCACGTATCACACTTCCCTCAAGAATGTGAGCAGGCAAGTTGGCCAGACAGCTCTGGCATTTGGACATGGGTATGGCATGATCGACAGCTGAATGGAGTCAGAGAGACTCCTTTTGTTCATGACAACCAGTTGCAAAATTGCAATTGCAGTTGCAGAATTGGAGCCCACCGCTGCACAAAAAGACTGAATACCACCCTTGCAGCGATCACCCCTGCTTGTGTTAATATTCCTCTCCAAGTACCTCGGTGACTAATGATCAACTCTGAAAAACTCCATTAAGTATGTCACTCATACTAGTGAATTACTGAAGGGCCCCTGCCCCATGTTCTCCCACCCCAAAAAACCCAAACCAGCTGGAGCTGCCTGGTGGCTGGGATAGGGAGGCACCAGCCCGCCCTCAGGCTGTCCCTCCTCCTCTGAGTTTCTAAAGGGTCACACTCTGCCACCCATTTCTCGTGAGAGACATGCACCTCCATCTCTGAAGGGAAACACCAAGTAGCAGCCATTAAGGAAAAGAGGGAGGGAGGATTTCCTTTTATTTCCTCCTGTTGGATTATTTTGTGTAGCTGGCAGCTTCACTCTGTATTTTCAGTCTGTTTTCACTTCGGTTCTAGCACTTCTCTCTCTCCTGCTCCTCTCCTAAACACCATGACAGAAAAGGCTTAAAGAAGCAATAATTTGTGCCTGTAAATTATCAGGAAGCCTACAGGTAGCACACTTTTAAAACTGGCTAGATTGCAAGTCGAATATGCTCTTTTAATACAGTAAACTGCAAAACAAAATCACAGCTGCCATAACAGCCTATAGATTGTTTTCTATAAGGCCATATTAATATTTCATATCACTGTCATCTCTGAGCGTTCTTAGCTGACTTGTTATCTTGCACGATCTGGAAGGAGCAGTTTGACAATAAGACGTATCAGTGGGAGCAATGTGGAATAGTACTTCAGCAAGAGGTGTTGCACTCGTGATGCAAATGAGTCTCTTGACCTTGAGCTTCCCTAAGTGTGCGGTGTCACTGAGCGGGTTCATTACACTATAACACTGCATGCACAGCAGGGCTGTGGAGGTGGCTGAACAGAAATAATCCGTCCCGTATATTCTTTATGCACAGAAGACTATCTTATAATTACTAAGCATGCAGCATTTTTAAGGCAGCCCTGGTTCCAAAATATGTTCTTCTGAGATAACACAATATGACTCAACACAGCAGCGTGAGACAGAGGTGACATGAGCAGGTAAGTTGTCAAAATAGGTGACAGATGGAGTTGTGCTAAAAAACATTCAAGATATTTGCTTCTTAGTTTTTCTCCAACGTGCATCTCCCACACAGTTTTAAAAATTTACCTTGAAGTGCCTCTACATAATCTAATGTGATGAAAGAGAGAGAAGAAGAGTGAAAGAACGAATTGCAGAGTTGTTACAGATAATATGCGACATACAGCAGATACCAGCACACAGCAAATAGCCCTGTTTGCTGACAACCTATATTGCTTTTGAAAAGTTTGGCATAAATTGCCTATACATGCATGATGTGTATTTTCTCCTTTTTCTCCCAGCTCTAGTGATCTGAAAGGTAAACTCCTCAGTGATCAAGCTAAATGAAATAAATCAGTCCGTTACAAGAGGATGAAATTTGGCACAAATCAGCTACCTCTGTTTTCTTGTAGGACACGCTGTCCTTCCACCCTTTAAAAGGAAGTGACATTACCTCCCGTTCATCTGATTGACATGTATTTTGAGACATATATATATTACATGAACACACTGTGCTATATTATTCCATTTCTTACACGTGCATCAAAGACAGATTGATGCTTTTCTGCATGTCTTCACATCTGGAAAATACTTTGCAATGGGAGGTAACATCACCCAGTAATGTTTGTTGCTGTAACAGACCATTATTTGTTCTGTAGAAGCATCTGATACTGTAACGAAGTCCATCCAGGCAGGATTTCAGCTGACATCAGGGAAGCAACTACTGCAGGACCAAGGCCCAAAGCAGTTCAAAATACTTGAGTTCAAGAAACTTAAAGTGTTTATCGAAAGCTCTGTTTAATCTTAGATTTATTTTATTTCTTCCTTTATTTTTCAACTATAAAAAGAAGATGCCCAGCCCAGGATATTGATGCATTTCAGTACAGATTTGCACCTACTAAGCCTTGTGTATTTACAAAATTTAAAGCGGTGATATGTCCCTTTAAATAATCCACCAGCTCTTTGCTGGTTCTCACAGTGTGCTGTGTTTTGGGGACCTCAGGTACAGACCAGCGCAGCAGTGTGTGTTTGGAAGCAGCCTTGCTTAGTAGTCGCATATATGAACAGGGCTGTTTGGAGTCCATTTGTATATTAACAAAAAGCAATAGCAAGGATGACATCCTAATTTAGAGGCATGGCGAAACGGGAAGTCTATTTCCATTCAGAAGATGAAACAGAGAAGTAAACCTGTAAGTTTAGGGAGCAAAAGAAATGGACTTTGAAAAGAAGTGTTGCACCTCTAGCAAACAGTACATCCTTGACAAGAACAGAAACGAGGAGCCAAAGAGAGGGATTTTAGTAAAGTCTGTGCGCTCCTCTCCAGGTGGATGTGTATCTGTTCTGCTCATCCTCATGCCACCAAATCTACTATAAATGCTGTGTAGTCATGTTAATGCACAATAATCTAAGCAAGGCGTATTAGCTCAGGCTCAGTTTTACGCTGACCATGGCTTTCTGCACAACCTTGGGTGGCATCTGGCTGGCGTGGTGCATGGGCTAGTATAAGCAGTGCCTTCCTGCAAACACCATCCAGACATTCCCCCATCAATGGGCCATCAGAAAAGGAAAAATACTGTTTGGTTTGACGGATCCTGTTTTATTGCCCTGAGGAGCATTAGCTGGGATTTTGTAGTCTCTGGAAAATCACCCATCCCCAAAGCCACTGGCAATAGTTGTTGCCACTGAACTCTAGATGTTACAAACAGAAGCAACAGGGATAATATTGCAATATAATTTCTGATATGTGACTGGATTATGGAGAATAACAAACACTGCAGGACTTGTGAGTGTGCAATAGGCAAAATAAAGCAATCTCAGAGCACTAACTGGCTGAAGGGCTGATCTGATCCCGTTCCTGCACGCTGCTGTGGCAGAGCATAGGACTGACGAAAGCCCAGGAAGCAGGAAGGAAAAGGCAGTTTGTGCAACATCTGCCAGGCTCCCATATGGCATGTTCCAAACTCACTATTGCCTGATGACAGCACACAGATTAGGGCATCAGTGTGGGCTGAACTGGAACTGATCTTTCACTGACTTTTGAATAACTTCATGGCATGGATTAAGAGGGGCGTGAAATTCATCTTCACATCACTGTTGATCCCTTGCCCATAAAAGTTATTCCAACTCAAGAGCATTAACAAAGGGTATTTTGAAAACATATATTAGGAATTGAAAGTATTTAGAGCTTTTATTTATACTCAGCATAGTGCTAGATGCCTCATTTAGCTCTTTTGTAACTCTGGGTCCTTATTGTACATTGTATAAACACGTATTTCAAGCCTTGGATAAGACTACCAGTAGCATTTTTTTAACCCTTATAGCACGATTAAATCCTTAGGTCTCAAAGAGTTGTTTCCACCTATTCGGCTCAGAGCACTCACAAGGACTGGGGAACACTCACCACCCCAGCTAGGGAAAGCAAAGAGCAGAAGGGTGATTAGGAAACCAAGTCCCCTGGCTCCCACCCCACGTCTGCAAAAGTCCTTTTTTACGGACAGTCTGAGGTACTGACCCCAAGTCCCGATGATGTAAAAGCTATTCACATCTCGTGTTACAGCTACACTTCTAGTACGACTGAGCAACCCGCAACACCCAACAGGGGCGTGCAAAGCTAGTCTGTCATCAGGCACATTTCCCTCAATCTTTCATTTAACTTTCCCTTGCCTGCGAGATTGATAACTAGGATTTGTGCCGGTCCCAGGGACAGGAGTCGCACAATGTTATGTCAGCCAGGGACAGGCAAGCTTGCTTGGCATCATTTGGTACTCAATGAAACTTTGTAAGTTGGAAAGTTTCATTTGAACTCGAGCATAACTGAGTTTGTCTTCCCTTAAATAAGGGCTGAGAGAGAGAATAAATGGAGGGAGAAGGGGGAGAAAAGAACAAGAAAAAAACCACCTACTCTGCAGACCTGCTAGTCCTGTTTGGGTTTTTTTAGGACTCTCCTGTCAAGACTTGCTGACAGATGAGCTCTGTTGAGTCTTACAGTGGTGACTTAAGATGTTACTGCATCCCTCGCTTCCCCCACCCTTCTGCTAGAGGTTACAGCCCACATAATAGGATTGGCAGAAAGGAATATTTTCCTGTCTCTCAGCCATTCCAGTTTAAAATCTGGCATATTGGCTTAAAATATTTTGATGAGAGGCACAGAAGGACTGTGGAGGTCACCCAGTTCATGCTCCTGCCCGAAGGCTGGATCAACTGTTCGGTGTCACACCTGACAGATACTTGTCTGACATCTTAAACACCCCCAGTGTTGGAGATACTACAGCCTACATGAGCCACGCGGCTAATGAAAATACTGAGAAGTACAGAGCCTGCAGCACACTCCCATGAAACCCACTAGTTTTAACTCCCCCTTCCTTTTTCCTAGCAACTATGGCTTTTCAACCAATTTCCTAGATTTCAGATGCAAATGATATGTGGGATGATGTCAAAAGCCTTACGAAAACACTCTATGTCTATTGTCTGGAGAAAGATACCATATTTGCTATGCTGTAGCCCTGTGACAGGATCTTCCTTTCACAGAAGCCCTGTGACTACTCTAGTTTCTCACAGGAGCTACAAGGAAATTCATCAGGCCACAAATGTCCCAGCTGCATCGCATTTTGTGTGCTGGTCTGTCTAACTGTATCCCACTACACTTACAAATCATTGATTTTAAGGCTACTGTCCCCTCCTCTTCCCAGTGTTTGAAGGCATACTCTTCCTAGTGTTTGACATGAAAAGTTGTGATGTAGTTAAACTGGTTTCTTACCATCCTTCCTCTCTTTTGTTTGCACAGGAACACTTTGCACTTGTGCTCCTTCTTGAAGGATCTCCTAAATTTGTTAAACACTTTTTCCTTGGACAAGGTTTCACGGCCACGCTGCTGTTTACCTTCCTAAAGCTTTACTTTGAGGCTACGTGAATGAAAGACAGTTCCTGTCTATTGGATTCAACCTACGTAGCGGTTCTTTTCCATGTCCTACACAAAAAAACCTTCAATATGTTTCAATAACCGTTTAAACGATCTGCACCCTTTATTTTTCAATGAATGTCTAAGTGTCTTACTTCTCTGTTTATACCAGATCCTGTGCTGTAGAGGAGTCAACTGGATTGCTCACAGAGGACCGTATATCCTGGATGTTCCTTGTTGCCATTGCACACTCACATGGTAACTCTCTCCCCCGGCAACTCTAACAGCAGCTTTCTCTCTCTCTAACCCAGCCCTCAGAGCAGCTATGCGCAACCCTTGAGACCCAATGCGTCACATCTCCCTGTGCTCCTGCACCGCCTGAGCTGCGGTGCTAACGTGTGCTCCAGCTGGCCGGCTCTGCTGGCTATCCTGGAGCAGGAAAGGAGCCGCAAGCCGCTGGGCAGCTGGCTGGGGTGGCAGAGCCAGCCACAGGACTCCCAACCCTTGCTCTGTAAACAGGGCTCTTTGAAATGAAATCTTCCTTGACAAAGACTGGGTTAAATTACAGGAGCGAGATCTGGTCAAGAAGAGCAAACAGAGCCAGGCTCCCACGCAGTGCTCCGGGCCTGTGCTCCAACAGCACGTGGCGGAAGCGGGGGAGTGGGTGGCTGGCAGGGCCTGGGTCTGCCGCCTTCCTGGGGACAGGCGTCTCTGCCCTACGAGAAACCCTGTGCTCGGCTCCCTTCCTACTAGAGACCCCTATCCGGGGTGACACCGAGCACCTTCCATTGCCTCCGCAAGTAGACCTTGAACGCCATTACAGCGAGCGACCTCTCCCCGGGGTGGCTCTCCACCTGACGTTTGGATGTGGCAGTCTGTGGTTATTTCCCAGGCTCTGGGAGCCGCTCTGGTGGTTCCCGGGTACTTTGTGCTGCCACATCGTGGGTTTTTATTAAATGCCAAACAGAATTCGCTGTCCTCGGGAGACAAACTAAAACGATCTCTACAAGTATTGGTAGGCACAACAAAACTTTTGCATCACCATTAGCAAAGCAGAATATTTCTGTTCCCATTATTTCAAGTTGAATAATTTAACGTTCACCCTTTTAAAATTTACCACTTTTAAATTAAAAACTCATTAAAATGTTTCAATAACAGTTAATATTAGCATAGCAATAAGACATACCAAGTGGGCATTACCAGGAGATAATTGACCTGATCTGTAAATTGGTGCCCTTGGCTTTACCTCTGGATGTCAATCAATTAAAGCAGTCAATCATCTCCGAGTAGTGCCTGCCTCAGCAGGTCTTATTGCTTAATCATATAACTGTTGAGCTAATACCATTCATATTTCTGGACAAAAAATTCCACTAGGATTTCCCATTCATTATCACATCAAAATTAACAAGATCTTGAAATGCATATTATATTATTCATAACATACTACCCTGCCAAATGGAAAACATAAAAATATATCTCCTCTTCCTTCCTTTTTTTTTTTTTTTAAACCATGCCATTTTAATTAGCCATTCTTTAGGATGATCAAGTAATTGAGATACAGGTTTTAGATCAAGTTCACAGGGAGTATGCGGTCAAGTTAATGAGTCATGAAGAGACTAAAATGCCACTGTATAGAAAGGGACTTCTGCTCAGCTGATATTAATTGCAGTGGCACCAGTGAAGTCAATAGGTGTACGCCAGTTTACTTCAGGTGAGGATCAGGCCTTCTGTTTAGTGTGGAATTTAGCAAATGACTTAATCTTCTATATAATGAAATTTAGTACATGTAATTTTTTTTAACTCTTCGGATTCTGCCTAAAAGCCTTTACTTGCATGAATTGTTCTACTTAAGCTAATGACTTGGCAAAATATCACATGAATAGAGAATTAAATGGATCTGCCTGTGCCAGTTAAAGCTAACAGACTCAGACCCTTTGTGAGCTGAAAGCTGACTATGTGTATTAGAAAAATCCTTGCCTTCAGGATAGCAAGTGCAAGCAAACGGAGCACACGACCTCAGTCCTGCACATATTTATTCATGTATATTACTTGCTGGAAGGGGCTTGTGAGTGTCAAGCTAAGCACATACATATGCGTTATCAGGATCAGGGCCCTAGCTTTCTTTTTAGATTCAGGGAAGTAAATG
This sequence comes from Ibidorhyncha struthersii, assembly GCA_013398815.1. Classification (NCBI taxonomy): domain Eukaryota; kingdom Metazoa; phylum Chordata; class Aves; order Charadriiformes; family Charadriidae; genus Ibidorhyncha; species Ibidorhyncha struthersii. The sequence continues at coordinate 37,145 of VZSZ01008289.1, forward strand.
TGTCATTTTGAACATTAAATAGGATGTAAATCAAATAGGCTTGATCATTACTAAATTGCAGAAAAGTTATTGTTTTGAAAGGAAGCATCTTGCTATTTTCACCATAATGAAGCAGCAGACACAACATTATTAATGATAACTGTGTCCGGATTGTGCATTCAACCAAGGTAAGAGTCAACATGTTTGGTAACATCAAAGAAAACCTGATACCTTAAGTATAAGCAGATTAGTATTTACAGTGATCTGTAGGGTCGGCTGTTCCAAGAAGTTGAACAGACACAGCCAGAAGGGACAATTAGTAAAAAATTGGCACTGGGATTCTCTCCTGCACTTGAAATCTGGCACTGTGCATAAACACGCATTTTAAGATTTTGTTTAAAACTTCCTTCTGCAGCTAGCAAGGCGATGTGGTCTAAGTGGGATGAGGCAGAAGTGAAAGTTGTTACAACACGCTGGGAAAACAGAGACAGAGACAGCTTCTCCCATTGGCATAGAAAGGTGTCAGGTATTTTGTACAGAGGCTTCAAGGACACCATCTCCAGCACGTTCTGTTAGACTCACCCAACCCTTTTGGACGTGCCACTGCAAAGCTATTGGGTGAAAGTTCAGGGATCTAGCGAATACTACACATAACGCGTTCAGGTCATAAACCATCTTATAAACACAAGATGTGTCCTCTCAGAATAAAGGGCTCTTTATGTTAATCCACCTTTTCTTTCAGAGACAAAGTAAAACAAAAGTATCTGTTTTACAGCATTCACATTTACTTCTAATACTTTAGCACTGACCTCAGCACCAAAAATATAGACAGACCCCAAACTACCTTTATGTGCAGTTGCTGGAATTTACAGCACTGCTCAGAGACTGGCAATTAGCTAAATACCACACATTAAACACTTTTTCCCCCTTTTGATTTTAGATGGCAATAGCAATGCCGAACACATGAAAATAATTTTAAAAGTATCCAGGAAAACATGGAAGAGTGGAAACTTTCTACTCTTGACACTCGTCTCAAATGTGTTTGGCATAGCTCATTGTGAATGAAGTCAAATCAGTAATCTTTGCAGGTTGATAAAGGAGGAAACAATCCACTGGAGACGTAAAACCAGGAATATTTCTGCTAAATTTGACATTTGCTACTCACATTATTATTGGATGCAGTGTTAGTTTCACTGCAAACCCCACTGAAATCAATAGGAGGTATTGATGGTATTGAGCCCTGGAAATTACCTTTTGACGGAACATCCTTACAACATGAAATGGATCTTCATGATCTCTCTCTGCAATAGATAAGTGTCACTAGATCCAGCTACAGACAAGAAAAAAGTTTAAGTGACATGGACAAGCTGCACACGAGAGGTAATCCAAGGCACATGCCAGAAGCCATTCCCTTTTAATTTAAGGTTGCAAAGACAATTAATTGGTAAATTGGTAAGAAGTCTTTTCTTCTGGTGTTCACATCCCCTCAAATGTAGAAGTCAAATTATGATGAACATGTGTGAAATCTGGAAGCCTCTAAAAATACTGGCAATGCCCAGAAACCCATATTTACCTCCTAAAATCCCTTTCATTTAGGTCAACATTGTGGAAGTTTTTCAGTACACAATCCTTCAGAATAAAGAGAAATTATAAAAAGGAAGTGATGTGTTCATGAGCTTAACATAGTATCGGCCCATATAGGATCATGGGTCCCTACAGCAATTCTGTTTGCAAAGAAATAACGTATATAGTTGCTTTCAATGTCATTTGGAGACAGAAACAAGACGACGACTAGTTTACAAAAAGATTGTAATTCAAAAATCTTCATGTTAGAGAAATGTTTTAAAAATACTTCATGAAGAGCCTACTGATACTTCCTTTTTCACTGGTGACAGAGCATGGAGAACAGGAACAGAGAGTTCATTTAAACTCTGGCACGAAACAAACTTCAGAGTGTTTCAAAGGTTTAGATCAGTTTTCCTAGATTATATAAACTACCAAGCCACAATTACACAACTCATGGCTTTTTCCAGAATGATTCTGGTTACACTTTTATTACACTTGTGTTTCTTTTTGGCTGAAACATATTAAATATTTGTCAGTGCAAAAGTGCGTTTATATAAGAAAACTGCTATTCTCATTATTAAAAAGAAGAATAAAAATAAACTAACCACCCATAACGGTGTAATTCTTTGCCTATAAGCAAAACATAAGATTCTGAAGTAAAACATGCATTATTAAAATGCATTCTGAGGAGTTTCTTTTGAAATATTGGTATAATATCTAAGTTTTTGGATTTGAAACTCATGCATCAAGATGTGTCTTCATCACACTGAAACGTTAAAAGCTTCTGAGAAATGCAATATTATCTGCATCACCGGACACCATAACGTATTGGTCTAGGCGTCGGGGGGGGCGATGGGTCAAACCCTTACCACAGTTCAGATGTTTGGGTGCACACCCCACAAAATCAATATGAACATTTGGGCCATATCTGAACAAATCAACATTACTTCATTTGCGAAACTCAACCGAAGGAAATCTTAAGAGCAGCATTTCTCACATGAGGTTTCAGTAATTCTGCCTTTGTTATGGATACGGCTATAACAGCCCTTTGGTATTTGAGTAGAAATCTGAGTAGAGCGTTCAGAAATGTGTAGCATTTAATATGAATCAAAGTACTCTGATAAAAAATTTGGCCCTTTGTTGCTTCTTAGGTTCCCATCTATTAACTGACCAGGTTTCTCCAGCTGCCAGCATGAGTTATGTTCTTTAAATACAACACAGCATTTCTGGGGAAATCTAGTGCCACATATCTCGGCAGGTGTTAAACCTCTTCATTGGGCAGTTTAGGAATTCATCACATTTGACCATTGGTTATCAAAGATGGACCCAACATCAAAACACGGGACTAAAATCTCCTTTAATTAATTAGATAATACGCACCCAACTCTGAACCGTACCGGTTCGACATTTCCCCATGGCAGGGTCAAACCAGAACTCAGTTCAAACATCCTCAAATTTCAGGAATGCTTGGATTCAGCTCCGATTTTGGATCTAAACTTCATGGCTTTGATCCACTTGTTATGAAGTCTGATCTCATCCTGGATAAGAAGCAGCATTACTCAATAAAGAGAGTTAATACTAGAACTGTGACATTGGGAAAACCTGCTTGACAAGCAAGCTTGTTTAAACAACAGAAATAGGTTGCCAAGATCTTGAGTCAGGAAACAATTTAATAAAAATCAATGAAGAAATTACAAGTGACTAATAAATTCACACAATGAGTATAAGCAGCTGAAACTAGAGAAGAACCAGAGATAAGGACTGTAAACTGTCTGTGTGGAGGGCGGCACCTCAGCGCTGCTGCACTGATAAAACCACAGCCTCGTTGGCTCTGCTAAAGTGATTGGGTTCCACCTGGTTGAAAACCAGGGGATTTAACAAAATCTGCTGTAGGTTGCTTTTGATGGGTTAATTGCTAGTCTACTTTTCCCCACAGTTTCGGCTTTAATCTGTTTATCAATTGCTTACCTAAATAGAAGTATCTGACAGAAGATCCCTCTTTTGAATAGCATAATTGCACCACGTGAAGCCAGAGCTTGAACACAGTAAGTCACAGAAGCAGCTTTTCTGGAGGAAACAGAGATGTCCTGATCCCAAGCAGAGATGTGATTTACTAGAAAGGTGTTACACGGACCAAGGAAAGGAAAAGTTAACTTTTCTTTTGGGGAGTTTAAAGTTTTCACCTTCTCACGGAGCTCACAGCCCTTATGGAAACAGATGAGGAACAGCTATGGCATGAGGCGAGGCATTTTTTTCTTTTGGTTTTTGTCTTTTGTCCTGTAGACAGAACAAGGTATCAGCAGCGGTTAAAGCACTCTTCTGTCCTACAGCTGTTACAACACAGCAAGTTTGATTCAAGTTTGTATTCCTGACCTTTATTTCTCCAGGCCATAATAGATGTTGCACGACATTTGCCTTGATTAGAAGGAGAAGGTGACTGCAACGGACACAAATTTGCTTGCTAGAAACACAGCGTGCTACGCAGAGCCCCGTTAAACACAGGATTACTTTTTAATACTGTTTGTGCATCCACTGCATTCATACATTTCATCCTGCTTCAAGGCTGGCAGAGACTGTGCTGTCTGCAGTTACCCCGCACCTCTCTTCGCCTGCTCTGCAGCACACCGGGGACCATGCTGGGGCAACGCCGCCGCCAGCGAGGATGCAGAAGCAGAACGGTGACTCCTGCTAACCTGTCAGGTCAGCCTTGTCCCTACAGCAACAGGAGTGCGGAGACGGTCGTGTACCTATTGCTCGGCAAGCCACACCACTACAATTAATACGGAACAAACCAGTGAATAAAACGACTGCAGTCACTTTAATGCAGAAGAAGGTAAAGCAAATGGCCATCTGCCCACAGCACACTTGAGCAAAAGAAAAATGTTAGCTTCGTTTGTGCTTAAATTTCCCAGCCTCTGGAAATTCAAATGAGCCTCATGCCAGCTGTTTCCTGGAAACTCCTGATAGCATTAGATATAGTCATTGCACGCGCTCGTTATCTGGACACTTCCATCTCACATACCCAACACCATCTCTGGAAGCTTTCCCCAGCCGATTTAGTAACAGTTGAAACTTGCTACCAGTCATCAGACAAGTTAGTTTGGATCGTATAGCAATGTAGCAAAGTATGTCTCAGAGCCGTCTGAAACATGCTTAGGGACGTGATGAGCCTGGAAGGGCCTTTCCCCAGGCCCCCCCAAAGGCTCAAGCAGCACTGCCCTCTCCTAGACGGCACCGGGTGGCATATGTGCAAGGTCACTTCAGATAGAGAGAGAGCCCAAGACAAACAGCTACGGTCCATGGTCGCTTCTCCCCTAGCGTTACCCAGGGCTTCCGCTTCTCACCACTGCATCAGCTCTAATAACAGTGCCGTTTCCTTGGGTTTTTCAGCAAAGGCTCATTTTCTAATTGGAGTGGAAATATTCTCTGCTTGGGCTGTTAGAATGAATCAACTGCAAGCATATATCCAGCTATAAATTTGATTCCAAAATGTGTTGAAAGGTTAGATTTGTAAAAATGCAGGCAATTTGACACCTCTAGATTACAGAAAACACGAGGCCACAAAATCAAGCCTCCAGACTCGGTTAATTTCAGGCTCCCAAAAGTGTCTCTTGGAAATTATTTCCACAGGGAGCAAAATAACTAATGTAATTAGAAACACTGGAGAAGCAATGGGGAACGAAAGAGGATAAAGAGAGGCGGAAAATACACACCAAGATGCATACACAGACATACAGTATAATTAGCTTCAGTCTATTGTATAACAGAGTCATAACAAATGAGTCAGCTCCTTAGGTGGTGTAATTAGACTTCAGTGGACCAACACCAATTTATAGCAGCTGATAATTATGATATATAATTATATGGACTGATTCTAATCTGTATAAATTGTTAGTAAACTTCAATGAGGGCAATAAGGTCAATCCAGTGAAAAAATTGTGCAAGTGAGATACAGATCAGATGCCCAATAAGGTAATAAAGTATCTTATGTTCACACAGCTGCTCTTATTCCAGGTAATTTTTTTAATGAACTTTACATAGACAGGAATTGCTTGGGGCTCCATTTAAAATGTGGTCATCTCTATGATGCTACTCAGCAGCTCTTGAATAGTTGCAGAAACCGTCTATGCTAGCTGGGAACGGCAGGGTAGGAAAATGCTGTATCCATTTGAAACCGCAGGGGAAATACTGGTGGGCAGGAAGCAACTGTCCATGCCTGACTGGGGACAGGGTGCTGGATCTGATAGCGACACGCTTTCAAAACGCATCACCTAACAACACACTGGAGCTCAGTGCCTTTTGCCAACTGAAACTGTCACCCCCTTAAAAAATCGGAGGTGTGGGTAGAGTTGCCTGCAGTTCTCTTAAGATCTCCAGTACAAAACGAGTGCAGAGGCATACCTTAGACCCAGTCTCCAGTAATTATGTCTTTCAGTCTAGTCCATGAATCTTGCCTATCAGTAAAAAACCAAAGAGAACTCCAGAATAAGCTGTTGGATTTGGTATATTGCTGGCTGTGAGAGCAAGCCAGGGTTCCTCCAAGAGCAGATAACAAGCACATCAGGAATTGCTTCTGATGTCAAATCCATGCCCTTGTAGCTGACCTCATTAAAGGCTATATCTTGCTCCCACTGAAGCCGATGGCAACGATCTCTACAGTTTGCTATGGGATGTCTATGTACTAGTCAGCCTTGAGAGTCAAAAAACGCTCGGCTATTCCTCTATCTGCCACTTCCACCAGACTCTTTGATGTGTTCTGGGGAGGGTTGAGGTCTCTGCCAGGACAGATGTAACTTCAGGGAGTGCCTAGGGTACTATCAGTAAACAGATGACGCCAAGACGATGTGTGTGCTCTCTCCCTCTCCTAGGGGAGGAGCGAGAAGGGGCCTGGTGCACGGTGAACCACCGCGAACTCGGCCCCAGAGGCTGCCCAGCTCACACCAGTGCGGCTGCTGCTCTCTCGCTGAAACGTTGCATTACAGAAGCGTTGAGGTGCTGGGCCATTGCCTAACGCTCTCACTGCTTTCAAAATAAACCCTCAGCATCCTTTAATTTTGCACCCGCTGCCTGATATCAATGCTATTCCCCTTCTAAGGGTTCAAACCCCTAAACCACAGCTTGCTGTGGAACTACACTGCGCTGAACCGGTACTGCTTTGCCACTTAGTACACAGCAGCTTTGCATTTGGTAACGTACAGCTGCACCTCAGTCCAATTTGAGGGCTTTTGCACTTTGTGTTACAACATGTGTGCCATGCTCTCTCCTTCCACCTTCTCCCTCCTCCAAGAAGGGTGCCAAGACGGGTGAGAAGAGACAGCAAAGAGAAGTTTCTCGTGCTCTATGAGAAAAGAGAGCTAGGAAGTCAGGCAACTGAAAAGAAAAAACAACAGCAAAGTAAAGCTGTTGCTTCTCCCGTTGGCTCTCCTGTCCCCACCCAAGTGTAAGGAAAGGAACTACAGCTCAATTCTGATAAATCAGAGTTTTTCTGGAGGGAGCAGAAGCATCTAAAAAGGAATGTAAATGATCTTTGACCAACGACTTTTGTCTAGTTGTGGTTTCTGGTACAGTATATGTGGTTTCTTGTTCGGTACGGTAATGAGTGTGTGTACAGCAACGTGTTCAATGTGTGCAGTGCTGAGAGATTAGAGAGTGAAGGATGGCATGGGACATGTCAATATGGATCTGCAATGATCAAAGGAGGCTGTCTCTTCTGGGCACAAGTCTGGGTTGGGTTACAGCAAAGGAAAAATGTGAAGTGCTTCTTAATGTGTTTTCTCTGTATTCTCTGCTCTAGGATCACCATAAATGGAAGGACATCTTCTCCCCTAGTAATCTATTTCCTGCATGTGGCTCCCCCAATAAATATATTGAAGTCTTGTTTGAAGTATACCGTTTGCCAGGAAAACAGACTTGCCATTTTTTAAAACAATAATAATCACAAGTGCTGTTTAAAAGCTGAAGTAAGGTTATGCGCATATCTTTGCTCTGACTAGTTATCAGCCATGAATCTTGTACTTAGGTAATTATTAGAGATTTCTTTTTTAAAGGGATGATTTACTTACCCTGTATCCCTGCCAGATTTTATTTCTTTTTTTTTAATATTTGAATTTTACACATTAAGTAGGGCATGCTCGTTTTTCTTCTGCCTCTGCCCTCTTTTGAGTTATGAATCCCTTCAGTGAGTAATGAGCAGTTGGCAACTTTTATGCATAAGAAAGAAGATTCAATGAATTCCAAATACGCTACATGGACGCTCCTTTTTCTACATAAAAAGTATAACATTTTTATGAATTGGGCCCACGATGATCTGGCATTAAATCACTGCCTCCTTTCTTCTCTGTGCTCTATTTAGGCTCAGGGGACATGGAGTCGCAATGTGTTATAAATTCAACAGAATTACTAATTAAAAAACCTACCGTACAAAAATAGAACAAAGGGTGGAATTAGAGCCAACAGGATCTGAGCCAGTGCAGTGGTCCCGGGGAAATGGTCTGGGCTGCAAGGCAGGTGATCCGATCCTCATCTGGGATTAACTAACGTAGCTCTCTTGCTCCAGATGATTTACAATCCTGCAAACCCAGCCCCTTTGCAGACTTTCGGCAGCGGGCGCCAGCAGGGCTCCTGGCCTCCTGTTTCCCATTCTCTCCCCAAAGGGGATGAGAAGCTCCCATCGGCGCCAGGAGAATTAGAGCCCGTAGGAAATGAGCAGCACTTCTGGTCTTGCTCGGCAGCTTGGAAGGACCGTGAAGGATTTTCACTGACGGAAAGGTTTCGCACCATTCAACGGCCAGCAATCTGCCTTGCCTGGGAATGGTGCTGCTGGGCACTGAGCCCTCTGCAGCACCGTGAGAGCATGGCCCGGCTAGTGCAGATGTCAAGGAGAGGAGAGTTCAAACAAGCAATTCCTAGGCTCTCAGCAAGAAATGGTGCTCTTTCCCTGCTAGCTTTCCTAATCATCTGCTCTAAAATGGAAGCGTTCAATATTAAGGTAAAACACCGACTCCGGAAAAGCAAAATACGCAAGGATGCACTGAAAGGTATATTCTGCAGTGGATAAGCTCATCCTTCTTTCCCCATTTCCAAGTATGAAAAGGTGCCCTACAAATAGAAACAATAAAGGCTGAAAGACACATGCAAGTCGGCTACTATGTCTATCAAAACAACACATCCTGAATACTGCCTGTGAGCAGACACCGAGCTGAACAGCGGGTCAGAGAAAAGTATGCCTTCATTCTGCTGAATGTTTTTAAAAATAAATACATAGGAGCTATATTTACAAAGAAGTATTCCTAGGATGCTCTAAGCTCCAACAGAACCAGGAAAAATATCTCACTAGAAATTCAGAGTGGAAAAAAAAAAAAAATTCATCTTGCAACCCTCTCTGCATGGCCATATCTCTCACCCTTGGTTTCTCTGCTGATTTCCGTGGGTTCTGTGCACGCACAGAAACGCTCTCTGCACTGGGGAGAGGTGGTGAATGAAATGGCTACGAGAGCTCTCAGGAGAGCAAGCCAGCATAGGTTGTGTAGGGACAGATGCAAATTATAACAGGCTGTAAGAGCCTTAATCATTGCCTCAGACTGCACAAATAACAAGACACCTAGCATCAGCTCTGCCTGACAGACGGTATTGTGTTGTTGGGCAGGAAGTGTTATTGTCCCATGCTCTCTGCCCCTCCCTTGCTACAGCAGCATCCAAACCACTTCTGCATCGTGGTTCAGCTTCTGAACTAACGCGCAGGTTAACCATAAACAATTTCAGCCCACTTCAAACCTCTGTGTTGCAGGAACCAGTGGCTCAGCAGCTAATTCACAAATGGCTCAGTTGACCATGCAGTGGGGACACAGTAGATAGCTGAGGGCAGTGACCTCGTCACTCAACCTCAGCTAATCTGTCCCCATTTGCCAGAGACAAGAAAGAAAGAAGACAAAAAAGAAAGGGCTACTGTTTGATGTCCCTTACAATTCAGCATCACACATTCAAAATAACTAGTCCCCCAGAATCTGAGGATAAGTTAAAAGACACAAAATTTAAAAGCATTTCCAGATACTTAGCTAAGTGCCATAAGCCCATAAGGTTCCTGTACTGAAAGGTTTTGCTATGCCTCTGAACCAAAAGCCTGCACTCTTCCCGAACTGCCTGACTTGTCACATAGCTCAGTCTTTAGCAGAGGAGATGCTACTGAAGCCAAACAGAACAGATCCTACCTGAGTGTTTGTTACACAGTACGTACACAACCCCTTTCGCTCATTGCAAGGAAGTTTCACTGACACTCTGAATTCATCTTTCCCCATGTTTTCTCTTTTTTTTCTGCAAGTTCAGTCCAGGAATCTAATATATTGTGATAGAAATGACTGGCTATAACCCTGCCAGAAATACGAGAAGCACACAGGCACAGAGTTTCTGCACACAGAAACATGCAGTTCATCTGGAAGTGACTCTGAAGCTCAGCACATGGCTTGGGGCAGCAAGCCCTTCCCAAATGAATTTACTAAGTACTTAATGGAGCTCTCCTAATAGGCAGAAGCTTCAGAAGGAAGGCAGTGGAGGCGATCCTGCCACTCATTCTGCCTCTTCTGTACCTTATGACACTGGAGACATCCATCCTTTATTCCTTGTGGCCATCAGCCTCTCCCACATTTGTCCTGTTTGCTCAGGCCACGGGTTCCTGGGGCAGGGACTCTCACTGTGTGCAGCTAGGTCGGACCTCTGGGCCGGCTGAAAGGCAATGCACTGCATAATACTCCTGGTCACGCCTGTGTAAACCTGGAATAGCTCAAACCAGTGGAGTTTCTCCAGGTCTCTATGATTTAGACTGTGATCTCCATGATCTCCACCTCCACACATCCATGATCCATGTGCAGATCTCCATGATCCCGATGCAGATCTCCATCCCTAGGATCTCCACGATCTGGATTCACCATCCAGTCAGCCAAACTCCTCTGCTCAATCACCCCAAAACCTCAAACTGTCTCAGAGAAAGAGATTTAACCCATACTAGGGAATCAGCTTTCTAGGAAATTACTATTTAATACTCCATACTATCTTTATCTTTACCATTTAAGACGCCAATCTGTTATCAACCTCTATACTCCCTTTTAATAAAAAAAGTCAGCCGCTGTAGCACAGCTCAGGTGCACTCCCCTTTGCACAAGCTTTTCTTCTGTCAGCCTCCCCTTGCCGTGTGACACCTGGCTCACACCTCCCCAGTTTACAGGCAAAAGCCTAGATGCTGAGCAGCCACTCAAACTCCCCTGAGTACTCCACAGTTTGGAGAATTACACCCTGTAAAAACCCACTCTCCCATCAGTGAAGCTTGGAAAAGCCAGACAGCTGGACTCAGTTTAGTGTAGTTTAGCTGAGATGTCAGCCCTCTTAAGGAGGAAAATACTACTCAGTGTGAATAAAAGTGGCACCATCTGGTCCAAAGTGAAGAGACCTTTGCAGCACGGCCTGAAGGTCAAACCCTGTTGGACTCCGAATCAGAACGTGCTGTAGCACACAGAGCTGTAAATGGAGAGAGTTCTGGCAAAACCCTCCATTGAGCGCAGCTCCAGGATCTGCAGCCCTAATTGCAGATTTACTTAGGCAGCAACTGGTCTTCTGGAGTGATGAGACACGTCAGGTTGTTGAAGGAATAAGCTCTCTCTTCTCCCCATTGTGACCAGCAGTTTCTCAAATCTCGAGCATTTATTCAAGCGACCAAACTTCAGTAGCAAATGGCTTGAGTTTTGATGTTTAATGTTGCAGGGATAGCAGTAGGCAGCTTTTCTTGTTTTCAGCTCTTTTAGCACACTGTTTTGCCTAAAGCAAAATATGGTTTCAAGCAGTCTCACTCCACCGGTACTTTCTCCTTGCCTCAGCTAACCGTGCTTGTGTATGTATTAAAGATGTTGCAGCAGAAGTTGATGCTACAGGGCTTGCTCACTTATTTCAGATAGTCAGCAATCCAACTTTTTTAAAATGCACTTTTTATACAAAAGAATTATTTGTTCCTTTTTTGTTTTACACCTCAATTTCAAAGCTTGCGAAAACTTGGGGAGAGGGGAGGGGAGAGTCCTGCACTTGATTGAGACATCAACATAACATGACATTTTACAAAGACTGTCAATATGCCTCCTTAAAGAGACACTGCCATATTAGTTTAAGTGACTGGGTTTGCCGAGATTTCTTTAAGGTTGACTTAAATGTCAGATGCCATTAGCTCTGGAAGTTCAAACAGTCTACCACCACGAGCATCTTGTGCAGCGGAGGCTGAAAGGGTCACAGGTAAGCGCAGCCATGCTAAAACACTGCCGACCGTGCCTGTGGAGGAAGTAGCTCCACAGCGAAATGCAGAAACCAAAGCACTGTAGAGAGAGGATTTATGTTAATGTCTTCCCAAATACACCACCAGGTCTAGATTTGTACCTCTGCAGCTTCTAGCTTCATAGTTGAAGTCTCATCGCTCTCCTCGTCTACACGTAAGGGGGAAATCTGCTTGCATTAAAACTTCAGAACATGCGTGTGTCTTTGAGGATAAGAAAAGTGAACTATTGATTAGCAATTGACAAATGCAATAGAAATGTTATGTGGGCCGAGAAAGACCCATACATAATTTATAGCTGTGCCAAATATGAGTGACAGCAAACAGCAGGAGGCTTGAGCACAATATTGATTACTTTAAAAAACTGAGAAAGGCAGCGTGCTGAGGACTGGGAGGATAAAGAGGAGAGGCAACAAGCAGAGAAAACAGGAGCAAAGCCATTAAGGATGTTGTGCTACCAGACACTGCCAGACTAGGAAACTGAGGAGACAGTCAGGTGGAGAGCACTGCTCTCTCCTTTCCAATCAATAATACCATGTCAAAACATAAAATGCATGCTTTTGCTCTTAAGCAAAATGTGTCTAAGATTTTTAAAAGCATTGATTCAAGATGGATCAATGAAAATCTAGGCGTATTTTCCTGTGCAAAAAGGGGGTAATAACACTTTGTAGATAATCACACAACAGAAGAGATTTCCAATGCTGGTTATAAATGTCCTATTTATATTACAATCTTTTTGTCAGTTAAGGTTAAGAATAGCAGGTCAAGGAGTCTTGCATTGGTGAAGGGGGGAAGGCAGACATGTAAATGTGGGAGCATGGGATCTTTTGAAAAGATTAATGTTAGGACAGGACTGAGCTTGAGCAGGAGAGGCTAGGAAACGTGGATCTTCTTCAGCTGCACTTCCAAAGAGCTTCCAGGTGCTTTTCCTCTGAACTTCTTAGCAGGTTCAAAATCCCAGACTCGGGAGCAATGCTCAGCTGGGAGGCGATGAACGACTGTGCTCTTCAGGGCCTGTTCTTGTGAATACTGCGTTTCTCCAGCAGCTGCTCAGCTGCGAGGTCCTGGCAAGGCTGGGGCTGGTGTTGAAAAGGCTCCGCTACTGTAACTATTCCAGCAAAATTTGTTCTAGCAATTCTCATCTCCCAAAAGTATGTGTGGTGGTAGAGTATACAATGGCCCTCTAATTAAGCAAGCTATGTGAGGATAATTGCAGCTACAATTAGACTTTTGCCTAACAAGATTTTGGCCAGCACAGAAATGGCATTAAAACCAAAACAGAAAACACATTTATAACTGGCATCATCTTACCAGTATGGAGAAAGAAGGCTTTAAGAAAAAGGAAAAAGTGGATCTAGACTCCTAACTGCCCACTTCTCCCTCAGAGAGAACCCGGCTTTTGCTCCTGAGGGTGAGAGGCAAGTTTAAGTGAGCAAGATCTGCATTTCAAATGCTCAGAATAAAACAGAAAAACGAGAACCAGACCTGCAGAGGGCAGCTGGAGATGTGAAAGGTACCTCAGAGATGGATCTCGCTACCCTTGGAAAGCAGTCCCGGTATCTGCACGGCACACCGCAGCGTTACGCAGAGGTACCCGAGCGGGGTAGCCTGGTGTGCCTCATTTGCTGCGCAGATGGTGACTCTGCTTCTGGTCCCTGCGCAGACCCGCGCCGCGTTGAATGCTGCCCTCAAGGGAAGCATTTGTGCTGCTGGTTGCAAAGCAAGGCACTGCGTTCGTGACCATCACACAGCTTGCACTGGGGGTTCTCTCTTTGACCCATCAGGAAACAAATTTTGGCTTTTGCTTATTAGACTGGAACACAGAAATAGGACACTGCGGCAAGGGAAAAGAAAGCACTCCTCTTTCTTCACCAAAACAAAAACCCGTGGAATATTTTAGAACACAAATTCCAGATGGTGACTTTAAGTGAATCTCATCCTTAATCACTCATTCTTCAACAGGCACTGACTGTTGTTTTTTTTTAAATGCAGGTGAAATTTTTCCTTTTTTTCTTTCAGAGGTATCCCACAGATATAGGTGAACGGCATAAGAGGAAGGACAAGAAGCATTGTGGGCAAGCCACTTGAGCAATAGCATGTTTCCGAATCACCCAGATAGTACGAGAAATAACTTTCTCACATCGCTTAAGTGTTTTTTCTTTCTTATTCAAAGGCACAATTTTTCCATAACTATGCAATGTTTCACTGTCCCGAACATTTACATGCCCCTGAAGTTCTAATACCGATGCAATAATTCCTTAGCATCAATAAAATATATTCCCTTTGTGAACTCCCGCTGTTTCCCTCATCATCGGTAAAAACTGAAAAGCCTTACAAAAATAATTATTTTGCTGCACACTGTTTTTCATTTTTGATAGAATCTTAACTGCAGACTTCTCTGAATGCACATCTAAGAAAAACCTTGTCATTATTTCCACTGACCTGAGTAATTAGGTAGGTGCCAGAACCCCTGCCTCCTGATTGGCGAGATGTACTGCATAAAGCACGCTTAGCAAGTCTCCCCTCCAGCAGCCAAGCAGCACAGGCTCCGGAAAGCAGAATGAGAGAGAAGCATTTGGGAAAGCGAGGGGCATAACCTAACGGACCGCAGCTGGAGGACCAGGGTGGGGATAAATGGCATAGGGTGGCTCATGATGTGGCCCCTCTGGAGAAGACTGGCTCCAGGAGGTTCAAAGCACATCATGTACACCATCTCTCCTCCTGCGCTCACCACAGTCACCTGCTGCTCATGTTCCCTCAGGATTCCCTCCAAAAGGAGCAGTTTCCCCCACCCCAGATATTCACAGGGAGGTATCCGCTCCAGGCTGCTGGAGTTGGCAGCTGTGGACTGTGGCCAGGGAGCACATCTGGCCTCTACTTCTCAATTTTTATGCCAGTGTTATGAAAATGACATCTACCTATTGCCTTTACAGGGCTGTGGAGGAGATCGATCAGGCAGCTTATATATCCTGCTTTCTGTAATCTCCCAAACTAATTAGCTCCCAAACAGATACCATGCCGGCAGGCCAGAGTCCTCCAGCTTCACCAGTAAGAACAGCAGGTGGGAGAATAGCTCCAGACGTGTTCCCTGCTTGGCCCTTTTCTAAAACTGCTTGTGACACTAATTGATTGGTGCCAGCAGTGATGGTGGCTGAGACGCACACAACCCACAGGGAAGCTGTTCAAAGCTGTGGTAATGAGTAACCTATTGCTGCTTGAAAGCACAATGATGGGCTTTGAATTCTGCTACTATTACCTGGGCTAGCCAGACCTCTGTCCCCTCCCAGTGTTAGAGAGATGAATCATATTTAACCTATTTGAATTTTACACTAATGACCTGGAGGGAAAAAAAAAGACAACTCACTTCAAACTACTTTGTGTTCAGCGGTACGGCAGAGGGATTTCAGAGAGAGCCTACCTGGGAGGAGGCACGGTCGAGTCAGCACACAAAGGTGCTCCAGGTTGTTGCCAGTGGGGGACCTGGAAATCCCGCTCTGCCAGCAGCATCGCTCTGTGCATATAAGCCTGTGCAGGCAGCGAGCCTCCCCGGCCCCCGGCAGCAGGGAATGTCAGGGCATACACACGGCTTCCGATGTTCTGGCAACATTAAGCCAAAAAAGCAACCCCTCGGGAGCCTTCCCTGAAACACCAGCTATAACAGCCCCGGGACTACTCCAAATGGGCAGACTCCCAGCTGCCCCCAGCGTCAGGGGAGAAGATAAAACCCTTCAGAGTCTCTTCAGAGAACTCTTCAGAGTTCATTGGGAATTTTCAAATCAAAGCAGTAAATTTAAAAACTTGAGGAGACCAAATCAAATGGAAAGAGTATCAAGGGTGCAGCTCTCTTCTGGTCACTACTGCTCATAATTTGCCACTATGCTCAGAGTTGATGAGCTTTCGAAAACAATATGTAGTTCTGTTGAATGATTTATGCAGTGTGTGTTGCAACAGACATTGACAGTATGAAAAAAAAACCCAACTTCTCTGCAGACTAGCAGAGTGATTAAAAATAGAAACAAAAATATACAACACCACAATCTAGAAATGAGCCAGCCCACAAATATCCTAAAATACACCTGCATCACTCTGGGTACCTCCAGCAACCACTTTAAAGTATCGCCATTCCAGGAATTACTGCATTTGGGAGGGAGAGGTCTGTGATTCTGGGAAGCTTTGCAAGACCATGTCATCACCAGAGCAGGAGAGAAGTTGCATTGGCTGCAGGAAAATATCAGTGTCTCAACTACAGCAAATATCTCCATGCAGAAAGCGTTTACGTCTTTTCTTGCCCTCTGCCTTGGCAAAAGCTCAGTGTTAAAGTAACCACCAATTGTAGCTGAAAAACTTCCTTGAAATGACAGTCTACACTGAGTACTACGTGAGTAGATAGAGGCTCTACTTCAAGAGCATCCTAATTTGTTCCAGGAATGAAATAAATTGCTCACTTAATTCTACTACTGGTTAATACAAAGAATTAATACTCGCTGTAACAAGCCAGCCTTGCTTTAGCCTCTATGCACAGAGGAAGAGAAGCTTGAGTCCTGGACAACTGCTCAGTCTGGAGAACATGCATATAAAGTTGGGTCCTTCACACTGCCCATGCTCTATGGATCTGTGCAAACACAGCCCACTGGAATGACTTAGCACGATGCTGAGGCAGTTCAAGCCATGGGGACTGTCAGCACCCAGAGGAGAGCTGGTACAGAGCTGAGACATCGCACCTACGCTCACATTCTCCCCAAAACGCATTTTCTGCTCCCACCACAGCAGGTGACACAAGTCCTTTTTCTACCTCACAGAAAACACCAATTCCTCCCTCGTGGAGGAAGCTTCAGTTAGCAGAGAGCGCGAGCCAGAGCTGTCAGCTACACTAAGCAGGTTACATCCAAGCTCAGCATGGTGCCGTTTGCTTCTGAATGCAATTCAACCCAGTGGCTTTCATCTACAAAGCCCTCCAGGTCCTCTTGGCTCTCTCAGAACCTGATCTGCTCGATAGCCGAGATCAGCGCCTGCATCATTGCAATAAGCCACGCTACTTCCGTTAACAACACACAATAGCAACCTGGGGGACGGGCGGCTGGAGGACAGCACGCACAGTCTTAAGATCAGTTTTCTCACTGCAGATCGCCTGGCCTTTGCCTGCAGCGGGCATTGCTGTGAAAGACCAGGCGCCTTCCCTAGGATCATCTGGACCATTTAATGGGACTTTGACCTTCTGTCTCTGATGCGGCTGCTTTTTGAAAGTGCCCTTATAGACTGCATATTCTTGTTAATTGCTGCAAGTATTTTATATTTTCTTCTATGAACACCTAAAATGCTCCCAGAGGTTTGAAAATGCACTGTCGAACATGTGCTGTCAGATGGTAGCTGGAAACACATTGAGGTTTCACATCGGCTGAATGTTTACCTTAGGAATATTTAGATGTCCTACCCATCCTTGGAGCATTTGAAATGTTGACAAGACTCAAATAAGTCTATGGGATAATAAATATCGGTCTTTTTCTCCTGACAGGGCAGCAAAGACAAGCAAGATCCATTCAGTCCGAGAACCACTGCAAAAGGATGGGTGCAGAGGATGCAGTACTGGGCAGCAAGAAATCTGGATCTTCTTTTCTGCTCAGTGGATGTTCCGCTGATAGAGAAGCAGTGGCAGCCATTTTACCAGTCAGTGCTTCTGTCTCCCCCTTTTTTGGCAGTTTTAAATTAAGCTTTTTCTCCCTTTTAGGTTACACTTTCCAGGGCAAGGGCTCTCTCAGTCTAGACTGGAGCTCAGTTCAACAGAGCAGCAAATCCGTTTGGGACCTTACTGTACTACTGTAACACAAACCAGTCAGATTAGAAACAAAAAGTTCTGGGTTCTGAAAACACGTGTTTTTCAGACTTCAGAGTTTAGTTGGGCACTAATAGTAAAGCTGTTGAATAGCATATTTAAGGCTCAGATGAAAAACAGAAACTTCCACAACCACAAGTTGTACAAGACAATGCACACAACCCACTGAATGGAAAAATAGACTGTCTTTATCATGTTAATGATGATTTAGCAAAGCAGATGTTCCAGAAGCCACCAAACATTTTACTGTCACTTCTATTTGTTTGTACACAGCTTTAATGATGTCTTGCTATGATCTCCATTATTTTTTGCCTCCACATTCATTTCTGTTCCTGTTACTGTGTTAATCATTGTAGGGAGGTTTTGGATTGGATTGGTACAACTCTGGTTAAATGGCTCTGGGTTTGCTTCCTAGACAAGGAGCTTTCAGAAAAAAAAAAATAAATCCATTCTGGAAATAGCATCACAGCAGTGCTATCCGTAAGCATTCCCAGAATTATTCTGCCTGTTATTTAATTAGCTCAGACAAAGGTTGCAGAGTGCACAGAAATCTATCAAGGGATCTGCAGTAATATTTGGAGATCATTTCTTTTACTGCTTTATCATTAAAGTTTTATGTACTCTTGCAATTGATAGAAGCAATAAAACATTTCTGAAAAACATAGAAGAAACAAAAAAGTAATATACATGAAATAAACCCTTCTCATCTTAAATTCCACTAGCACTGCACCCACAGCATCATTTAACAGTTTGCTAGGTCTGGTGTACAGACTACACTTCACTGGATCATGACGAAGTACTTAGATCTAAATACATTTCCTCTATTTATCCCTGTTGGAAAATCTAAATAGAGCTGTTTGAGCGAGAGCGAATATATCACTGTTCAGTTTACAAAAACTGTATCTTCCTCCTTCTCAAGAGTTTCTCTGAACATAAACCTGGAATGTTACATAAAATAAATAAAAATATTTCAGTAAGATACATTGCAATTCAAGAAACAGTTATGGTTGTGATTATGTATGGGTAAAATTATCTGTTGAAATATTTCAGCATTACACACATTTCAAGTGACCTGAACAGAAGTCCTGAGTACGGTGAAAAGCAAAGTTTGCCGTTTCTTAACTGACACACAAAGTCCAAGTCTTTCTGCAGGAAGGACCCTTCTGCAATCCTCATATTCAAACAAAACAGAAAGAAGATGCAGCATTTCAACGGCACCTCTTGCACTTTAAATTCAGTAGAAAACACCATGGCATCCAGCACTGTGGTAGTTAAATGACTCATTTAATTTTAAAAATGAGTTTCTTCAGGGAAGAGATTGGCACTGGGTGAATGAGAAGTGAATCTGATCAGTAGGACCTTTATTTCCAGTTTAGCACACCCCAGAGAGAGCCCAGCTTAGTTCTTAGTTTCTAGGCTAAGTTCACAGCTAGTAAAGGCCCATCAACCCTTTTTTTACCCTGTGAAGTGGATATGATGTCATTAAAAGACTATAAATATAGAACCCAGCTTGGCCTTTCTAAGGAGACATACGTCTTGATTAATTTCATTTTTAAGAATATAGTTCAGTGACAGTACATGCTCAGCTCAGTATCATCAAGTGACACGCTGCTAAGCTAGTCAGGAAACTTTTGCCAGTAGGTATCCATAGTTTAAAAGTATTTCGGTCAAACATTAACATCAGATACAGTAGTCACAATGTACAAATGACAGAATGAGCAAATTTTGTTGTCCTGGGAAGTCAAAAGATATTTTACACCCACAGCAGGAAAACTTAACCAGTTCCTTACCGTAATTAAGTCAACTAATTGAATACATGTGAGCAGCGACGTTGCATCAGCGCTGTTATGATTTGAAAGATAGTAGGGACAGAACGAATCACTTGTCAAGACTTTTTAAACACAACACATTTGAAGAATCAGTGAATTCCCGGCATCAACAGTCAGCAGCTTCAGTAACATTCAAGACTTTCTCATGCTTATTCCAATGCTAAGTCACTGATTGCAGCCAGTGTCCCCACTCTCACGTATAAATCAAACAAAGGCCAATATGTACACACACAGAGTGAGCCCTCCACCCTGCCTTTGACACCAATGCTACTTTTCTTACATATTCTGACTTTTTTTTTTTTTTTTAAACTGGAAGCCAGCTGTTAAAATCTGGACTCAATTCATCTAAAGTGTGAAAGACCATGTCAAGTGCAGGCAATGACTCACACCAGGAAGAAGGACACTTCGTGATTTCCCAACTATCTGATCAAGTATGGTTTTAGGAAAATTACTGATGTTAGATATTGGATTATGTATTTTTGAAAGTGTGCCATAACCAAGCATAGCTAGAAATTGAGCACACAGCTGAGTAAGGACATATGGAAAAGGTCTTTGTGCTCAGTCTTTTTTGAAAAATCGTAGCTGAAGAATATGGAAGAGAAAGACAATGCTTGTTCAGTGGAATCTCTTTGCATTTGGTAAAAAAAACCCTTATGACAGCCAGAAATGGGGCTTGTAAGTGCTTTTGATTTCTTTTTAAAAGCTGCTTCAAGGGAAGAACACGAATCCATATGCAATACAGCAGAAAAAGGAGAATTCACTTTTTGGCTGCAGCTGCCACCTCTGCCGGAGAAGCCTGCTGATGGGGCCATTAGGAGAAGACCTGGGTTACTTTCCTGTTTCATCACTTTTCTGTTGTGTACAGCACAACCTGCACGCAAGTTTTGTGTACAGCCTTAGGCAACTCCTTGTGCTCCCCTGTGCCTTTACTGCCATCTATATCTTGAGAATGATAGCACTTTGCTTTGTCACAGAGATGTCACAAATCCCTTAAAGACAGAGATGCATTTGTTTACTGGAGCAATGGGTTTGCTGCAAGTACCTGAGTGAGGTAGCCAAAGAGGTTCAGAGCACTCTGTGGACACACTGCCACTACAGTCCCTTAAGGTAAGATTAGGACAAAGTGACTTAACGGCTTCGTCACTGGCAGAAAGTGAGAATGCAGTCAAAGGACACAAAATCTTTTTGTCTGCGCTAGTACCAAGGCTCTGTGGAAAACTGAGAGTGAGCAGAGAGTCCAAAATAAAGCTATCCTGCTGCACAAGGTGATGTGGCCTAAATTTCTTCCATTTTCTATATAGAAAAATATAGAAAAGTTTGTCTAACTCAAAATGTTACAGTTTACATCAAGAGGCCATAGCCATATGTAGGGCAATAGTCAACACAGGCAGAACAGCTATCTAGAAGAGGCAGAACAGCTATCTAGAAGAGACAGGACAGCTCCGCCTGCCTGGAGTTCAGTTTTTGTTGTGCCTTGATGCAATATTTTAAGGTTCACTCAATTCACAGCAAAACACCTGAACTGACTCAGAGAGCTTGAGGCACTGCAATCACAGAATTTCCTGTTTTAAATTTGCAGTGAAGATAATTTAGCCAGTTTTCAAGTGTTAATATCCAACGTCCCAAAATAAAACAGATATAAGAAACCAACAAAACCATTGGTATAGGAAAGCAGCAGTAATAAAGAGTTTACGAGTAAATAAAATACTCTTAGCCCCATGTACGTATGTGCTCTTGCATCTGTATTTTATTTATCTGTAACTGTTCACAATTGTATGAAAAAAATATGGGCTTTGCCTAGTTGGAGGGACTGGTTTATCTCTGCTCCTGACCCTTTAATTTGTCATCTAGCCAGCATCCCCTCGGTGAGAATGTTTCTGGCACTCCAAGGCTGCAGTTAACTTAATAAGGAATGTAAGCACAGTTAGATAAATTAATTTCAAGGTCAAGCACACTGACAATGGAAAATGGATGCAAGTGGCAGGTAATAGAAGAAAATTCGCATGCATACTGATACACTGTCAAAGGCAGATGTTACTAGATAATTTAATCTCAAATGTAACTGATGTTTTCACTTGCCCCTTTCCATTAAAAGAATTGTAGCAGATGCAAAAATCAAAGATTATTCAAAGAATTAAGATATGAAAAGCATGTTAGATCACTAAACTCCAATTAGTTAAATTAAATTGTATACCATTATCTACCTGTAGCTTTATTGGTAGCCAGCATTAGCACTCAGCTTGAGCAATAATAAAATTAGAGAATAACACTTTAATTGAATTGCACTTAAAAGGATCATGCTGACAAATGTGATTGTATCTGGCTGTAATGCACACCTTTTCCAACGATCATTAAATCCAATGAAATGAAAGTCACAGGATCTTGACAGCTCTCTAAAATAATCTGTGAACCATGCTGTATCTCGCAGTTCCTAATCAATTTAGAGAAGCCTCATTAAGGCTCTGCAGCTAAAGAACACTTAAAAATCAAAACAAATTACAACATGTTATGGATAACTAGCTAATCATATCGATACAACAAGGATGTATTGTGTTGCAACAATTCATTTCCTTTGCAAGAAGTGTTTGCCATGGATGATTTAGGAATTGTTATTCATAACTGCGAACAGCCAGCCCTAATGTCAGGGTTTTTTTCATCTTTGCTCACAATAAACATTTCTTATGCTGTGTCTTCACTGTATTCTAGATCTAATACTGGAGTCTATGATTGTGTGCCTGTTAATTATTTGTGTGTCTGTGTGTATATTTGTTTCTCTCCTTTGCTGTTTTTGCCACTCTCTTGAGTATGCAGAAACAATGATGTGTGATTCTGGGAACAAATTAGACATTATCAGATACCCATGTGAATATTTCTTGGCAATTTTTGTTCCCCATGAGTAAGTACTTTGTTGCTGGATTATTTAACAGCCAATAACTCACCCTCACTCTCTCCTACCTTCGGTGGCTGTTTCCTTTTTATATGGCAGCTAATACAAAATAGTGTACCTTGATGTAACACTTACACATAAGCAATTTGAGCTGGGTAATTTAGCAGATTAATGAGACCGGCAAACAGGCATTTAAAACTGAGGCATATCTGTGGCACTCATTCTTGATCTACTTAGCCAACACAGACTTGGCCAGTCACCCTTCCCAGTGGACTCTTCCCAGTCACATGATAAATCACTCTTACTCAAATATTTCTTTTTAAAGATTCCCCCTCAGCCTTAGTTGATAAAAGTCCCAGGCATCAGACGGAATGCATGGAACCAGACACAAGCTCCTTTACTCCAACATGGACATTATATTTAGTCACTTACTCTCGCTGTTGATTAATGTTCCTTTAGCTTTGAGCCTTTGAGGGATTGTTATAGTGTGACTTCTGCTCTCAACAAAGCATAAAATTGGATATAACACTAAAGAGCCACTATATAATACCATCCTGTTTTCCGTCCATTGGACTGATTTGCATGGACCACTCCAGACCGACATGGGAACAGAGTTTAAAATGCAATAGTAGATTAAGACAGAATATGATACTGATGTTAAATACAATTTATAAAGCAGAGGTTAAGCTATCTGAAGAAATATGGCTTTAATAAATACATGCTGTTTCTTCTGTTCTCTTTCTGCCTGAAAAGCGGAGCAGGATTCCAGACAACATATGGATTTCTACATACTATTTAAAACAGTTTTTAATGCTTACCCAAGGTATACAAAGTGGCTATTACACACAGAACATACTGCTCAGCAAAGGCAACAGTGACTCCATAAACATTTGAGAGGGGGTTAGAGATTTAAACGTAAAGATAACAGATCCAGTAACCAACCAGAGGTTTAACACCAATTAAAATTAATATTATTGGCATCATGGTAGTACCTAGAAGTCCAGTCACACCAGAACCCTTTTGTACATAGCAGAAAACAGAAACAAAAGATGACTCAGTCATTCTTCTGCAGGAGTGCGAGGAGGGTTTGGGCCATCAAAAAACCAAACGCCCTTAGCCCTAGGCCAGATCCAGCTCCGAGTGACCCCCACGGCTGTAACCCCCTTCAGCAGAGGGATGCATGCTTGCCTCCATGCAGCATGGAGAAGACGAGCCCTTTCAATGGGTTAACTTAGCAGCTGAGTGTAAGTTCACCTGGGATACCCTTGAAAACCATTTTCGTGACCCTCTACACCTCTGTGGCCAACGTGCTGTACCTGCCCTGACTAGTTTCCCTGCCCGTAGTCCTCTGGCATAATCTACTACACACACATTTCCATAATCCGGCAGATGTAGGGCTTTATCCTGCACTTACTCTTACTTCTGACAGCCAGGACAAATACCATTAACTGCACCTGAATTATAGTCACGGTCCGGAGTTCAGAACAGGAGGCTGTAAGTCTCTGCACTGTCTCGGACAAGTTCAGCTGGATGGCCGGTGCACAGCAGAGAGCTGTGCCCTCCCACCTGGGACTGTCACCTCAAAACACAAAACTTGAGTATGGGTCTTATAAAGGAAGAAAACCCTGAGGAGAAAAACAGAGATTCTGGGAGGATAAACAGTTGTATGCAAACACCAGTAACTTGCTCCCATTCTTTCAGAAGTCACCAACCTCATCCTATAGTGAGGTGTTGAAGGGCTATTGTTGTGGAAATAAATGTCTGTTTATAAACTTCTGCACTCTAAAGAAATACAACCATCCACTGGAACCAGGACCCACTGGGACAACAACAGCTACTTGAGACTGGGAGAAAAATGGGGAAAGCAGAGCAGCGTAAGGGAAGAAAACCTGACTGCTGTGTCAAGCATCTCGCTCCGTTTTGCTATACGGAGCACTCTTTACGTAACCCAGCAATTAATCAGAAACAACACACATTTGTGGACCCCCTTGAGGCAATGAAAAATAACTAACGTACATGTGCAATAACTTTACTTTTAGCAAGAAATTTCATCAGGCTATTTCTGTTTTGAGCCAAAACACAGCATGCACGTCAGTTGGCAATAGCTCTGAAAGTGGCAAGACTGGACCCAGTAACAAACGGATTTTGCATATGTTTATAAGCAGGAATCCTGTCACTATTTTGAGGCCTGTATTAGAGAGTGAATGATGACTAGGCCCGCCAGAAAATGTATTAAAAAAAAAGTGGATGGGCCCTTAGGATTTTCTGTCATCCGAGCCCGTGTTATCACCAATTTAGTGCCATGCGCTCACCTCCCACGGGGCCCTTCTCTGCCTCAATCTAATCACAGGAACTTCAAGTCTCTTCGATTCGGTGGGGAGCCCACAACCACAGGCAGCGCTGGGGCTGCCGAGGGCCGGCTATACAATGCCTCCCTCCAAAGAAGAGCTGTCCCTACCAAAAGCTTTTCTGTCCTTTTCAGGTGTTTATGTCCCACAGAATTAGCAGCAGTTCAGCAGACGACCTTGAAATACATGACCCAGGCAGAATTCAGCAGATGCACGCGGTATCTCTTGACACGTACAATTTTGGTTCAGAAAAGGCTGAGTTGCGATGTCTGCTAGACCTCGGCTGCTAGATGATGCCAGTTCTAAGCACAAAGTCTGAACATAAATCAAAACTTAGGTAACCAGTATTGCCAAACACAAATTTTCAAAAGCCTTAGATAATAATAAGCAAAAAGAAAGGTATTTGACATTTATTTCTCCATTCTCACTGATTGCTCTGTAAAAGCCCTTAGTGTTCACCCTAACCACAATCTGAAATCTCTCTCTGCAACCATGAGGTCTAAGAACTTTATTTTATAAATGGAAGGAGAGATTATTGCATCTTCACATATTTTCAGAAATAAAAGTACTTAGAAAACCACCAAATATTCACAGATTCCCGATAAGATCACCACAGCTGGCAATGCTGAAAAATTAGAGAGTTGCAATATAAGCTAGGCCTCGGCTCCGGGCTTGCCTCTGGCTGACCTTGCGAGTTTACGTCTCAGGAAAATCAGACTAATACAAGTCATGCGTATCAGGCCATGGGCTGTGTGCTTTCCATATACCCCGGTGCGGGACACAGACAGTGCTAGACATCATTTTAAGCTCAAATCCATTTGTAACATTCATAGCTTACTACAGAACTGCTCTGAACCATTTACAACTTCTCTCTGAAAAAAATCTTCCCTATGAAGGGGTTAAAAATGTCTGTCTGTGAAATATAATCATATACGTTTTTCATTTTCCACAATTTCCTTCTCTCTCTCTCTCCCAACTCGGTTTCAACTTATTCCATCTCATACCCATTCTCAGCAACCAATCACCATCCCTCTGAAGCTATTTTCCTGCTTAAATGATGCTGGAATAATGTTAACAAGATTTTTTTTTTTGATTATCGGATTACAGTTCACATGTGAATCAAAATTGCGTTAAGGGTCTGATCCTGCCACTCTTGAAATCAATTGTGGTTTCATTCAATGAAACCGAAAGGTCTTGCTCTCAGTGAGCCGTAACTCCAGGTCTAGTGACCATTTATTATTCATAAGTACAGTCTAGGACAGACTGATAAATGACCCCTAACCATCCCACTCAATTTCAACAGGGGAAAGAACCAGAATGGACTGATTAATGGCTCCAGCAATCTCAAGCCTTGCTAACCTTACCTTTACAGGGTAGGGAGATGCCTGATGGGTGTAATATTTATATAACAAAGCAATTATCTCTGTAATATGGATTGTTTCAGGACACATTCACTCCAGTTAAATGTAGTGGGGCTGTGGAAGACATTATCTGACATAGCATGTAAAATTGATAGATGGAAGTTCGTACTGTCTGGTTTGCTTACAAATTGCAAGTAGAGACGATCTGAATGACAAACTTTGCACCAGTCAGGGTACAGGTAGCCTTTGCTGCAGAGGTGTGGGCCAACAGGGAATTCATGTTCCTTTGACTGAAGTGGGGGGTTGCGTTAAATCGACAGGAAATGGGGAGACTGCTGGCCAGGATGCACGAAGACCTGCTTAAAACTTGCAAAGAAGTAGCTAGCCAGAAGTAACTGGATCGTCCATACCTTAGCCAATAAAAGCCTGGATCCAGAGCCCACCTATCTGTCTGGGTAGCCGATGAAATGTCCTGAATGAGGTTGAAGGAATCCAATAAAGACACAAAATTACTGGTGAGAGGGCATAACTCAAAAAGACACGAATGCAGAAGTCAATGGCTATGAGAAGCCTCCAGGGACTCAAATAGGCTGCAAAGAGATTACTAAATTCAGTAAAAGAGGGGGAAAGCAGAGAGAAAGAAGCTCTGCTCTGTAGAGGACAGCAAAGCACTACTGTTGGGAGCATGCAAAGAGGAAAGCTAGCACTGAACGAAAAGCAGGAGCTGAAACACCCCATCAGACGCTTGGCTGCAGAAAAAAAGCCATTATAACTTGGCAGTATCTAGGTAGTGATAGGGGCAGCGTCAGCTTTCAGCACAGACCAAATGGTGTTCCAGCACAGCACAGCTGGGTGGCCACTGCCCTGCTTCTCACCGTGGGCTGTGGGGTGGGTGTCTGCAGGGAGGGGGCAGCCTTCCCTGTCAAAACTTTCCTATTCATTTTGCCTGTGCTACCTGAAAAGCTTTCAGCTAGCTCTGAAAAGGGGAAGATGGTGCCTTCTCCTCCAGGATGTTCTCCCCATGCGGAGTGGGGAATGGCCAGTCCAGCTGCATACGGCATTTATACTCCGCGTCCCCACGAGCCGTGGTCCCATGCTTGTTCCCATCCTTCACACCGCTCAGGTAATGAGAGTGAAGCAGATAACAGCGGTGACCTACTTCCAGCCTCCTTCCTCAAGCAAGCTGTCTCATCAAAAGCTCTCCATGAGCCCAGTTCAGCCTCAGAAATCCAAACAAAGCAGAAATGTAAGATACCAAATAGTGGGCAGGTTGCTCTGAACGTCTGCGAGTGATCGACAGGTACCGGAGTGAACTGGGCCCATTAAGAGATGTAGGAAACAGGACACTAATTTCACAGACTGTCTTGGGAAATCCTGCAAGAAGAAACCGCTTCTCCTCCTGCAGGCAGACCCCCACAGACACAAAGAGTGCTTCGCCCTCCAAGAGCTCCATGCTGGACTGAGATCTAACACAACAGAAGTTGCAGGAAAGCAGGTCATTTAAGAATTGCAGCAAACCTGGTCAAAATGAATAGTTCTGGACTTATGGCAGAGAACCAGTGATAGTAAACCAAAAAGGAGAGGTAGAATAATAAAAACAGAACATTCAGCAAAAAAAAAAAACCCGAATACACTTTTAAGTGATCTCAGCTGTAACAACTAACATGCACCAGCTGTTACAAGGTGCAAACTGAATGTCTTGGGCAGACGGACAACTTGACCAGTTCTATTCAATTATGAAAAGGGCTGCATCTAAGATGTGTGCCAGTAGATGGTGTGTTTATTTTAACCAAATAGTTACCTGAACATAGCCAAAGCTCCCTTTAGCACTGCTGCTTTGTTTTGAGCCGACGTTGCTTGCTGAACATACTTCGATTTTACCCTCTGAAGTTTTCCCCCCTCCTACTTTATCCCCTTGTGAAATGTCACAAAGAGGATCACTCTGACCAACATGATAGGAACGTCTGGATCATTGAGTGTAATATGCTAGCCATATTTGCACTTCAAAGCATCGTGCTTTTGCAGTTAAATATAATCCTGTACCATCTTTTTTAAGATGAGCAATAGAAATACCAGGATCTTTCCTCATATGCTGGCACAACACATCAGCTCCAGGTTTACCTCTGCTGGCTTATCCAGGTCCTCCTTTACCTTAACAAATGTCCATGCCCCTAAGACCAAGTGAAAGCAGCTGGAAGCCTACGGAGTTCAGTGTCCTCTTGACGTGCAGCACTGTTTCAGAGACATCTTGGCTGAGGCTCCAATTCTTGCTTGTTTTCACCGTAGATTTCAAGAATTTGTGAGACATCATTTCATTTGCTTTTATCTTATGATAGCTGGTTCAGCCCCTTTCACAATTAGACTCTGACATTTTTATGGCTCAAAGTGGCTGCATTTTTTTTCTTTTCTTTTTTTTTTAAAAAGTAGGTCATGTGAAACACGAATGCGTTGGATCAACACATCAAGAAGGCTTGGTGTATCTCAGTTCAGGCGCTCAGCATTTGATACCACTACTCTGCATGCCATCCAGCCATCATATCCACCAGGTGCTCCCAGTTCACCTAGCGCTTCACCAGAGAGAGATGGAGGGAAAAGGATTCTTTCTCAGAATAATTGGCAACTTATGGGACGGGCCAACAGAGAGGAGCTCAGAACCAGGAACTCTAGATCTCCTCATCCATGTCTGGTCCATGTCACAACCTGACACATCTCCCACCCGACACCCACAATAGGTCCAAAATATTTCTTCTGACAGGAGAGGTACCAAATGATGGAGCTACTCACAATATATCTATTTTCTTCCCCTCTATGAGAAAAAAACAGCCTACTTCTTTAAATCAAGTAGTAGTATGACTGATGCACATCTTAAAGCCCAGCCTTCAAAGTTGATTGGTGACCCATAAGAAAAGAAGGTACGCGACTAATTCTGTAAGATAGTTCATCAACCGATCGCATAGAATGCCCGAGAAGCATTTGTGCAGCAGCACAAAACTTGAAAGCTCAGGAACATGCTCCTGCAATGCACATTCAGAACTTCAAAACACACATACTTGTTGGACTTTAAGGACCAACAACAAAATTATACGCCAGAGCACTAAACTACTTGACTCACAAACAATTAAAGCATTCTTTCAGCATAAATTATATTTTGTAGGCCTATTTTTCTCAGGCGGTATATATAAAAAAGTCGATATGCTCACAGGAGTTGTATCGAACTCTTATATTTCTTTTCCTGTAAGTTTTGGTCAGTCTAACTCCCTGTATGTAGGGGCGTGTGGGCTGGACCCCCAAAATGAACTCAACTAGATGTGCCAAAACTGATTCTGGAGCCTTATTCTCCGGGGGAGTACGGGACTTAATCTTATAAAAAGTGGTATTGGGTTGTATGGTTTTGCATTTCCTAAATTCAGCATATGGTTATTTCCACCCTTACTATTTTGGATGGGAAGGAAAGATGCCCATGGATGACAAACCCTTCTCTTATTTCAGACTTACCTCTCCTCCTCTAGCTCTTTTGCAAAATTGCACTTACATATTTCAGGGTTGGTATCATTCAGCTTCTGAATCAGTTTGGCAAGTCCTGTATTTAAGAGGCATTAAGTCTATTGTGAATTTATAGCTAACTGATCGTACTTTCAAATGGAACAGCACTCAAGATTTAGTCCACAACTTCTCCTTTGCTTCTAAATGCACAAACCAATTTTCCCTAACATCGGGTCCAACACAATTCTTACACTTGCAGCTCTTTTAGTAGCAGACAGTCAGGACAGACTGAGCTGCACTCAATTTTCTAATTGCCTGCATTGCACAAGGGTTTTGTGTTTACCTGAAATGCGCGAAAGAAGGAACTCTAAGGCTCTCTACAGAGTAACAGTTCCAACATGTGCATAGACATGGGATCGTAGTGTGGGTGCCTTTAACTCACAGCTGGTTTCAGTCTCAAAGGCAGCAAGACTGGAAGGAGTTTGTTCACATCTGGTTACAAAAGATCTTATAAACATGCCTGATGTGACTCAGGGTTAAGAGGGTATCTATCCTGGATCTTAGAGTCATCTTCAAGTAGGTTTCTCATTCTGTTTACTCTCAAGCAACATTTTTCAATCAGGTGTAGCAACAAGCAGAATAAAATAGCCTCAGGATCTGGCCCTTAATGCCCAGTTAGTGCACACTGACACTGCATTGCAATTATTTTCCTTTCCTAACTCGAGATACAAAATGTCCTGGCTGCCAAGAACAGCCCAGCACAGTTATGCCTGTCTTTGCTTGATGCAGAATGATTTTCCACTGTAGATTCATTATGTCATTGAATTCAGTCACGGGAATATTAACATTTTCACACATGTGGGAACTCATCTTGTGAATGCAAAGCTCATTTATTACAGTGATTTCTTCAGAGGCTGTAAGTATGCTCATTTTATAATGAGGTTTAGAATAAGGACAGATTCTGAACTGGTGAAAGCATGCAACTTTACCTGAAAACTGAAGTTTACAGCCAAGGCTGTTTATTGCCGATAATTAGCGGGGTTTTTTCCTTTTCTCCNTTGGGGACTTTGCAGCAGAGTGGCGTTTGATTGCTTACTCTGAACTCACTAATGACTCTGATAAGATTGAGCAATTTAAAGAGAAGGGGCATCTCCAAAGCTGTACTGCAAGACGTATTAATGCCTTTGAATGACACTTAGACTATTGAGCTAAAGCCTGAGGAAAGGACCAACTACACTCTCCCTCTATAGCAGAACGGAACATAACTTAGACATAAATGTTAACTTAATAACGCTATGCAGTTATTGCAGCATCATAATTAGAGTACATTTTTACTTTGGAACATAATATTAGTACGCCTAGAAAACATAAACCATTCCTGTTTATGAAATGCTCCCCCAGTTAATGCTGCTAGCTTTAATCCTGAGCACAGAAACGTATAAGGAGCTTTGGTCAGATTGTTGCACAAATTTGTGCAACAACAGAAAATGAAATCACCTGCAGTTTTGAACACATATTTGCAATTTTTTTTCCTTAAAACATCAACAACTAATTATCTGGGTCAGCAGAAGAGGGAGCTACGTTTTTATTAAGAAGTTTAATAACACAGCAGCTCCTTTCACACATGTCAGCTACGGGTTGGTATTAAAATAAATAATAATAAAAAAGAACTCTCATTCTATTGAATTAGTGAGAGATGGTCTCCCTGGTGGTTGAAAAGAGAAAGCCCACTAAAATGGTACTTAAGAGTTTCCTGGAAATGTGATGAATTTAAAGTTTCAAATAAAGCAAATGTACCAATTCAAATAAATTGATCTTTTTCACCATGTGAAAGTAGATATTAAAGATATAATTCTCTTGAGTTTTATACCTACACTGTCATTGATATAACCGCAAAGAAATGTTACAATTTGACTTAATTACTCCCCACAAAAAATCAAACCCCATGTATATTGGAGTATCCTCTTAATTAAGTTTATTTTAAACATTGTGATCTCACTCTTATTTGCAGGAACAAAGCATTTGACTGCCTCTTTTAAGTTAAATTTTATAGAGCCAGGTTTCTTGCTCAGTGAAAGCTTTGCCTTTTCCCTGAAGCAGCTGTATACGCCTGAGCAGAGGTTAGGATGGAAGTTGAGCACCCAGGGTAGAAAAGATGGACCGCTCAAAACTGGTTTCACACACGCCACACAATACCTGTATCCTGCTGCTAATAACTACACAGCAGCGCTCAACTAGCGGCAGGAAGAAATCACAGCCGAAAAACTAGCGTGCAGTGGTAACACGTGACCAGGTCACTAAGAGTACACTCAGGCTCCGACTGTACAGTGAGTTACGCTGTGCAGCAAGACAGCAGTCAACTGCCCCCTACCTACACAAGCCAACCACTGGGGAAGAGCATGCATTTCTAGTTGACGTGAACATGAGTTTGGGGGAGGGAAAGGAGGATAAAGGCCTTTAAAACCTAAAGCAAATACAAGTACTGACAGCAGCAACAGGAAAAATCATTGTTGGCCCCATCATTGTAGAATAAAGATATAAAACGTGAAACACGTCCAACCTAATAGCTAGGAAGTTAGACGCCAGAAATTCCCAATCTATCCAGACAGGCCCTCATTATTTTCAAGCAAATCTCATAATTTCTAAATGTCTTAAATTTACAGCACTGAAGTGGAAATAAGAAAAAAAGACCCTAAAGGTGCCAGTATGGATCTTCAAGCCTCTGAAAACAATAAAGGAAAAGCTGATGTACAGTTTACCCTCCAAACACGTGTCCATGAAATGTGGCAAAACTGCATGCCAAGGGGTTAATTTGGCCCCGAAAATCATGTGTCCATCATCTTTCTGTGCACACAGTGAATGAAATTCAACGCCACTCATTTCAAGGATCTATGCACAAGGGTCATATTTTCTCGTAAACTCCAGCAGATGAGTACATGCATCTGCAGAGGGCTCCGCCAGTGAGTAAATCACTTTCCAAGCCTGCAGCCCAGATCCGCAGATTAGGCGATAAATGATGCCCAGTCAGAATATCTGACCTCTGCAGAAAAAACGTGATTTTTTTATTTTTTTTCCTCCGTATAGTCATCAACATGTGATCAGCACATTATCCAGGGGCAGATGACCTGGTTTGCGGACATAGGCCAATACAAGTACAGGCATCCCGAGCCGCCTGTGTGAAAAACACCCACGCGGCCCTGTGCAGAGCCGGTGGGCTGCCCGCAGCCTGCACTCGCCTCTGCCAGCCCCACGCTTGCAGTGCAATACCTGCGTGCCTCTGTCCCTGTTTGCAAGGGGCTTGTGCGCACAGCCACCGCACTGTCCACATGCTCTACAGCTCCAGCGTCCAGCCGGAGCAGGGCATGCATGAGGTCCCGCACCCGAGATAAGAGCCCCTCCTCAAACAGCTGCAGCAGGGAGCAGTGCAGGAACCAGCTGTATTGGTGTTACCAGGGACTTTCCATTATCTGAAGTGTTCCAGCTCCACTTTACCTCATAAAACAAAGCTGGCTGCGTTGCTAACCCTCAGCACTGGAAAACCATAAAGCAGGAGTCACACACATAAATCATACCTAAATGCCTTCTGGGTTTTGAGCCTTTAAAGTTCATGTTTTCAGGCTCTTCTCCATAACCATAAGAACTAAAAACTCTCTTTCTACATGAAAACTGAGATACTTTCCTCACCATTGGAATCCACAAGCTAGAACTTTAAGCAAATAAGGCAAGACTGGAGATGTAGGCTAAAGGCTGATGACATCGTGCTGGTTGTGCACTGGTTTCTGGCAGTCTGCCGGAGAGACCAGGTGTGAAGCCCTCTGATGTCCTCTGGGGAGCACACCTGAGGTCCCCTTTATGCTGGGGTTTGTGTGCACCACCAAAAGTACAACAGCCTGACCTTTGCATCTCTATAGGACGCCCAGCACTAGCCTGGAGGGTCTAGTCGGGAGGTCAGCCAAGCTCTGACACAAATCCCTCTGTGAAGCATATCGCGGTTATTTTGCCCACCCTACACTCACCTTGTTCTCATTCGATTGAGCAAAACCTTCCCACTGTACCGAGTTTAAAATGGCTTTGCAATGGGAACCTGTAATTTATCAAAAGGTCCAATTAGGAACTCCTCTTTGTTGCCCTGTGAAACCATGCCTTCAGAAGGTCAAGAAACACATCCCACAACGTATGAGGCTCTAACACTTGTAAGCAAATGGTCATCTTTTGGGGTATACATCTGGGTCATTATATAAACAAAGCACAAGCAACACAATAGGGCCTTATTGTCTATGGGATACTTTCAGGCAAATATTTCAGCTGCAGATGGTAAATAGAGCTTCAAAGCATAATGATATCTAACTGTGAAATAGCTGAGTCAGGTGCATTTACTAAAGTGTGGCGAGCCAAACACTAATTACAGTGCGGTTGCACCAAGATTAGTGTTACATCTGACATATTTTAAAAGTAGGCTTAAACCAGTGCCAAATGAATTCGATGAACCTCCATGAGCTTCATCCATAGGCATTTTATTGTGGCTAAAGAAGAAAGTAGCAAGAGATACAGCACATGTTAGAAGATCTGCTTCTCATTTCTGAGAATCGGCACCAAGTTTTCCTGGAGCTCTGACTAAGTGACTGAAAAGTTTAGTCACTCACAGGTGTTTTGCTGCCATCTGTCAACAGCTGATTATTGCAAACCTGTTTACTCAGTCTAGCGCTGTGAGAGAGAACTCGCTATCTTTGCTCAATCTCTTTATACAGCTCCTGAGCATCTTCCCCCAGAACCAAACCGCCCCAGGGCTTTGGGAAATTGCAATCCACATCCCTAGATGAGCTTCACAGCTGGCCCCTGCCTCTATGAAGTTCCCGAACTTCAATTCTGGCTCAGAGTCCTGAATTTGGAGCCTTAATTATAGCACTGTCATTCAGAGCAAAATCTTCACAGGCTGGGGTATTGCCATTACTTGCCAGATGCATCCACACCCTGGTACTGATTACATGCATTACTGACCTCAGCTGAACCATGAGAACAATAAGGCTAGCCCTGGTCAGGAATCTTTCTGACAAAACCTGGTTTCACTAGAAGAGGCAGATGAGAATCTAACGTATTTCACAGACACTTGCTGCACACACTGAGCTCCACACTAAGCACCAGCAGGCGCCGGCTGAGCAGGACCCTCCCTGCCCACTGCTTGGCAGCTCTCAGTGGGCGACCAAGAAACCCGAGTGTCCAAGATCCATCAGCCTACAGAAGAAGCCATGCTCTGCTGGCTGCCTTGAGGCCAGGTCCCATGTGGAAGCTAATTTCTGTTTGAACTGGAAGAGAACTTCAGCACGTGCCAAAGGGCTTTGGAGAATACAGGAGTGGGTCCAGAGCGTAGGGTTTGCAGCAGAACGTGTGTCTCTGCATGGCCTCCTGCTGCCATGGACAGAGTTGGACACTAAATGTTTTTACTGACACTTGTAGGTACAGAACACTTGAAAATCTTCCCCCAGCAGATTGCTAATTTGGCCATAAAGATGCAGCCTGCTGTGTCTGACCATCACCACTAGATTTTTCTGATGTGAGGAGGATTTTATTAAATAAACATCTATAAGTTTCTATTTATAAATATAATTGTTGCACAGGAGCACCTCTAACTACTAATGTCATCTTTTCATCTACAACCTTCAAACAGGGCATTCAGCCTTTCCCTCCTAAGTACAGGCACCACAGGGTTTGTTTCAATCTGATTACGTCTTTTTAGGCAGAGAAATTCTTGTCTTGCTCAACAAGCATTTTGCAGAGTGGATGGGGTGATAGGCTGGCCATCAGTCCTGTCATAAGACGTACATGCTAAATCTAAAAGTTTCCAGGTTTTTGGTCTCTCTGCCTCCCTGAATCACCTTCCTCATCAACAGCATTAGAGTAAGCTAGCCATGAAGGACTAAAAAGCAGGAAAACGCTTGACATCGAATTGTCCCAGTGTTAGAAACCAAGGTTCAGCATCACTGCACTCCTTCCCATACAGCATTATCCCAGTAGGAATACTTTCATTTGATTAGACTGATCCATTGGCTCCTAGTCCATATTACTTAACCCTCAAACCATTATGCCCTATTGAAAATAATTGGTAATGACAGTTTTGGGTTTAATATTTAATACAGTGGTTAAATGGAGTTCTACTGTTTGTGGTTATAGTTTCCATTGACTAATAAGCAAGTCAAGAGCAAAATGCATTTTTATTCAGCTGTTACATTAGCAGAAAGCTAAACACCATGTTACTCATAATAGTCTTAAACATTTCAGAGAAATAGCTCCCAAAGCCAAGTCAAATATTACACTGATTTGTGGTTTACTTGTTTTCCTTTTTATTACTGGACGACTATCTTTTTAGTAGCTTTAAGGAATGTTGCAAGGTGGATGTATGGACTGAAAGGCATTTCTTTGCATGTCAGGCCAACTTTCAAGCACCCCTTCACCCAGCGCCTCATGCACCGGCTCCTCCCCGCCTGCACGGCTGCAGGGGCAGGGTGCAGAGTCCTCAGACTCCTGCTGCCCGCTCTCACAGCAGCTCACTCCTCTTGTCCTCGGCCCTGCCAGCACCACCCTTCATGGGGCTTTGACGCATGCCGGTGACCTGGGCTGGGTTAGAAAAACCTGCAAGGAGAAGGAGATGGGACCTTCCTCATCCAAAGCTTCCATATTGTGACACTACCGCCTCAGAGGAGAAGCTTTCTGCACATTGCTCCCTTTTCTGCACAACGGAAGAGGAAGGTTGTGGAAGAGCAGGGCTTGAGCGGCTGTGAGATATCTTAACGTAATGACAAACACATGGAGGTTTGTCCTGTAAGGGCTCACCCACCTGTACAAATTTTGGGTCAGGTTACCTGGTGTCTCGCCAGTAGCTTCAAAAGAGCTTTATTTATTTACTCTAGCCAAGAATTTGGCGCTCTATTTTTTTAATCTGCCCACATCTTTCACCTCCTCCTGTAGCGCTTGTTCTCCCAGGGCTTTTTTTGCCATTAACACTCCCAGTTCTGGATGATTATTACATTAACAGGGATTCCAGCTGAGGGTGGGGCTCACTCCCAGCAAATTAGTCAGTGTGGATCTCCACTCCCCCATGGCTTGGTTCCCACCAGTATCTGAGCAGGCTTGTACAGACTGCAACCGCTGTCGTTTACTGGAAAGAGACCCCTCATATGTCATTCATAAGCTGAGCGGATGAGACAGAAATGACACCCAAGTACCTGAATGACAGAGAGAAAACTGACGTTCACTAAACACATTCTGTATTTCACCAGTGCCAGATGCTGCTTCAGCAAACCTTTCCCGCTTGCTCCTATGAGCCAAGCTTTTGTATATTACCTTGAATGCAGAAGACTCTAAAGAATCTAGATATAATCAGAAGCACACTCCAAGGACCAGATGCTTCAAAGAGTTGAGTACCTTCCTAGATGTGCTAACTACCCGTCTCTATAATTTCATCTGGGTCCTATAAAGTACTTAGCCTCAGAATTCTTAGAAAAGGATTCGCCAGCACCAACAAATTAGTATTGGAATTTGGTCTTACAAATTCTTCACCACAGAGAGAGAAGATTTGAGAAGGCCCAGAGCAGCATGCATCCTTTCAGAGATGAGGCTCGTAATTCCATAGCTCGTGCTTGAACTGCACCTCAGATATATTGAGAGATAACTCACACCACTCACAATGCAACTGTCCCTTACCCAACCTCTACTATAAGAGTACATTGAAATGAACTTCCTGAACTAGATGGTCAAGCAAGTTCAACTTCACAGATCCTAAGGTGGGAGAGGAAAATGATTTTCTATCATTGAAACTTCTGAGGCTGCACATTATAACAGAAAGATCAATTTACCAAAAAGGGAAATAAGATTGCTGGGTGGACCCAATGCTTAAAATGGACTTAGCATTGTTTTTGAACTTATTTAGAAGCGTGATGGAGAAACACAGCTTTGTTTCCATTTATAAACGTCCAAAATGACAACCTGAATTTAGGACTTGACAAGTGCCAGGCTGACCTAATTGGTAACAGAAGGACCATATTCTTAGCTGAAACATAGGTACACCATGGGCAGCAGTCAGGCAACCTGCCCCAGCTGACCACAAAGCTGGCTGGAGAAAACCAAGATGGAGAAACACCTTATTAGGTCCCTGTGGTGTTCATTTGGGGCCCGATTCTCCCATACATACCTGTACCTAACCAGTGATGTCCACAGACTCACATTAGGGTAGCATTTTAGATTTATTTTGCCCTGATATCAAACAATGAAGAGCCTTACCTAGAGTTCTCGAGAAGGAAAATGATACATTTGAGATTATTCCTTCAGTATCAAACATACTTCTTTTAGATTGAGATAGTTTAATCAGCAATTCCCAATAGATTTCTTCTAAATTTCTTCTAATTGGACATACAGCTGTGTAATTCCATTGTAGGGGGAGAAGCCACCAACATTTCTCTTTCAGAAGTGTTCAGACAGCAGCTGCAGTTGCTTCCCTGAATTTTGCTGAAAATTGAGGTTTCTCACTGTCAACTGCCCCAGGGTGTGTGCCACCCCCAAGGGAGCCTGGTGAGCGGCTAAAGCTGCACTCCCCTGCATAGGATCTGGGCCTTTGGTGGCAAGCCCTCTTCCTGCTGCTCCCTGTTTGCTCTCAGCACCTGCGATAATGCAAGCGCTTCCACGTCACGAAGCATGGCAACAGCAGCAGGGGTGGTCGGCTCCTCTTCAGGCAGGCCCCGTTTCTCCACGTTTGCTGGAGAGCTTCTGAAAGCTGTATGCAGTTAGTGACTTGCTCCTTAAGAATTCCTCACACACAAATCCACGTAAAATAGATCCAGTCAGGAACTGAAATCATTACTAAGTATAAATTATTATATCTTTCAATTTTACCTATTCACAGAGGGAAATGCACCTTGTGCACCATACAAATCCAATTTAAGCTCTGAGAATAGGCTCCAAGTAGGACTTAAGTAGTGCAGAGGCCGTTAGGCTGACCCTCTACACTGGGGTTAATTTCATCCAAAAGCTTTTCCAAGAGATAAGGAAACAATCTTTCATGTACAAAGTGCTTGAGGAAACCAAGAAACAGCAAAAGAATCTGCCTGCTTTGAAAGCTTTGTATCTCCCCTCTACACTCAATAGAGAGATGTGTTGCGTTGACGTACTGTAGATTATACCTTAGCCAAACGGTGAAGTTAAAAGGAAACAGGATCCCTTAACACTGTTTTAGACAACCCATAATACGGCCCTATCATTAAACGAAGTTTACAAAAGGCTTCTATTTACATGTCTGCAGAAAATAGAACAGGGCGCAGGATGCTGATTGCAGTGTAAATGTTAACTGAGGGACTGAATGGCGCTTGCTGGAGGCGCGGAAAATCTAGTGCAAACAAAAGGAGGAGAAAACGGTCTTGCTGTCCAAAGCAGCCCTGCATGCCGACAGCAGGCTGGCTTTTGGTGGAAGCAGAACAGCCCTTGCTATTGAACAACTCAGTCACGCTACAGGAATGGAGGGCAAGATCAGGATTAACGGGAAATATCTGGCAATTCAAAAGATGACTGTGAAAAGGTAGCTTGATGCTGAAAGAAGAGACGGGCCTAGACATGATTCAGCCTCTCTACTGGCTGCTTCCAGAAAAGGTCTCTAGAATTGGTGGTTGGATGATAAAAGAGATGGCAATGCACGTATGTACCTTGGGAATTAAATGCTGTTTTCATGGCAAAACCTCACTCTGTTGTTCAAACCTGGGCCATCATATGTGTGTGAAAGTCTGTTGAGTTCACATTAGAAAGGTTGGGCTTGACTATGGGAGAGGGAATCCACATCTGTGTGCTTCTGGAGTGCTTGGGACTTGGGAAGGGGGCAAGAAATCCCAATTCCAGACAATTTTCTGGATAAAGAAGAAGGAAATACCTTTCAGCAGGAGACAGATGAATTTAGGTGCCTATTAACTGCTATTAATTCTTATAACAAAAAATGCTAAAGGAACAAAACCTCAGAATAGTATTGGTGATGGGATATGACCAACAAGGATCAAGACACCAAGCTTAGATTATTTACAGACCAGGGTTATTTTGCACAGTGCTGTGTCCTTATTTTGTCTTGCTTCCAAAACCATTTCCAACAAGGCCGTGTATAAAGACCCCTGTAGAGGTGAATGCTATTTGTGACTTTGCTGTTTGTGACCAACTGGTTTTATCCCCACACTCAAATAACCCTAAAATGACCTCCATTCATGACTAATCTAGGGCTGAATAGAAAGTAGTGCCTTTGAGGAGAAACCTCTGCGTCGCCCAGAAACAGCAAGTACCAGCTTGTGTTCCCCATTGCAGTCAGTAGAGCCAGGCCACTTACAACCACCGTAGCTCTTGCACCCTAGTTATTATTAGGTTTGTGCTTCACCCAAGATTTACCAGAATTTGACCCATTTGCAAGTTTAGACATCGCTCCAAAAGGCCAAATTCAATGCATTATTCTACTATGTAGCTATTAAGATGCAGACTTGCAAAGAGCTGCTGCCAACAGCTTTCCTCAGAGGAGCACTTCCCCACAAGGCCTTTGCATCGGAGCTGTGCTGTGTCACACAGGCTCTAGTATCATGTGTAGCCAACACATGGTCATGAACCACCTTTAGTAGGTAATAGGGTGAAACATGTCAGTGAACCATAAACCCAGACTGATTTAGAAGATAAATAGTAATGGCTCAGAAATAGCTGTTAGAGCCTTTCCTGTCAATACTTCACCTTTAAAAAAATTCCCTAAATACTTACTAATACTATCAGAAGTAATGGCTGTCAATAACATTTACTTTAAATAGTCCCCAAACACATTACATAATCGGCATTTAGAAAGTCCATCTCACCAATATTTGAAGGAGTTGCAGTGGAGCCATCCTGCCACCTCCGGTCGCTCCTGGGAGCAATGCTGCTCTTTGCTTTTTCACGTTAACCCTTCCTCACTGCCTGGCCTACATCTGGCTGAACTTTGAGGTGAGGACAAGAGACGAGAAGCAGAAACTTTGGGTGTAGCTGCATGACACATCAGGTCTGGTGGCAGAGCTGGTGTCATTTGTTCCTGCTCCCTCCCCTACAAACAAGGGCGATTTCCAAGCAGCATCATTTTGGTGATGCGGGCTGCAGTACGGCCACTTTGATGGCAATGAGCCATAAAACTGGGGTGGGAAGGAAGGAAGGAAGGGGAAGGAGCAGCGCAATGGGGCAGAGACACCTTACGGCAGTTTCTTGGCCCAGTAACGTGCGTTACGTTGCTGCACCTGCAGAAGGACAGCAGCAAGCCTGAACGGAGGCTCTGCCTTTGCTTTGTCCCATCTCTCAGATCATGGGTTTGTGTTTTAAGTAACAGTACCACAGTACTGCCACACACAAGCACTGACTTGGCATGCTGACAGCTGGCTGATCTGGGCACGTACACAACCCAGCGTGCATTACCACCGCTGAAAGTTACTGTTGGTTAGGAGGGCAAATGAGTGGCACATACTGCGATTACGCAAAATAGGGATCATGATAATTACTGGATAGCTTCAAAAGGGAGGCAGGAGGAATCATTTTTCACATCATAAGTATTAACTGTCAGTGTTAATTATCAGTGTTTATGGCTGCCACTTCTGGGATTAGCCAAGTACGCATGGCCTGATGAAGTAGAGCCTTGCTGCCGGAAGTGGAACCACGCTCCTCGGGGCAATGGCAGAGCCACGGGATAATCCCAAGTGTCTTTCAGGTGTCATCCACCTCCTCCGCCTCTCTGGCTAAGCAATACCTTGCAGTTTTGTATGTCAGCAGCATTGAGCAGAAAGTATCTTGGCTAAGACATCTGCAATTTTTGGATTTCACTGAAGCAGGGCCAATGCTCCACAGCCTCCAAAGAAAGGGATGATCCTACACCTACGGAAAAAGTGGACCTAGAAATAAATACACTACATAAAAAAGAAGTCATATATCTAATCCTTCTGTTGGGAGTCAAGATCCAGACTTCTGCAGTGTTTAAGGGCCTGGGACTAATGTAGCCATACAGAGGGTAAAGTCCTCTTTGTTATTAGTGCAGCAGTTTCAAACTCCTCCTGATGCAGTTCCATCTGTGTTGGGAGGACACAACAGGAAGAAAATCACACTCGTGCCCAGAGCTACCTGGATACAAAACAGAGGCAATACTGACAGAAGCATCACTCTCTACCAGGACCATTTCTAAAGGAATCGATAATCTAACTATTTCAGAAGCCAGCATTTCCAAAACCTTGCAAGTAGCAACCGGGCAAGTTAAAGATGAATGTGGAAGGTGACTTGTTGCATGCCAGAAGCTGGAGACACCAAAGTGTTTTTAGTTAGGGTAGTTTTAGCTGCAGACAGGAGGTGCACCCCCAGGGATGGGCACTCTTGGATGCCATCTACTGGTATTTTACCTGCTCACTCAGTTTAGGTACTGGCCTCCTAGTGCATACCTCTGTGCCAAGTCCATGGGAAGGAGCTTTCTGACTTACTAACCCATACACACACAACTAGAGATGAAATTGTGTGCAACTAATTGTATTCACATGCATGTTTACAGATCAAGGCCTGTATGTGCTCGTCTTCAGACTAAACCTGCAAAAACAGACTCTTAGTCCTTCTCTGAACCCCACAGATGTCCATCTACAATGCCAAAGCTTACAGCTGAAGGCCCCGAGGATGCAACATCACTTGTGATGTGTCTCTAGGTCACTCAAGTGTTCAGAAATGGCTACGCTGCATACAGTTCTTGAAAAAAGGAATATTAGAGAAAGAACAGTGCCAAGAACTATCATCCCCAAAAAACATTTCAACAATAATGTTTTTTTTAAAACACCACAAGTAAATGCTGTATTTTCTATTTCATCTTTCTACCATGCTATAAGTAACAGCGGGGATGCAACATGGTCCTATCTTTGCAGTAAATGCCCAACACCAGTGATAGCTCTATGATAAAGACCAGGCATGCTGAGTCACCATCACAAAATTGTTGTTGTTTTGGGAGATCTTTTCAACTCATATTTTTGAAATGGGAGCATTTCAAATTACATTTCAAGATATCCCGGTCATCCTGGCAAAGCACAGTTTGTAGACAGAGGCACCGTCTTCCATTACACTGACACAACCTAAAAAACTTTAGGGCACAACAGGGATCTCGGTGAAGCGGCAGAAGAACCTTCCATGGACTAGAATAGCATAAAGCTATTAATTTCCACTGCATCTGTTGGAATAAGATGAAATTATACCTCTTCCAGTGTAGGCAGTGGTAACTATTAGTTTGAAAGATGCCTGCTAAAGCAT
Source organism: Ibidorhyncha struthersii (assembly GCA_013398815.1). Lineage (NCBI taxonomy): Eukaryota > Metazoa > Chordata > Aves > Charadriiformes > Charadriidae > Ibidorhyncha > Ibidorhyncha struthersii. The sequence goes on from VZSZ01008289.1 coordinate 80,030, forward strand.
AACTAATTATAAGCTTGCAATATAACAAAGGTGGTACTTAGAAAGCTTAGATGACACTTCCTCCCTAATCTAGATATGAAAATTCTCCGTTACTTTCATAAGCTAATTAATCATATCTTATCCTAAGACTTCTGTTTGTCTTATAAATCTTAGAAAGAACAAATGTTGTAGGAATCAGTCTCCTGCAAATTTACTGTTTGCACTAGTGTTTCAGATTCTCCTACCATCAAGGCACTGCTGGGAATGAGGATGCACTTCCAAAGAGTTAAACAAAGCAGGGTCAATTATCACTGGAATGTTAACCAGAACTCTCTAGGGCAAGATAAATCAATAGTAAATACAATCTTACTAGGAGAGTGTGTGTCATTTTCAGTTCAGTGTACTGGAGAGCCCATTGCTCTGTTAAATTAAGTAAGAATTGTAATAATATCATGGCATGTAATAGAAATAGCAGTAGGTGAAGTTTCCTCCACGAACCCAAGAAGTGATGCAATGGCAGCCTGTATGGATATAATTGTATATTTTGCTAGAATCAAAAATAAAGGTTTTAATGTATTATTAAATTCCTTGCTTGGAGGCAGACATTCGCACACCTACAATTATTTTAATTGCATGCTACAGATTTTTTTGTTTTTCAGAATTTTATGACAGAAGCTAAAGTTAAAATAAATACCTCGCAACATACTTTCCTGAATTTCAGTAATAAGTTTTTCTCGTTGGGTAATGGAGCAGTTTGTTCAGCGTGTTTTATTTTTAGTTTTATGGAAAGGTTTTGGAAAAAATTGTGCCAAACGAAATATGTGTGGTAACCAGTATGCAAACTACTGTAAATTAAGTAAGTCTGGACAGCAGAAAAGAGCAAGTTTGGAAGCTGAAGACTATGCTACAGTCCACGAAGAGGTGACAGGGGATTCACACGCTGCAGCCTCTGTGAAATTGTGCCTCTTAGACATAGGGGGAAAAAGGGCCTTCTTTAGAAGGATATTTGTCATATTTGTAGGTGAACTACATCTTAGGAAAGATAAAATATGCATTTCTGTTTGAAAGAATGACCTTGTGACTACCTGAGAAATTTCACAAAAGAAGAAAACACCATTGAGAAATGATGCTTTTTGTCGTTAAACTGCAAGCGGGGGGTAGTCTATGTGAACTTGGTACCTCCTCGTGGCAGGCTAACGCATGGGTTTGCAGCACGTTCCTACTCTGCAGTAACTTTTCATATATATTCCTGGTCAGCGGGATATAGCTTAGCTCACTGTCACAGCAGGATGGTTGTGGGAAGGACAAAATCCTTCTGCTCACCACAAAGTGCTCTGTGTGATTACCATGGAGCATCTGACACACTACATGCAGCCCACCTGAGCTCCTGGGAAGGTCTGGTGGAGCCTTTTACCATGACTTGGCCTCAGCTCCTGATTCTGCCACTGAATTCTTCCACGAGAAAAACAGGCTGCCCTCCCTCCCAGAGCCTGCTGCTGGATCAGATAATCAACAGATTATCAACAGATAATATGTTTTGTTTCCTCTGCATCTGTGGATCTGAAAAATTACTAAGACCAGTGCAATTTCACTGATGCCAGCGGTATTTCTCCTGATTTATAGCAAACTAAGTGGAACGGGAATTGGGTCAGAGCTCTGGGGGGGTCACACACATTGCCATTTGCCACCCCTTCCCACTGGGGCAGGAGGCTGGATAGCAAATGCTCATATTCTCAGGGCAAGGGCACCTCCTCGAAGAAAAAAAATACTCATATACACCCAAATCTTGACTTTCATTAAGCTTAATGCATTTGCAGCCAATTGAATTTGATAGAAAGCCTTTCCCAGGTAGTATTTAAGCTCATCAAGAACACTAATCAATGGCTGGTAGTTAAACGCATTCTTAAATTTTTTTATGTGCATTGTCCTTGTGCCATGTGCTGTGATATCTTTTTAACAGGATTATTAGGGAAAATCACAAAGATTAATAAAAATATAAAGTGAATTGAGCGCAAGGCATTCCACTAAACAGAGCAGGATTACAGACAAACGAGGCTCTGCAGTATTTTGAGCTGTAACATTTTAAGTGGGTTTTTGCTATGCTCTATTGTTTGTTGGCCTTTTTCTTAGTTCTTCCGTTTACAGTTGTACTGAGCTCATGCAAAATAGGTTGGTCCCAGGGCAAGCCTAGAGTTGGGAGGAGAAAAAACCTCATGTTCCCAAACTGTCATGTTTCTATTCTCCCTCCTGGAAAGAATACGAAACCAGGACTTAAAATAAAAGGCAGAAATTCTAAACAACCCCTTTGACTGTTTTTATCCAAAGGCAGAGTTTACAGCTGAAAAATTCCATTGATCCATCAATATGTTTCTTAGACAGGAGCGGGAGAGAGGACTGCATTTATTTCAGGAAGATTAGCTCTATTTAAAAACAAACTATTCAGCTCCAGGCTGAGCTCCACACGCTGACTCTGCCCATTACAGGATGTAAGAGCTCAGCAACAGGCGGTTGCGCGCCAGCCGCCCTTCCAGCTGCTTGAGCAGCAGTCCCTGGGAGATGGAGCCTTTCGGGGTAGCCTGGGGCAAGGCACCGCGTCTCCCTGTGCCTCAGTTTCTCAATGTAAACCGAAGAACGATGGCTTTGTCTTCTACCTTTTGTCTTTATTCAAAATGCTACAACACGTTACGTCTCTTGCCGCATATTATACACAGCACCTAATATAATGAGGCCAGAACTAGTTAGGAGCCTGGAAATATCAATGTAAGAACGATACTAATTACTTCACATAAGAGGCCAAGCGATAAGGACAGTCTGGGGACCTAGGAGTGACTTGTGCCTTGCTCTGGGGTGGAGATGTAAGAATTAACTCTTTCAGTGTTATAATAAACTTTATGGTTTTCATTTTCTCTATTTTTCACAGAAAACCTTCTACACCATCTCTTTGTTTCAGTGAAGCCTTAGCTAGTCTGTTCTAGTTCTGCTGACCTGGGAACAAGCTTCAGCGGTCTTTAAGGCACCCAAAATTAACATGAAAATCTGTAATCACATCTTCACAGCTGTTAGAGCCCACAGCGTCACTGGGAGTTTGCATGGCTAAACCAGAATTTGCTGTATAATCCACGTGCTGTGCTGCTCATGCATGGTAATTATGTATAACAAAATCCATAAGGAAGGAAGTAGCTATGTATAGTCTACTTTTAAAACCTGAAGAGAAAGACTTATTTTTTACTATCCAAGGAAACCAGCTTAAAATAAAATCCTTTCATACTTTTTTGAGGACCAACAACCACTAAACCAGCAGCAGCTCCAAATTTCACAATGCACTTTCGGAGCATCCTTGCCAGTTCAAATGGTCAACTATTAATTTCTTCCGGCCAGCAGGTACAATGTTCCGTGTTACGGCCATTTTCTCTAAAGAGCAAATCTTTGACTACACTCATAACACAACTAACAGTCCCACATGCTGGGAAAAAGATGATACAGAGATGCCAGCGTAGCGAATGACCTCCATTTCTGGCTGCCGGCATCCTGCCACTATTGCACATCCACTCCCAAGTAATCTGCAGAACACAGAAGAACTCGTTCCCATGCAGAGACAGAGAGATAACCAGCTTTCAATTCGACATAACCTATAAAATACTTCTCAACGGAAAATTTAGGCAAAACAAACCTGTCACTGTTGTATTTCCTAGCTCCTTACCTGTGCCTTTTCAGTATTTCATATGAGTTGCAATTTGGTGCCTAATACTGTTCTGTGGTCAGCATCTCTTACGGTGCATTGCTTCTGAGACATTAAAAGCTGTGAAAAACACGTGCTGCCATAGCAGAGGCAACCTGAGCACAACCCATGGCACGCAGAAGGCAATGGATAGAAGAAATAAGTGAGGCAAGGCTTCCATTAAGCATTAAGAGTAGGCCTATAAAATAAAAATATAATTGAGATGANGTGCCCATAGCCTCAACCCGCCCACCCCCCCCAAATAACAAAAAGACAGACACCCCCCCGAAATCAAATCAGATTCCAGCAGAAAAGTTTCACAAATATTTTTTATATCATTACCAATCTAATTAAATGTCAGAAAAAATAATTTAGGCAGTAAAGTTTGGACTAGCTTTGCCACAAATAACCTATGACTAAACATAGGCCTGACACACAGACAAACAGATGTTCATAGGAACTGCTTTATTTTTAGGCCCCGTAAGAACTGATCGTGATATCTCAGTTGCATTTACTTCTCTGCTTCCAGGTTGTGCCTCGCTCCCCAAGTCCTTAACTGCCCACCTAAACACCACAGGCTTTCGGAGGGGGTGCGGTAGGGGGCGAGGAACAGAAACAGCTGTCAGCAGAGAAGTGGAGCATTCAGCAGTCGACAGCCCGGTGCTCCTGCTTTTGAGGCTGCTCTTGGGACTCTGGCATTGCCCAACAGGAATATTTCTGCTTTGTTTAACACAGTGAAGAAACATCAGTCAACACTGTAATGTTAAGAGTGGTGGATGCAAGTACGACCGATAAACAAACACGTCTTTGTTTTAATAGTGGGGAGTGACTTATCATAGTTAATTATAGGAATTTACAGCTATTTATGTGAACTCAAGAAAGCAGAAAACATTCATTTGTTGGTAGTGTAACTGCTGGGTGGAGGCAGCCCAGATGCATGGAGATGAATGCTAGACTGTATCTTGTTTGTCTTGTTATGCACAACTTTACTATGTAAATTTGAACTTCAGTGAGTAGCTACTTGGCATATTAGAATGTATAATTATAGACACATAAAAAAACCATGGAAAGTGACATTTAAACATTGTTTCTTTGTCACATATCAGTTAAATATAGAAAAAAACATATTTACTTTAATCCGCAGTAGACATTTGGTCTCGCACCTGCTGCTCACACGCAAAATATGTCATTATCACTCAGCGTCCATCCTCTTACACCGAAAAAACAAAGTCACTTTGGTTCAGTTTTGTCTCATTTCAAGCCTCAGAGGAGCTGCACTTACGGAGGAATGTTAAGCAGAAAACAAAACCAAAATAGCACATCAACTACAGTTCATTTGCAGGGAAAAAAACCCACTGCTCTTGTGTGCATTCAGTAATTATCCCAAAACAACGGTGATATGATGGCATGAACTCCAGAAAAAAATTTTCCGCACTTTTCAAAGCCTGTGCAATGCTACTGATATATCATTGTCGTCATTAGCAGGCACACCACTATTGCAGAAAGTGCTTGGCCAATGGTACGGAGCTGGCAGGGCCAGAGACAACATGGTACACTGCACGCTGCTGTTAGATAATGCTGCTTATGTCCTACATATTTCTTCTGGACAGGAATTACTGCGAACAATTATTTAAAATATGCAAACCACCAGTTTCTAATGAGCACCAGAACTTCTGCTAGGAAGAACCTAAAAGCATTCCTGGCTCTTTAAGGACGAGTTTCAACTCGCAATCATCTACATCTAAAACCCTTGGATACATAAGTACTGTGGTGGCTACCTGCATCATACTCATCAATGCATTTATCTTTGGGAGACATCATGGAAGAAGGGAAATCAATCTTTTTACAGAGGGAGGGCCAGAGCAGAAAGACATTAAGGAAGGAGAAGATCATCTGAAGCAGCACAAGCGCAGGCCTCCCTGAGCTAGCACCGACCCAACCCCACGCATGGTGTGGCGACATGCAGCTGTGACAGCTCACGCTTGCAGACACAAGGCTGGCTGAGCTCATGCTGGGCTATTTTTGAACTCAGACTCTCAGCAGGGCTTGTTGGAAGAGGACTAGACGGCAAGGAGTGATGGCTACAGCCAGCTTCATCCCCACCGTGGACATGGACGTGCCCCCTGTGACTTGCCCGGGATTATACCCAAGGAAGCTGTGCAAGAAAAAGAGCTGAACCAGAACTTGCAGGGAAGCACTGAATCACCTGTCTTCCCGTAACAGTGATGCTCACATTGGACCAGACCTTGGAGATCTTCCTTTCTCTTAAGTAAGGCCAAGGATTAAAGGGGTGCAAGGATGTTGCAATCTGGATGTTGCAATCTAACATAATTTTGATTTAAACTTTCAAATAACTCTCCTCCCAAACTCAGGTTTCTCCCAAGAAATAGCTAATGCATAAAATTAAACAACTGAATAAGAACAAGTTTTACACATTATCCCACAGAACATGGGACATGTCTATAAACTCCTGAAGCTATCTACGCAGGATGCAGCCATCTCTGGGGTGGAACAAGCGAACTGTGCATAGCATAGCATAGCACAGTATTGAGAAGCAAAAATCTGTGTTTAGCCAAAACTGTAGCAGGAGATTTATTGAGTACTCCGTTAGTGCTGAGGAATCACACAAGCCAACCGACTTCTCATGGCTGCCTGTACCTTTTTCTCATCCTCTTGTTTTAAAGAACCAAAGACGGGTAGCTAATTTTTTTCCCAAACAGTCCTCGCCTAATGATATTCTGTCTTGTTTTCTTGTTAAAAATGTTGCAGCCATTTATATATTACACCTCAAACCCGCACATCGTGCATTTCAGAAGGAAAAGTTAGCAGCATCTTCTGGGCTACGTTCCCACATTTTTGATCCACTATTTGTTTTGCAGCTATAATAATTATTTGTAGTTAAGAGATCAATGGAAGTTCTAAACATATTCCTGTGACATCCGGCGTACAGCTTGCATTCAGTCACAAACGAAAATAACCACACCACGTGTGGGTGTCTGAACAGGTAACGCAAACACCCAAAGCATAACAGGCCTGAGGAGATACCACGAGGAATACCAATTCAGACTTAAAATGTCATATGGCATCATTACACTACGCATAACAAAAATAAGGGAGCAGAATGGAAAGGTTGCAAAACTGCTTGTAAACAACACTACCAGGTGGGATGTTGATGCAGCCTCCTGAAATGGCAAGTGAAGCAAACTGTGTAACCCACAATTGATGTGTCTAAAACCAGTGCCCCCNGAAAGAAGGAGAAATGACAAATATTCTTAGAGATTATATAGTTTGACAACAAAGACATATGCAAAGTGTGCTTCATTCTACAGTAGTAGTACGCATCACACAGGGTGCTTAAACCTTTGTGCTGTTTTTGATTTCCCCATGTGCTTCTTTTTCCATCCCTTAATTCCTTTCAAGCCATCTTACACACACCTCCTACTTTAACAAACCTTTACAAAACTGTACTGTTTCTCAGGTCACACTTTAAATTTGTGAAGAAAAAAAATCATGTCTGATCTTTTTAGATCTTTCCTTTATAAAATAATGCTTATTCCAAAAGGCTTTCTACTGGTCTGGTTAGGTTTTTGTTTTCTCTGTTTCTTTCCCGAGGCAAAAATTATAATTCATCCCGGTACTAGTGAGCTCCTCTTTAGCAAGTGCTAAACAACCAGAAATACAGTGGCTACTGGCTAAACTTCAAAAGCCTGGAGTGTAGTCCCAGCATGGAGGCTGCACATGCACGTTAGAGAGAGCTGGATGCATTATACATTTGTCTGACTTGAGTATTCACAGCTGAGGAAATCAGGTTGATTGGTTCTGGGTCTTTTGTGAGCTCTGACAGATCCTGACGCACATTTGTCATCCTAGTCATTTTATTCCAACCATAAAGGCGACTTTATTTCCACTCCTCACCTGCTCACTGGGAGGCAGGAGACTGGTTTATTAGGAAAAGAAGTGGGAATTAATCAAGTTATTCGCACGTCAGAGACAGGGCTTTGTCCGTTATTTCATATGTTGGCCTATACCCATGTTTCAACTCAAATACACCCAGCATCCAGATGCAAGTGCAACCTGACCTCCACATCTAAAGGAAAAGCACAAGAAAGCTTCACCTTCCTTTACCTCTCAGCACTGGCCAAAGCGGGGGCCTGCATGCAGTATTAATGGGCCAGCCTGGTTAAGGACTCCCAGACAGACTCTGCTATCATCACTATTAGTTGCCTACTAGCTCCATGCTGCCTTCAGCATGTTGGCCAGTGTGTGCCCACAGATGAAAGACTTTCCCTCTTTTCCCACCTGTCTACCTTCTGCAGAAGCAGGGGGACAGGTGACGCTCTGTACGCCCAGGTGACAGGACTCCCCTTGCGCTCACGCAGCTCCTTACTCGACCTTCCCACAGCCAAAGCTCAAGGTTTTCCTGCACAGAACAATTTGGCAGAATCACAGGTCACCTTTCACGTCTTGCTGATATGCATGCACAAATCTGAAACTTCCCTTTTGTGAATAAGCTGTTTAAGTTGTTTGTTTTTACAATGTTATCCTGCCTGTGTCAGTGTATGACATTTTAAGAGGTGAGAGTACCCATTGAGGTAACCCCCAGACTGGACTGTGATTTTTTTTCTCAAGGTAACCCGAAACAATGTGTCCTGCTCATTTTCTCATTGTGTCCAGATTGCTTCTCTCCCAAGAATAGGGTGCTTCATGATTTCTGACACTGAGTCAGAAACAACTAAATCATTTGACAGTTTGCCTTTGAACAACAGGAACAGGAATTGATTATGGCTAAGCAAAGCTGTCAGACTACAATTTACTAAGAAAAAGTCATCTACATCACCTAACTCCTTACAGTGTTTTGAAATTTACAGACATGTTACTAGTGAGTACATATCGATTACCATTCCTTGAACGTGGCAGATAGGATTTCCCTACTGAGTGGCTAAATGATGTGTATGTTGAAACAGATTTAATTGAATGTAAGTATGTTATTGGTAATTTTATTCAGAATTCCCACATGAGACAAATCACACCCATTACTAAGAAGTATAGCTCCTGGAAGGGGGCCCAAAACTGTATCTGAAGTTAAAGGCACTGGAAAAACAGCGGGTGGGGGGTGGAAGGATAACTGCTAATTGCTCAGGAGTATCGCAGGGACATAAGAAAGGGATTCTTCTCATGTAACTTAAGTCACTTAAAAATTGGGTGTCCAGACTCCTTTTTTATATACAGATAGACACCTATTTTAACTATTTGAAGATGGAATGAACTCTCCAATGAAGGCAAAGCTAAAGGACAAGTTAGAATAACTGTCTCAAAACAAGGCAAGATGATTCTACTCTGTAGCATGAGTCTATCCTGAGATATTCCTTATTTTCCTTTCCTCTTGCAAAATATTTCGGAAGGTACAGAGTAAAATAGGTACAAAGTCACAGAGGTAGGGATTAGTAAGTGATGTATGCAGGTATGGTCTGTGATACAACGGTTTGGGTGTTTTGACAATGCATATACAACAGCCTGAAACATGAATATTTACAAAGCAACAGTTCCTAATTTTGCAAAGGTCTCCAGATGTGTGGAAAACACTACGCTGAGCTTATATGAAGAGAGTAAAATCTAGAAGACAACTAATACAGTCTACCCTTCATTCAGCATGCAAATGATATCCTCACTGATGTTAACAGAAATTGCACACACCCATTTACAAGTGAGAGTAGTTTGGAGTGCCTACAAATCAATATTAGGGCTGAAAACACTATTCCAAAGAAATACACAAGCTGTTAATTCAAATCCTGATTCAGCTGACAACCACTGAATTTTCAGTTGTTGAAATGCCATGTTCAACAGGCAAGAGAGGGGAGAGACGCACATTGTGAAACTGCATTTATGACCAAAGCAAATCCTCTGACTGCTTACCAGTGGTGTAAAGCAGCGTGCAGGGCTGCTCCGACTTCCTCTGCGTGGAGTAATATCACATGACAGAACCTCTACTGCACGAAAAGGCAAGCTGGGGAAAATAGATAAGGAAAGCATTGGTATTGAAATACACAAAGAACAGCAGATACTCTTTATTGTGTAACGCATTAAATTATAGTGGATGGAGTAAGTAATTCGTAAGCGTCACTCAAATATATATAAAAAAAGCACATAAAGGAAAAAGTTTGCAAAATTCATGAAACCTTTCTTCCCCCAGTTTCTGAATCCCCCCTTTTGAGATATCCTCAGGGTACAGATGGGAACATGCAGATTTTTAAGTTGGAGTACGTAGATTTCACAAGCCCAGTAAAATCACACAGCACGCTACAAAATCCAGACATCAAAATGACGGGAAACAAAGACAAGATTCAAACTGACACTGAAGATGTAGCCCGATTCCCCCCCCCTCCCCGCCCCAAATCCACCAAAGGAGAAGTCCCTTTGCTTCCTGGAGAGGGGAATGGCACCTGGAATCACAATTCTGCACCTATTTCCTTGCATTGAGCGCAAGCTTGCTCACGCTGGTCCAGCACCAACTCGGTGCATCAGCCAGCTTCACAGAGGCCTCAGAAAACACCATACATGGGACTTCTGTGACAATTACATATCAAGCAGACTTTACTAAATACCACTTGCTGAAAATTAGCAACACCGGTTATGAGTAGATATCCTTCCTCGTTCCTTTACTGGATGGCAGATGCCCATAGCTGATTTCCTCAGAAAACTAAGAAATGCCATAACAGTACGAAGGCATACTGAACTGCCAAATTGCCCGAGGTCACTGCAAATCAACAAAGAAACCCACTTCTTATGTCCAGTGAATTACATGTATTAAGGTTTCCAAGTCCAAGTTCCAAGTCGGTCAAGCCCAATAAATTATTCACCTTCTCATTCGCCTTCAAAGGTGGAGATAAATACAGGACAGGAGGATTGTTTTGTACTCAGATGCAGATATATTCCTTCAGTAAGGGCATATCAACCGATATTTTCAGCTCGCAGATAATAATCTCTAAAATTTAAGTCTATAATATTTACCACCCTGTACGAAATGATAACGCACTCTCAGCTTGCCTGCACTTGCCAAAGTCATAGTGAACAGCCCCACTGAATGCCCAGTTCCTGTACCTTTCCTCCTTTACTTAAGGAACGTAATGTTGCTAACAAGCTTCCCTTAGCATCTTCTCTTCAATAAGCTACTAAAGCCCAAGCACTTATACCCGACAACTTGGCATACTGGTTTTAAACAATGAATCAGATGATCAGGAACAGGACCTGCTCAGCCTCCACAAATGTTTGCATTTACTCCTTACACAGATGCTTGGCAGAGGTTTCCAGGCTTTGAGCTATGGGCTTCAGAGGACACGGTCGGTAGCTGCTCGCATTCACAGTCTGGTCAAGGTGAAAGCTCACTAGCTACAACACAGGCTCCTAAGCAGGAGCTGGTTTCCAAAACCATTAATCCCCTGTAAACAGCTTCACGTTAGTGGCCCCGGATAACCAGCCAGAACCAGCTGCAGTGTCATGCAACGCCCATCGGTTGTGTTTACACACAGCAGCAGACTTCTGTCAAAATCCCTGATTCGGTGTGACTGCAGCACAGCTGAGAGCTGGCAGGTCCCCTGCATCTCACTACCTAACATCTCAGCCATTTTGAAAACTTGGATGTCTAAACACTAATTTTGTGTTGAAAGAGGAGCCAAATATTTAATACTTCATCGACCAGCTGACTGGTGGACCTGCACACTGTCGTTTGATTTCTGCTGTGACGGTCAAGAGGTCTGGGCCCAGAGAGTCACATTGGCACTCCTGAAGTATGTGCTGTGACTCTCCTGATGACATTGGGAGTTTTAGCCCAACTTAAACCAACAGTAGAGCTGACCCAAGAAAGGCTGTGAGTTGCTGATCCTGCTCCCCACGGACTTCACTATGTCAAGCTTAGAGTCGCCAGGTACGTAAGCGAAGGGAGCCCACAGGCACTTTTTGCTTGCTTGGCCAGCGTCAGACTTAAGCTTTCATTGACCTTGACAGCAATACACAGAAACTACTTTCACATGAATGAACTATTCTTGAATAATTTCACCAAATATTTTAAGATCCAGGACACTTGCTTTGAAATACTAACCTTTACCTATCCTCCTTTTATCTTCACAAACCAGTAAGAGGAATCCTGCCAAGGCAGTAACCTGTTTGGCTTACGATGGCTCCTTATAATATTTCAGTGCACCGCAGGCCTCTCGCTAATCATTGAGGTGAATGAGCTTGAGTGGCTGCCTGGAGTGAGCTTTAGGAGGACTCAAAGCCTCCAGAGAACAAAATTATAAAAAGAACATGGGCACCTATGGCCAAATCACTACAGCATGAGGGAGAAACATTTTATTTTGTTTTAGTTGGTTTCTTTTGAAGTTGTAACCTCTCAAAAGTGAAACCTAAAAGCCATATCTTTCATGTTTTTTGCATTTCTCCCCATGTCATTCTGTCTAGTAACTGCCTTGATGTCTCCTTTAACTGTCCTGGACACATTTGATTTCCACGCATTGATTTTTTTTTTTCTGAACTTAATTTGTATCAGATTTTTTTTCCCCTTGTCCACCTCATGAAATACTTTTTTCTTGCTCCCAGCTGCTACTGAATTTCTTTCCTTCTCAGATTTTACGTATGGTTTGGCTACTCTGCTGGATGTAACAATAAACCTCTTCCCTTGGATCCCATTTGCAGTTTGGGTTCCTAATCTAACAACCCCTTGCATAGAACGCTCAATGCTACAACTATTCACTTATTTTTCATGGCACAATTATTACCATAACTCTGCCAAAATGAATATCAATGCCAAAAGCATAGCTTTATTTTCCTATTGCCATCCGTTTGCATGAGTTTGTGCACTCTTCTTGTGAATAGCCCAGTGAGCGAGACTGCTGGCAAGAAACAGGCTACTTGACAATATCTGCAGAGAACGAGCCCTGAATGTGCAGTGGTACCACACTCCCAGCTTGTGATGCAGCTCTCCAACCTAAACAAATTAAACCTGTTGACACTTTCAATTGGCAATAACAAACCCCTCAGTACCTGCTTTTAAATAAGCTAGAGGAAGACAGGAAAATTAAGCAAGAAGCCTGTTCTGCCACAGTCACTCAGGTCATTACTGTTGCTGCTTTTGTCTTCAGTAGGACCATTCACTGCTTTTCACCACGCCGCACATCACTACAGAAGAAAAGGAATAAAGGGTGCCTGACGTGCACCCCCTTGAAACAGCCAGAAGGCAGAAGGTGTAAAAGTGCAATTTCTCTGGCGGTCCATCTGTGAAGATTAGGACTATCCAGAACTACACAACAAAGAGAAAGAAGCAGCAAATTGGATCAAATTTGCAGCTGTATCACCAGTGACCATCTTGGTCCCGAGGCTAGTTCAGAGCCTGGAAGAGTGTGTGTAGGGCCCCACAGATGATGACCCAAACATCCAGTGGCAGGAGCAGTCATTCCTTTCACTACTTTACACTATTATGATCTGCATTTATTATCTGAATTAGGATAAGCTTCTCCAGATTTATTTGTTTGGGGGTTGTGGGGTGGGTTGGTGGGTTTTTTTTCCCCCTGAAAAGGAAGCCTAACACAATAAATAGAAAAACAAGCACCTTTGGTCTTATTTTCCTTCATTCTCCAGCCTCTCTGTTTCTGCCTGCATTTGGTGTGCACGCAACAAGGTGAGGTTCCCAAAAGAACAAAAATTTCCCTTGAGTCATAGTTAGATTACTGAAGAGGGACCTGAAATCAGGCTCCTAATGGCTTTCCCCTCTGCTTTGTTATGTCCAAGCTACAAGCAAGTTTGGCATGAGCATCTGTAGTCCCTACTGCAAACACACTAGACCAGAGGGAGGCGGTGACTGCACCACTGTGCTTCACACACGTGTAAATGAGAGTGCTACACTGGGTCACAGAAGATAGAATTAGTAAATATGCTGCAGCCCAGTGGTTGGGAGTTGCAATTAGATGCCTGCTTTGAACATAAAATATTATCCATTTTGTTTGCAGAGCTTGCCATATGGTTCCCTTGAGAAAAGAAGACACTAGAGCAAAGCCGTAAAGCTTTTCACACTTTCACAGATGCCCAAACCCGCAATATTTTACTCAGCCTGAGCTGTCGTTAATAAGCCTTCCCTGGTAGGCGTTCTCACCCACCCGGCCCTCTCACCAGCCAATGACCTAAGAAAGTCCTGTCCCACAGCAGATGACATACAGTGCAAATAGCCAAGCCTATTAGGAGGAATTTCACCAGAAATGACTGTTTTTTTGTTGCACAGACTGAGTCACATTACAAACTTCCCAATCAGATTTCAAATAAAACACAATTCATGGCAGCCTGAGTCAAGGGCTTTCATTCTTTCTGTTCAAAAGACAAAAGCTGATTTACCAGCAACCAGACAGCCAGCCCTACACATGCAAGCACTTGTTCAATAGCTCTCCCATTAGGAGTCTGGTGCCATTAAGACTAATCACACCTAATCACACCTTTACCACCTGAAGTTGAGCTCAAAACTTGATCCAAAGCGTGTATCTGCACACAGCCGATATCAAATATGTTAAATCTTCCACTTTTGGTCTAGGATTTTGTTTAAAATAACTGTTGCTCAATTCATAGAAAAGGCTAAACTCCAACGTACTTCCTATTACAATGCCACTGAGTATTTCAGGCTTCCAAGGGTAAGATTTGACAAATGCTGGAGCTGAACCTTGGAAGCTGTGTGGACATCCCCCTTGGTATAGGTGCATGCATGGTATTTTCCCCTTTTTTGCCTACAGTAGCAATATGCAAACTCATAAACAATAATTTCTCAGGCCACCAGAAAATGAATGATCAAAGCTGTGTAAGACCCACACAAGTAACTGGAGTCCTGCCTTGCTTTTATGCAAATTCGACAGCCAACTTCAAACACTTATGAGGCCCATAACAAACCTCAGTCTCAGAAACACCTCTGATTTCCTTTTTGCAGTATTTCGTTTAATGAAAGTTAACGGAGATTTAAACGTTATTTTTGGCTACAGACATTGTGGTGCATTAAAAAAGTCAGTAGTAACAAGAATAAACTTTAAAAAGGTATTATAATTAAGACAGTGCCTAAGGTCCTCTTATTGCAGTAGGCTCCACCTGCGCAAATCTTAATTGACATTTCTCCATTTAACCTCCTTTCAAACAAAAGATACTCTTATTCCAGAGCATAGTTATTGAGACAGCTATTGGGTTTTAATTTCACACCCTGCCTTAATAACAAATTAACTTGAAAGCATAGATAACCCTTTGTTAAAATCAGGTTGCTTTGGGCCTGCAATCCTTATTTCCAATAGAAAATTATAGAGCCAGGTTTGCACTGTATCTGTAAGCAAACAGTAAAACGTAGGAACACATTCAGGGGAACTGTGGTTTTTTTTCTGGTGAACACCAACATGATGGCTCTTACTCACACGGCCTGAAAGAAAGCCCACGAAAAAGGGTCCTGGATCAGGCTCACAAATATTTGCAGAGAGTCAATTTAAACTCTCCGAAGTACTTATAGGATAGGAAAAGTGCCAAACTGTATTGTTGAAACTATCCTTTCCGCAATGTGAAGAGTGGCCCCTTTCCCTGAGGCCCAAATGTTGTTCTACCTGGGGACCTACATACGTTCACATGCCCAACGGATTTCCCTTATCACCACAGCTGTGGTTAGCTCTTCTCTTAGATGTCAAAGGCAGCAAATATGTTACGATACATGACTTGGGACACCTCCAATTCCTGACTTGAACACTCCCATAGAGCCCTCGAGGTGACCACACGAGGAAGCCTCTGCTCACTCTGCCGCTAAGACCCCATGGAAGGACAAAGGCACAAAGTCATCATCAGATCCTATTTCGGTCTCCACCTAAATGTGAAAATAAGCAACAACAGTAAGTCCTAAAGACACTGTTCATTTGCTGCTCGCTGCAGCTTTGATGGGCTGCGGTCAGGCTATGGCCGAGGACTTCTGAAAATGCCCTTCTCACAGCCCAGCTGTGCCTATTCATCATCTTCTGCTTCATGGGTATTTTAATACGATGGGCGGGGGGGACCTAGACTTTCGTGAGCACTAGGAATGTTATGTAAAGAGAAATCTCACTGTTTCCACTGTGAAATTTTGCCTCAGGCAACTTATGAATGTTCCAGGGAAGATATTCACCATTTTCAGCAAAACAGCTGACAGATCCATCTGCTGCTCTTGGTGATATTGGGTGCAATTTCCAAGTGTCTCAGCAACATACGCTCCCACAGTCCCAGTGAAAAGCCAAGTTCCCCCTGCATCACAGTTGCAAAGGACAGGGAGACAATAAACGTGTGTTCTAATTTTTTTAAATTTTAAGGTAAATTACCTTTAAAATATCTCAACACTAATGAGCGTGAAGTTTGGAGGAAGTGGTTTTATACAGTTATGAGTTTCCCAAGAAATACAGATGCTCAACAGGGAAATTTCAGGAGCACTTAGTCTAATTATTTTACTTTAGAAAACTTACCATTTATTTTATCCAGAAAGACAACCATGGAATCTTATTTGCCCTCCAATTATAATATGGAAACTTTTTCACTT
The DNA here is from genome assembly GCA_013398815.1 of Ibidorhyncha struthersii. NCBI lineage: Eukaryota > Metazoa > Chordata > Aves > Charadriiformes > Charadriidae > Ibidorhyncha > Ibidorhyncha struthersii. Next base: position 96,289 of record VZSZ01008289.1, read on the forward strand.
TTTTACACTTTTTCAACAGTAAAAATGTAGATTTAGATCCACTGCAATATTCTATGAAAGCCACGTGGATAACATGTTCAGGCAGGTTTTTTTTAATGAAAAAGTAAAAATGCTTCTTTTGACATTAAAAAATGAAACATTTCAATTTGAAATTTATTTTCATAGGTTTGCAGACCAAGTGCTTCATTTGAGTTTGAATTACATGGTTTAGCTGAATCCATATTAGATTTCTCCCTTTAGATTTGATTAGCCAAAGAACCAAATTTTCACTGTTTTCAAACATTTTCCCCCTAATTTTTCAGAATGACTCTGAATTCAAAGAAAGTCACAGGTGTCACCACAAATTTATGGGTCAGGGAATTTTGAGTCTGCTCTGCCATGAACGTGTGAAACAGAAGGACTTGAATCCTGCTCTATGGAAAAGCTCACTGTAAATTTACCTGCATCATAGCTGCATAGGCATCTCCAACACAATCACAGGCACAATCACGCATGCAGGGCTACCTGCCAGCAACCTCAGTTGCCAAACATCCTGTAGATGGGGTATGAGGGACACAGCTTACCTTTAACCCATAGGGGAACACATCACCACATCTGTAAGGGAGCCCCAAAGCTGGCAGCCTTTCTGGACACTTTGTGCGAGGTTAATAAAACAAATATTGACACAATTTGTTTCATCTTGGTCACTACTACTTTTTTGTCCTCTTGGCCTATATCAGCAACCAGGGACTGGGAAACTGCCACATCTGATGGTCTCTTCTCCTCATGTTATTCAGCCTTATTAGAGGAGGAAGAAACAAAGGAAAAAAATAACCCACCAAAACTCATGTTTGGCAGCTGCCAGCCTCTCCTGAACTGCCACGGCCGCTTTCATCTTTCTATGAACACTGCACGACTGCTGGGAGAAGAGATGGTGACAGAGCAACAACAAAAAAATTACACACAGAGACTGTGTTCAACGGTGCCAAATCCGACTCTCCCAGTGCTGGTTGAAAAGGCAAAGTTTCTCAGGCTTCCCTGTAAGGTCACAGCTGGTACTTCTATGAATCTTCTTATTACATGGGAACGAGGCAGAGGTTCATAGGGAGAGACAGATGGCGAGGAGCAATGTTACTTATCCTAATGTGCATGTGAGACAAAGAGCTTTTTGGCATACCTCTCGATCCCAGTCTTCGCTGCGCCATGTCGGGCAGCGGATCCCCGCCAAGTGTTTGTTCCTCTCCACTTTTTATTCCTCCCCTCAGCCAGTCCGATCCTACTTGTCTTCGGTGTTTACATGAATCACACTAGATGTTTTCCAGAGATTTAGGCTCTGATGAGCAAGGCCAGCAAAAACAGCACCAACAAACAAACAAGCCGATCCAAGCCAAGCTTGCCCACAGCCACCCATTTGCATTCATGTAGGCCACCCCCTCTGCCTGCCCCCGGCTGCCAAACCACGAGAGCGGTGGCAAGAGTGGGAATGGGCAGCCCGGGGACAGAGAATTCAGGGTTCAGGTTGTAGATGTATATATTAATCACACCGAAAATAAAAACTGGGATTTTCAGGTGGGAAGAGCAAGGGATGTTCATGTTGGAGGGAGGGGGGATGTTACTCGTGGCTCAAGTCAGGGCTTCAACTGTGGGAATTAGGAGCACAGAAAGAGAAGGTAAAAATGTAGTTTGCATATTGGTTGAAGTGTAGTTTAAAATATGAGGGTAGGGCAGACTTTGATCTCTGTGGTATAAGGCTATCACTGGGAGGACCTCACTCTTTCCAGCTGAATTATTCTCGGTGTTCAGCAGCAATGGAGTGGAGAATCTGCTCTCCTGAGCCCAACCTCCTTTTCCTGCTGCAAATGGCAAAATTCACATAGCACTTCTACTGCCATCACAGTGGAAATGCATCTGGAGTTAACGCTGAAATCACGTGAGCAGGATCTTCCAGGAAAGACCTTGCAGAACCAGAGGCAGTACTTCCAGGAGAAGGTAAGACAAGATATGGCTCCATCACATGGCCATTGCTCTTTCAGACCACCTGCCAAGGACGCAAGCTCTTCATTCAGGCAAATAACTATTTATAACCAGGCTGGCTGTAGGGAAAGTCATACTACCACCTGGAAATGTGATAGCCAAAAAGGTAAAGAGAGCTCCTCAAACTAGGACTCAGCTGGTGGAAGGAGGAGGAGCTGGACTGGGAACTGGCAAGTTGCAGCGAGAAGATAAAGGGAATTGCTTGTCTAGGGTATTTTTAGCTTGTGGTTCTGTAGGCAGGAAGACAAATGGAAAGGCAGATCATGATTTGCAGCTAACACAGGACTTTGAGCAACTCCTAACTGGTACTCCATGGTGAAGGGAGAGAAGACAAGGTGAAAGCACAGCTCTTGTTTCTTTTTTTTTTTAAACTATCACTAAAACAGTCCCACTTCAATTCCTCACCAGACTACCACATTCACTTTAATACCAATTAGATTTAACCAGGTTTTACTTAAAAGTAACTAGAAACTTTCTTCCAAACAAACCAAACAAGATCTAACGTTGGAAACGTGACAGATTGATAGCACAGGAATTTAAAAGCCTACAACAAAAAGAGTTCATGATCAACCCCATAAAAGCTCTACTAATGCATGCACATTTATCTATACGTTGAGAACTCCACGTTGGTTTTTAACTAGTGCGTTTTTGCAGCTTCAGCAAAGGGATGCTCTAGAGATCTTGGGCTTTATGGCATGTCAGCCTCTGACATCGTTCTGCCTGCAGTCTGCAAGCCCAATAGTTCTTCCTGAGCAAAATACCATCATCCATGCTCAGACACAGTGATGATGACTTCCTGACATGGGAAACCAAGGAACAGGGTCCTTCCTGGAACAAGGCTTATGCAAACTCATTGACACTGATGAGATACTACAAACCTAGAGACAGTGGTCTAAGTAATAACTTTAGACTAATAAGTATCATTTCGCTCCGGACTAGGTACATGGCAACCCTGCAGGTATCAACATTCCCGTGACTTGCAATCAAAAGGAGAAAAGGCAACACATATGCATGCACCCAGGTATCTTTGAACAAAATAATGAAAATATTTGACTTTTGTGTTTACTATTTACTTGTGATTTTTGTAACAACCACTAAGGAGGAGGAAAATAACATTTCTTTTGGCATCATTTTGGTTTCCTTCATGTTTGCAAGCAACTCCCACTGTCTCCACTACAAAAGACAACACTGCTTCTTCTGGATGTCCCACAACACTACATGGCCAGTTTCCAGCTTCCACTACAACACGTGGGAGTTTCCCTATTGACTTCAGTGGGAAATACGAGCAATCAGTGCCTCAGAAAACTAATTAACTTCCATGAGTCATCTGAGCTTTGGCCTAAGCTGCCTTGTCCAACATCAGGGGCAGAAGTCTATTGGCACTGACTTTAAAATTCAAAGTGCCCCTTCCACCTCTTGATATAATTTCAACTAACTGCTGTAGCCAAGTGCTTCAGGATTGGAGAGTCTCTGAAGTTTATGGGGCTGCTAACAGGTTTACAGCTATACCGTTTCTTCAGCATCTTGCTGGAACGGCTGCCACAGTAAACCAGGGCACCGGATTCGTGATAGCACACCATCCCTGCAAACTTACCAAACCCAACCACAGCTATAAGACAGTTCTTTGGCCAGCAAAGATAAATGCAGCAATCTGAGCTATTACAGAATCACAGAATCACACAGAATCACAGAATAGTCAGGGTTGGAAGGGACCTCTGGAGATCATCTAGTCCAACCCCCCCGCCAGAGCAGGGTCACCTACAACAGGTTGCACAGGACAGCGTCCAGGCGGGTTTTGAATGTCTCCAGAGTGGGAGACTCCACAACCTCTCTGGGCAGCCTGTTCCAGTGCTCCACCACCCTCAAAGTAAAGAAGTTCCTCCTCATGTTAAGATGGAACTTCCTATGTTCAAGCTTGTGCCCATTACCCCTCGTCCTATCAATGGGCACCACTGAAAAAAGACTGCTCCCATCCCCCTGGCATCCTCCCTTCAAGTATTTGAAAGCATTAACAAGATCCCCCCTCAATCTTCTTTTCTCCAGACTAAAGAGACCCAAATCCCTCAGCCTCTCCTCATATGAAAGATGTTCCAATCCCCTAATCATCTTTGTAGCCCTTTGCTGGACCCTCTCCAGCAGATCCCTGTCCTTCTTGAACTGGGGAGCCCAGAACTGGACGCAGTATTCCAGATGCGGCCTCACCAGGGCAGAGTAGAGGGGGAGGATGACCTCCCTCGACCTGCTGGCCACACTCCTTTTGATGCACCCCAGGATGCCATTGGCCCTCTTGGCCGCCAGGGCACATTGCTGGCTCATGGTCATCCTGTTGTCCACCAGGACTCCCAGGTCCCTTTCCACAGAGCTGCTCTCCAGGAGGTCGGCCCCCAACCTGTACTGATGCATGGGGTTATTCCTCCCCAGATGCAGTACCCTACATTTACCCTTGTTGAATTTCATTAGGTTCCTCTCTGCCCAACTCTCCAGCCTATCCAGGTCATGTTGTAAGGCAGCACAGCCTTCTGGCGTATCAGCCACTCCTCCCAATTTAGTGTCATCAGCAAACTTGCTGATGGTACACTCTATCCCTTCGTCCAGATCATCCATGAATATATTGAACAGGACTGGACCCAGTACTGACCCTTGAGGGACACCACTTGTTACTGACCTCCAACTAGACTCTGCACCACTAACCACAACCCTCTGAGCTCTATCTGCTAGCCAGTTCTCAATCCACCCCACTGACAATCCATCTAGCCCACACTTCCTAAGCTTGCCAGTGAGGATGATGTGGGAGACAGTGTCGAAAGCCTTGCCAAAGTCAAGGTAGACAACATCCACTGCCCTCCCTTCATCCACCCATCTAGTGATCTCATCATAGAATGCTATCAGATCATTGTCTGCACAAGTCCTCTGGACTTCAGTACATTGCATGGTAGGATTTGAAGATGCAGACTTTCCATATGCACAACAGCCGGGCTGCAGCCCTAGATCCAGCCAGGATCTCACGCAGGGCAACTTTGCAGACACGTATCAGCCCCACCACTCACAGGCAGTAGGCGGACGTGTTGTGCCATAGATGTGTTGCACAGTTAACTCATACCCGGAGAGTCCTGGCCAGAAGCACAGCTGGAGTGCACCAACCTGTACCAGCACTATCATAACTTGTGACGCAGACACCACACTTTACACATATGTTGTCACAAACGAAATATGAAACAAAAGGTAATAGGTTAAGTAGAGTTTGTTTCCCTTGATGATACAAGTACAGATTGCAGGGGGTATTGCTTGCAAAAGGTGCCCATTTTGCACCTCCCATCAGTCAAGCAAATAGATCCATATTTATATATCTAATCCAGAGAACATTTTCACCAGATAATTTTAATAAAAGGCTGAATTTGGACAGTAAATATTCATAATATTCCAATATGCCTCCTACTTCGGCCAAGTATCAATTTCCTAAACTGCACTGAACACAGACACTGCATTTCCAGTACAAACGTTCAAACTTGCACCTTAATTTTTGCACCTCTTTTACTATTGCAAATAGTTGTAACACCACCACCACCGGCAACAAAAGTCTATTAATATACTGCGAACTAAATAACTATAAGAAAAAACCCCACAGTGAGCTGAACTGGCATTCATTATTCTAGTTGTTTCATATCTTTAAATGATTCTGGTAAATCGATAAAGCTCTGCAAAGTGGCTGTTGTCTGCTGATTTCTAACTCTAGTCAGTGGCATCCACTCTTTAGTGCACCACACACTTGCTGTGTAGCCATTAGATGAAAGCACTATCACCTGTCAAACAAACTGCTAGAACTGTGATAAATTAATGATCAAATAGTACAGTCTGATGTACAGTAGCAGTGCCGAGGCTAGTTACAACCAGGCCTCATGCTTTAAAAATGTAGCTGACATTAAAAAAAAATCAGCCATTAAAGAAAAATGTCACACAGCTTCTCAAAAAAATATCTATTTAAAAAATGACCACATACTGATATTCCAGGATTTGGAGTTTTACTTAAAAAAAAAAAAAAAAAAAATAGTGAATGTTACAGTAAAACCTTTCTGTGTACTATGAATTTTCAAGGCAAGCAACAACGTGCAGCTAAGCAGAGAGGATGTTTGTATTTTTTGGTAAGTAGTGCTGTGTACAAATCTGTACCTCAGAGGAATCCTCTAGTGTGTCACGGACAGAACTCTTGTTTGCAAGGGAAATGTCCCGAGTTCTTTTTTTCCCCATAATGCTTTTGATTTTTGACATCATGGGTAAAATATTTCAAGGGAGCTCCATATCACTTCTAAATATAAACAATACAAAATAAGCCTTTGCTTTTGAAGCACTTGACATCCTTTGAGCTTTGAATTTCAACTCCTAATAACTCTTGATGCTCACTGCATTAATGTATAAAGTCCTTTTTGTGAGCTAGAAATGGTTCCTCATGTCCCTCCTGCCATTGGCTTTATGAGCTTAATTTATTCTTTTTAATATAAAATCTCATTACCTGAACATGACACCACCACTTCCATTTTATCTTTGATATAAGAACAGAGAGAAACCAAAATCAAACCCTTAAATAAAGTCTGTAATCATCCCTCACTTTCTCTTGCTTTTCAAATTTCTAAACAAAATTAAGTAAAAATACCTTCCAGGGCACACTAAGAAATGTAAAGAGTGGGGAAAAAAAAAGAAAATTACTTTATAGTGAACTAACAAGGGACATAATTACTTACACAAGCAGCATATCTTCTTCTTGATGATATTCCTTCATGTTTATTTTGCTATATTTGTGAAAGAAGGGGAGAAGTGCCTAGAAAGAATGGATATGCTGGAAAGCTTGATGTATTGCAATGAGTCCTGAATAAAGAGTTGCTTAACCTTAGGCAAAAGACTTTTTCTAAACTTTACTTTCGCATAAGACACTTAATAGACTTCAAAATACGTATTAATGGATTTTTTAAATTCTTTAAACAACTGAAATAATTAAGAAAAAGCCACCTCTGAGATAATTCATAGAGATCAAGGATTAAGTTAGGACTTCCTGAGTCCTGATTTTAACAGAAAATTGGAGTGATCAGTGTATTAGCACATGAAAGCATCAGTTCCATGCGCTAATGGCAGTTTCTTTATGTTGTTGTTGTTAAAGATGTGACTTAAGCATTGACTTAAATTATGAATTTGGCAGGGATCAAACTCCATGATCTAATTATGTCTTATGGCTTTCACTGAGTCTTTTGAGGTAGCTGGTTGTAAAGATAAGGACTTTTTCACAAGGGACATGTTTTTCATCAGAAACCACATCCCAGATCCTGCAGGATCTTTATGTTCTGTCCACTTATGTGGAAATCTTCACCCAACAAATAAAGGCTTACATCCCTGGAAAGCTATATTTTAACTATGAAACGTCAACTACTCCCTCCGAGAGCCTAAGACTTGTAAATATTTTAACTCCTGCGCCGTGCTTTTGCCTCTGATACCAACCATAATTAGGACTGTGTTCATCTGAGGCTACCATGCTGCCCCTATTACTGGGAGCATCAATTAGAATGAGTGAGAAAACAACCATTTGGTTTGTGTTGCTGAAGCTTAATTTCAGATGGCCTATGACAATCCCATTTCCTGCTCGAGCATCACTCAATGCTTTGGGAGCCAAGTGTGTTTTAAAACCATAATGACTTCAAATATTTTATATATCAGCAATAGGAAGCTGGATTTTGCTCTCACACCACGGGAAGAATAGATGAATACCACTGAAAATTAGTGCAAATGGATATGTGAGACTTAGGCCCGGTGAACTCACTATCCAATTGCATTGGGAAAAGAAGAAAGCTTGCTAAGGGGGATGAGAAATTGATACGCTGTCAAATATAGATGGGATACGTTGATTCTGATGTACAGGCACATACTACAATAATTATACAAAAGGGTACAACGCTTGTGAATTAAACCATCTTAGATGGCTTGAGCTTATTTTGTCATTTATCCTTTGTTTACTTTTCCAGTATTACTAAGTACTCTTACATTTAATTAAACATACTCATAACATTCCTTCAATTAGATAAATAATGCAGCTGCTTCCTCTGTCATATAAGGATGGAGAAATCAAGAGAATGCAACATTTATTTTTATTCTAGTTCTCTGTCAGACACTTTACAATGATACCCATGCAGCTGCAAGGTCTATCACTGGTATTTCCGATCTATAGAGATACTAAAAGAAGTAAATATCTCATTATCTATTTAACTATGAGACTCTGTGTTAAAAATTTTGGCAGATCAGGTAAGGGCAAATTGAAAGCGGCTTTAGAAAAATGCCTTATTAATAGACTCTACAGTGACGAAATGCTTCAAGATAAATATCATAGATAGTAAAAGCTAGCTTAAACCACTGATTTGAAACTCTTACACAAGGCTGATGGTTTTTTAAATAAGTAGCAATTAGTCTGAAGTAATCCATTTATCTCCTCTGCAAGTGACCGAAATAAAGAGAAGTTAGATAAAACTACATGCAGAGAAACAGCTAAGTGATAAGAGGAATGCAATCAGATAGTACTGAACAAAAATTATAAAGGCAGGGCAATAATATATAGTTCATTTGCTTATTGGAGGCTTTGATTCATTCCCTGTGGTAATTGTAAAATTTAATAATATCTGTATACTTACAGTGTTCTGAAAAAAGCACTACCATTACACATTGTTATCCCTGTAGGTTGGATGACAAATGCCTGGGGCAATACTACCATCAAAGCATGTGACATACCCAACATGGATCTTCTAATCTTCATAGGGACGACAACTGTCATTTTTAAAGTGCATGGCAAATGAAGCCGGCATAAGAAAGGAAACTTCTAATTTTGGGGGGGATGCTCGTGGTAGGCACTGTTTAAGTCTACACTGCGCTTTAAAATTGCAGTAGCAAAACCCAAGTAATTCACTTGAACAGTTGTATAGATTTCTTAATGCTTAAAAAGTGCTGTCCAGGCTGGGAATAACCATCTGTTCCTCCGAGAACTCATACTCTCTTAGCTAATATATACAGCTAATACACTGTATGGCTTATATCTGAAAAATAGATCAATGACTGCCAAAGGAAGATAGGTACTATTCCAGCAAACAGCTCTGATTAAAGCTTTGTGCTTTTTTTTTTCTCTCACGGTAACTAATACTCCTTAAGCTCTGCAAATGAAATAAAGAATCAGTAGTCTGTTGATTTCCATTTACATTTTTTTTTTTGCTCATGTAATTTTAAGTACTAGCCCTTGTCTGGTTCTCTTCGTTTCCCTGTGTTACAGAACGTGGCACAGACAGTGCGAATCACCCACCCCAGTAGTTTGAATAGGATTGTCACTTCAATGTTCAACACGGAGTTTTCTTCTTAACATTTTTTCTCATTATAACATGACTCAGAACAGAGAGACACCTTTTGTTATGTATATATGAACAAAAGCAGTCAGAACAAATTTAGTACACTGGGCAAGGGAACTAGGAGTTGACAACAGTTAATAGACAAGATCCTCTATACTAGATTTAATCTTCTCTTAAATTTTGCTTTCCTGGGACTGCATAATACATTGGTCAGACAGATTAGTGTCATATGCTTCCAGAGGAAAAAGCTAACGCAGAATCTAGATAAAAACAAACAAAAAACCCCCACACTACCCCTCCAAACAATGATTTCAAGACATGTTTTATTCTAAGAGCTCCCAAAATAACCGACTGGCATTTTCCCGTGGCAGCTATAATTGTGTAAATATAGATTCACGCAGAGTCTGTAAACTGTTCTTTCTATGACTAGCACAGTGAAACTGTAGTCCAGGAAAGAGGATCATAGACTAATGAAAATAGAGCAGTTAATGACCCCTGAAAACACAAGCTATTTTAATTGCATTAAGTGGCACTAGAATCACCAGTTGAATCTATACATCCAGCAACCTTTCCCTGTATCGTACAATGGGAAACCAGTGGGCTTGTTAGACCCACTTAGATTCCTTCCACTGATTTCAGTAAGATGATGACTGGACCAACTGTCAATGTGTTTCTGCAAGTAGCAGATGGAGTTAAACATTAAGTATTTTTGTTTGACTTGTTAAATAAAACAGTGATAAAAGCAGCCATCTTTCATGGAAACTTCTTTCTGTTGCCTAAGTACAAGATTTCTCTTAAAAAGACCCAATCCAGAATGGCAGAGATGACAGAGCTGTTTTGAATCACACCTGAAATTCTCTAAGAGTATGGGTTGGTAATTTCTTTAAGTGGAGTATAGTACTGAGAGACGGACCAGAGACTTAGATCTGTCCTCAGATGCTGTGATGTGCAAAATTTCAGAAACCCGCTAGGGCAGGGAAGGCTTTTTCTGTGTCTGTTCATCACAACTTGCACAACGGGCTCCCATTCCCAAGCAGAGCCTCCAGGTTCTGCAGCAATAAAAAACACTAAATAGTAACCAAAAAAAAAGTACACTTATATTGAACTTTTTAAAATATATACGTGGAATTTAATGCAGTCTTCATTTTGTTAGTTTTAACCCAGATTGGATTCACTTGAATGAAGTGAGTAGATATGACCATTTTAGAACGAAATGCGTGCAAACAGGAACGCTGGCTAAAAAAAATCCCCCAAACTCTCTGACAGCATATAAAACTCATGGTTTTAAGCTGATCTATCATTTCAAAAAGAGTTTCATGTGAAGATGCCAGTTGCATTTGATGCGGAGGTTTGAGATGCTGTTGTTTAGAAGTAAGATAACGCAGCAGCGATACACTTAAGCCCAGAACTTTGAAGGAGGCTGGACTTGCCTTGCATTACCAGCCAGCACTCGCCAAGCTGGGAAGATTCAAATTCCCTGTGCAGAGGGAATGAACGGGCTTTTCCAATCAGCTAGAGCAGCTGAAGGAAGCATTCCTGGGGAAAGCTGCAGTACAGGGACTGTTAGACGCCACGCAGAGAGTCAGCAGCTGATGCTTCCCACTGCTCGAGGGTCAGGGTATGCACGCACTCCGAGTACATCCAGCAGAGCAGCACAGGTACCAGGGCAGCGACTGCTGGCAGGGAGGGCAAACAGAGACGAGAGAGAAGGTGTCTTCCTTGTTCTACCCCGCACACGGGCATATGGCTGCTCACTGCCTGACCCCCAATTTATGCATGGGAGAATATACACGCATATAGAATCATAGAATCATAGAATTGTCTAGGTTGGAAGAGACCCTTGGGATCATCAAGTCCAACCATCTACCCTACTCTACAAGTTCTCCCCTACACCATATCCGCCAACACCACATCTAAACGTCTCTTAAACACACCCAGGGATGGTGACTCAACGACCTCCCTGGGCAGTCTATTCCAATGCCCAACCACCCTTTCTGTGAAAAATTCTTTCCTAATGTTCAGTCTAAACCTACCCTGTTGGAGCTTGAAGCCATTCCCTCTTGTTCTGTCATTAATATGTATGTTAATTAATGATACCTCAGTATATATTTTACAGAAACAGTGCTAATACGTTTTAGGTTTAATTGACCAAACTTAGCAGACCCGTCCGCCCCAAACTGAAATACCCCCAGAAGCAGACTGCAGGCACACCTGGGCTTCACTCTGTTTAACTGCACGAATTAAGTTTTTCAGGACTGAGTTCATGTTAACAAGACATGGTCCTGCTCTACCAGTGACCAACCTAGATACCACTAAAAGTAGCTAAGATGGAACCCTCATATTAGATCTGCAGTTTTGCCAATTGTCAAAATTTTGTTTCAAATCTTGCAACACTGAACGCCTTTATTTTAAATCCCTACCCCTTAAATGTTTGAGACCAGAGGAGAAATTCAGCTTTCATGCAGGCTTCTGGCTATGCTTACGCAAAAGCCTCAAAAATGACCAAAACGTATCCCAAAGACTCAAAAAGTAGATTAAAATCAATTCAACCTTAATAAAAACATAATTGAAAACGTTATGGAAAGCTGGCCAGAAAACAACACTTGCTGAAATATCTTTGTAAGGATCTGCAATTTGATTTTGTAGTGCAGTGAAATAACTAACATTTTTCAAGATGTAAAGTCTTCAGCGTATCAGTCAGCCTAATTCAATTCTAGAAATATTTTGTCAAAACATTACAAGAAGAGTTTCCACCTTGAAGAAAGACACATGTTTTATAAGCACATTTAGTCAGCCCTCTCTGTGCTATGGGTCCTAAGTTATGGTTTGTAAGAGTTTGGGTTATCATAGGGTTCGCTCAGGGACATTGTTAACAAAAAATAGATTCAAATATCAAAATTTTTTTTTGCCTCCAAACAAATTTGGGCTTTCAAGTCTCTGTCCATGAGTTTCATCCAAGGCCCTTTCCCTGGCCTGTAGTTTTGTGCTTTCTATTCACTGTGGTGCCAAGGTTTCAGGCTCTGTTTACATTAGAACAAATGTCTTAAAAACCTGCTTTGGTACACTACTTCAGCATATGCCAACCTCTCTGCAGGACACTCATTGCCCTGATAGAAACATCTAAGATGCCTGATCAGGGAATGAAATAAAGTAAGTATTCCCATTTTTACCTCACACAAAATCAGTCTTTTTGGTTTTAATTTGGGTTTTCACATATCAAGCAAGCAGGATACAGGTTTTCTGTTATTTCATCTTACTTTTAAATAATCCTAAAGTGAACTCAACACCCTTACAATTACATTGATAATTCCATAGACACCCATGTACTTTCTCAATCACTTGCTAAAGTATTTGACAGTGCTGCTTGAAGATTTAGCCCTGAACTTCAGCCAGCGTAAAACAAACACCATCAAAAACCACGATACAATATTTTATTTGTTGTGCGTAGAACCCGCACGTGAAGAGGAGCCTTCGACAAACACACAAGGCAAAGACCTCTCCATGATTTATGTTTGCACTTTTGCAAGCATGACTTACACAGTCTGGTGCTCTCTCAGCCATGAACGTCCACTATTACTACAAACTTACTTTTCATGTCCCAGTTTACTAGTTACCGAGGACCCGGTGCGCAGAGACAATGGCAACATATTGTTCGCTTCCTAAACCTCCAGCACAGCGTTCTGCCCAGATGTAAAAAGGTAACTTGATCCCAATTAATGAAAGTGACTGGGTCAGCCTGTCACCTCCCATGCTCTTTATGTGCTGTTCAGACATCTATACGCTTATTAAAACCTCCGGCACTCTACATAAGCTCTGCCTTGAAACCAGTTGCCAGAGGCATCACTGCTCAGAACCTGTCTACAGGTTTCTTGGTTTCAGATCTGACATCATATAAACCTCTCTTATCCACATTGGCAGCACAGATCAGATGAAAAGCAGCCCCATCCTCACAGAATAATACTCACAAAAAGGATGGAGGGGCACAATAATAAACATTTCACTGCTGCTGTTCCTCACAAATGTACCTTACTGCTAACATGCTCCAAGGTTAGAAAATGCCTGCAACACTTCGCAGACCTCCCTTATTACTTTTATCTGATTCAGAGTGGGGAACTTCTTACTGGAAGCGTTTTTCCCAACTAATTGTCTCTATCCTGTTTAAGGCAAAGCTGGCGCACAAGCAGGAACAGCAAAAGATTTCTGGGAACATTTTTGCTTCTGAATAATTTTTGTCCTGTAGATCATTTGATGATTATTGTCCGAGTTCCCCTCCTTGGTTTAGACCTGCCACCAGTCACACAGCATCATTTCTGCTCCACAACAGGATGGACAACTATCATTATTACACAGTCTGCATTGGGAGTTAAAACCTAAACCTGGAATGCCAGTACGAGTGAGGTGACCTTGACAGAAAGAAGAAAGTGGTTTGAGGTATCTGCCTTACATTTGCTCCATCCATTTAGATTCAGAGCCACCCAATGTCCAAATAAACACACACGGCAGCACAAGCTTCCTTGTCCCTGCAAGCAGCCCAGAGCTGCTGCCTGTCCTGCAAGAAGCTGTTCAATGGTCCTGTGGCTGCTCCGTGGCACTCATCTCTCTAGCAACCCAACAAAACCCTTCCGCTGGGTTCAAATGCAGTTGTTTTAACCTGTTCCTGCTGCTCCCAACCCGGTGACCTAGAACAACAGCCAGCCCATCTTCAAGAGATCAAGCTCTGCTCTTTTTATTTATATGGCACACAGCGTAACATTCAGGTTAGGCACATAAGAAGAACAAATGGTCTCTTAAAAAGGCTTTGAACTTTATTCCTTCTTCAAAGAAGTTTGGCTCTTGGAGGAAGTGGTCTAATAACTAAACTTGCCAGCACAGGCAGGAAATAGTATTTCCTATGTACATCCTGGCACCAAAACTAGATTGCAGTAGGAAGAGTTTCTGATTTCCTTTAAAAAATCCAGTGGGTTGGGAAGAGCAAAGCATTGCCTTGGAAAGGAGTTCACTTGTTTGGATTTTTAATTGCTGATTCAGAGAAAGAGTTTGGACCTACTCTGTGTTAAAAATCAAAGGGACGAGAGCCTTTACCAGCACTGAGTGATAGGGACGGCTGGAGTTCTCCAGCTTTAACAAGAACCCGTGTTTATTATTATCAGAATTTCCTCTTCTTTTGCAGGCTCATTCACAGACTGGCTAATGGGTTTCCATAAATACTAACAAGTGCTGCCTTAAGGCTTTGTTGTGCTGCACAACATTAAGCAACAACAATAGGGAACAGCTGCTCCTGAATAGCTGTGCAGTTAATTACACTATATACCTACAGTATGTCTCCGTGCCCTACATTAAGCAAGCTATTGCACATGTACCGTCCATATAATGATGGAAGATATTCAAGACGGCCCGACACATTCCAAGCAAAACAAATGGGAACCAGACTCAGATGCTCACACTGCCCTTGCTGCAGAAGACATGAAAAGCAAAACAAATCAATGTTACAGCAATAATATTATCATCATAACAGAGTAAGTTTGCATGTATTTTTTCATTTGTGTGTGTATCTTTAAATAAGTATTAGATGGTCTAACATCTGGTTTGTCAAAGAAGTTTGTCAGGTATTTCACAGATGTGTAATACTTTTATTTTTACAATCTGGAGTAATCACAGTCTGGCATAGAAATAAATAGCTTTTATAATCGCGTTCCTCACCCAAATACATCCCAATCTCCAAGATATGCACATGAAACATTTAAATTAAGAAATAACTCTAGGATGATAAAACCTATACTTATAAGTGGTTTATGTTACAATTTATAACAGGCACGTTTGCTCAGATCTTGGCTTTCTTTAATAACTTTTCAATTCTTAGGCCCAGCTGGAAGCCTAAAAATAGGCAATAGAAAATTGGCATGTTTTGTTCAAGGTAATTGAAAGGATACCATGTTAATCTTACCAGGGCCAGGTTAAAGCAGTTCTGCAAGTCTGCAGAAGAAAAAACATACAGCATTTACAATGTACATGCTGGCAACAAATGCCGCCATTTAATGTGGGATTTGAAATGGAGAATTCATCTCAAATCTCTTCTGTTCTCAAGCTCGATCAAGATTACCAGCACTTCCCTCAAAAACGTTCCCATCTCAGCCTGTTCTGACTGCCCTGGTTTTGTTGCTGTCCCTCTGCTAGAACACTTGAACCAGAGGCAGCCAAAGGCAAACATGGTAACAACAGTTGGCTGGAGAAGGAATTATTGCAGCCCCTAGCACAAGGCTAGGTCTTATCCAGAATTTTGTTCTAGCCCAACCTTTTCAGTGGCTCACCGTGCAATGTTAGGAAAGTCATTTCGCCTCCATGGGCCTCAGTCCTACACACCTGCTATGATGCTTGTAATACTGGCCTTCAAAAAGGCCTTTATAAAGAGATGCTCTGTAACCTCTGTATAAGAGCTAGTTGCCATAATACTTTTTTTTTTTAAACATACAACAGTACTGTATTTCAGCAAAGTAAAGATAAATAAAATTAAAAGGCCACCATCTATTTAAATTCATGAGATAAAAATAATCTAACTTCTCTCAAGTCCTTCCTTTGAAACCTGAACTGTGAAATAACTGCCTTGCCATCGGTCACTAAAGTTCATTTCAAACAGTTGTCCTGTTTTCCTAAGAATTAGTTACAATAAAAAGAAAAGCCCAAATGTTTATGGGTTGATCCTATGAGATGCTGATACTAGGTGACCCAAATATCATCTAGTTGGTGGGCAGTGATCAGAGCCAAACTTTAAGTATTACAGATGTAGAAAACCAGAGCAGCCTTACTTGTCCCACGAAAATATTGCCTTCGCATCCTACAGGCTGCGCCAAGCCACACACCTCCAGCTACACTACAGTAATGGCACCAAGAGCAGCTACGTTAGACACTACTCAGGAAGAAACTGTTACTAATAAGCCGTAATTTAAAATTCTTTAAATTACAAAGTACTTTTTTGAGTAAAACATGACACCTCTGCCAGGGTTAGGGTGCCTGACCCTGGACACTACAGGCCAAGGGTATGTGTGAGTTGAAGCTCCATTAGCAGAAGGCTGTCATTATGGCTATGCTGAAGGTCCTGCTGAGCCACACCACACTGACAGACCTTGGGAGAGGTGAATCAGCTGCTGCTTGCGTTTGCAGCACTAGCTGGAGTTCACGAACTTTCCCCTGACCTCTCTTCTAATTCAAGACTTTGTGGTTTTTCAGTGATTTAAAATTTTAGCCTGAATGTGTATATATACGTATGTGTGTGTACATAGACACACACACATATATATATAATCACTACAGTGCTAAAATTAGGTTCTCCACAGCTAAAAGGACCAAGGGACAAAAGTAGCTCTCATTTTAGTCTCCACTAGGGGCCAAAAAGCCATCCTCTTCCTGCTCAGCATTACTAAAAGCAGCTTAGTGTCAACATGACAGATGTACTAAGACTACTGTCTTAGTGTACATCTGCATTGCTCAACTTTTAACGTTAACCCATTACTTCTGGTCGCTGCAACACCTGATTCAGAGCTAGCACTGCTGTCTCTGCGCGGCTCTGTATGTGCTGTGTAAGGCTTGCAACCAGCATGCAGCCCACTGTGCCTGCCGCATCCTTGGCTGTAGATAAAAGCAAGGAAAGAGTGGGGATAAATCCCTCTTGGGCAGGATTTAGCTCCCTCTGTCTGAGCAGGATTTCCCCTTGGCTTGGGAAACACAAGTTTTCTCTTTCTACAAGACCCGTGCTGCAGCTATATTGGTACAGAGGACCAATACTGGTACTTGTGCTGAAGTCCTAGCTGGAGAGTTTTTCCTCGGGATAGCATTGATACATCCCCCACCGCTCCGGGATAAACAGGTCCTCAGATGCAAGAGTTATAAGCCGTGTACAGGTACGTAAAGAGGAACAGAGAGACACTAAATGAAAAACCTGTACACAGAAATCTGAACCTTTCCCGTAATGAAATAAGGAACAAGACCCCCTAGACACCACAGTTGCATGCCACCAGCCTCTGTTTTCACTTTCTTATGAAGTGGCAACTGAAATTACAACAGAGATCTATCTCCCTTTCTCTCCGTACCTCGGCTGATAGTCAAACATCAAGAAACAGAATACCCATAACCCTTACCCTGATACAGAATGAACCAAGGTGTCTTTTTCTTGGTTCCCTGGGATAATCTGAGGAACTGACAAATGACACATGAAACTGAATTTGAAAAGAAAGTTGGCACAGTTAAAAATGGCTGTATTTTCCTAATCATCTTCCTGTAAGACCAGCCAAGCATCCCACAACATTTACTCTGTCTGATGCTAGCACATGTTGGCAAATAGAAAGCACAAAACATGCAGAGAAGTTTCACCATCTGCATTGCACAGCTTCCCCTTGTGAAGACCAATACTAATTGCAAAAGTTTTCAGACCAAGTTTGGTGATTGAACTTTCTTGATTCATAAAAGGTCAGCTTTATAACTGTGTACATCCCCTGAGCTTCCACACATTTTCATGCAAGCAGGTTGGGATTTCTTACTGTCGCACCTTATTATTTGCTCGGTTGCGATTCAAAACATGCGTCATTTCTTTTATTAGGCTCAGGTCCTCTGGTTATAAAGATGAATCATGCCATCATTCTTCCAAAGGCAGGCTGGACCTACGTTAAGCTCTAAACACATACCTCTTCACAGTTCAAACACTATACCATACACACAATTAGCATGCGAGACTTGTTGCCTGAGGATATTGTAGAGGCCAAGAGTATTAACAGGTTCAAAGTAGGATTAGACCAATCCATGCAGGATAAAGGTCCATCAGTGGATGATCACTAACCACTATTATCTGAAACCCACAGAACGTGTCAGGTGAAGCACCGCCGTGTACACATCCTACGTCTTAGCCTCTTCCTGCAGATTGACTACTGGACATAGCCAAAACCAAGATGCTGCTCTGGACACAGTCTGTCAGTTCTTATAGTAAGCAGAAACAAGAACATGACCATAAAACTGTGAACCAGAAAGTCAATATTGACAGCAATGAAGGCAAAGAAGCAAAAATGTTTCTTTTTAAAGTAAATCTTAATTGATGTAGACAAAACACTGACTACAAAAGCATTCCATCACTCTCCTTCCCCTTCTTTATTCCCCTCAGTCCTTGGTCCAAAGAGACACAGGATGGACCCAGTTTTTTTATACCGCAGCTAGTGCTACTTGCCTCTCTGCTCAGGAGTCAGCTACAGGACAGCTGTGATGCGTCTGACACTCAGGAAAGCCGCCCTGAATCCTCATCTCCTTTAAAGCACCTGAAATTGATCCCTCAGAACCATTTAGTACACCGGCCCACAGCCTATCACTACTTCAATTTTCAGCCATTCAGCCTACTTTCACAGTAAATGATTAGTCTAATAGAATGAGACTGTCACTGGGTTATTTTCTCATTAGTTCTTTTAATACGGTTGTTTCCTTTACCTGCTACCATAGGCATTTAAAAGTGCTTCCTTTTGTGAACATGTTTTCTTTAGTGGATGGAAAACGTGCTTTTTGAAGTATTTCTGGTTGGAAACATTTTCAGAAGATAAAGAATACTTCAAGTATGATTCTGTACCAATGCAACATTTTCATTTAAAGCCGCAAACAACAAAGTGTCTCAGTGTTTGTTTGTGCCTTAGTTACAGGCAACATTTTCATGAAAAGAGTCCTGCACAGGTAGTTAAATAAATACGCAAAAATTGGACTCAGTTCCGGCTAAACTCAGCATAAGACATTTAAAGGTACATGCACGTCCTCCCAGTGCCTAGGAAGTCTGGAATATAACTATGCCATGGTACTATTAAAGCAATTTGAAAGCTACTGAATTTGGGAAAATCGGATTGACACCCTAGTGACCAGGGGCAAAGCTGTAGCAGTTATGCCAGTTTGTTAGGCAAAGAAGATTCAAAAAGCTTTCTACTTTTTTGATTAAAAATGAAGCATTTGCAGGAAATATATAAACATTTTGGATACTACAAAATATTTCATCTGCTGCCTTAATTATATATGTAATAAATTTATATTTGTAAAACACAGGTATAATTTAAAATATTTTAGGTAGCAATAATCTTGAGGAAAAAAAGGCCATTGAATGATGCCATTTTGAAGAAGTCAAAATATTTCATTTGGGAGAGGAGGGCCTGGTGGTCAGTTTCTCTTCCCTCTGAAAACGTTCACTAAAATCAACATAATTCAAGAAACGTTTCAGCTGACCTGAACAGAATTATTTCAGGAAGGGGGGAGGAAATACCAATCAAAATATTTAGCCCAATTCTGTATGCTTTTAAGGTAAGACTTACTTTCTGATAATTTTTTATTCATACCTCAAAATTTTTATTGCTCTTTAAATCACACAGCTTGAATGCCTGGCTTGTATTCTTCTCCAGCTATTCGTGATGCAAAATTAGACATATTCTTTTGAATCCATCCCTTGAGGGGTTGTGGGTGGATCTTGCCACTGGATGCTACAAAATATCCCCAAATCAAGAGCTTTCTGTGTTAAACAATTCAAATCTCGGGAGACCAGCCAGCCAATTTACCAAGTATAAATATAGTCCCTCTGCCATTCACACTGAGCGCACTGAATTCCACGCAAAATCCCAGGGGCACTAGAAGAAATATTTTAATGTTCAGCAGTGGTCTTTTAATTTTGCATTCAAATTATGTCACTGACCACTTTTCTCTTTCCTCTTGAGGCCGGTGTCTTCCTCAGAAGGCAGGTTTTGGGACAGATACCTCACAGTCCTTTTCCTAAACATGCTGGCTGACCCTAGGGCTGCCTCATTCCTGGGTTTAATACCAGCGAGCGGATTCTCTCCTAACATATAACCGGTAATACGAACAGCAAAATACCTCTGGATAGGGTGTGTCCCTAAGGGAAGCAGGGCGCTCTGCCTACAGTTAAGGTTACTCAAATGTTTCCCAGTATAAGATCTTATTTCTAGTTCCTTACAGCTTTGCTAAATAAACTGGCCTGAAGTCTTCCATAATGAGGCTCTGCCTCAGGCTGTGTGTTTTGGAGAACTGCTCGTGTTACTAATAAGGCAATAATCCATATTGCAGCTCGATTAGTAGTCAAAATGGTTGACAAAAATCTTTAATTAAAAAAAAGAAAAGTTTCTTGTGCTGACATATCAAAACAGACCTCTCAGACCGCAATAGGGAACAGCCACAATAAAGGATTCTCTGCTCCATTAGCTGCAAGGAAAGCGAGTAGGAGTTTGGCCTGAATAAAACATACCGTGGAAGGAAGAAATATTAGAATCAAATGCTCATATTAAAGCTTTGCTGCAACATCAATAATCTTCAAAGTACTTAACAGGGGAGGTAGGCATTGCGATGCCACTGACAGATGGGAAGATGGAGGCACAAAGAAGCAGCGTGGCTTCTTGCAGGCCAGTGGAAGGCAGGGGGGTGAGCCTCAGAGAGCACCCTGGGGCACAGAAAAAAAGGTGCCCAGAAAGAGACACTAAAAATCCCCCCCTCACTTCTGAGAATATGTATTTCGCTACCACTGCAGTCAGAAACACGTTGTGCAGTGCCTCGCTATAACTGAAATTGCTTACTTTTGGGGAGCGCAGAAAATTTCTCACCAGGAATAGCAACAATTGTTATCTCTGGGATGTACAATTTTCATAAAGTGAGCAAATAAATTGAAGTATGAGAATCAAAAGGTATTACACTGAATTTTATTTTATTTTTGCAGGGAAGAAATACTAAAAACTAACACAAAAATTATATCAATAGTGCAATTGAGAGTGCATTACCGTAAAGGCAGAACCTCTTACTAGGAAGGATTTAACTAATGACTTTACAGGCCTTTCGGTTTGGTAATACCCATGGACCAAGCCCTGCCCTGGGGGAGAGGCAAGTGCCCTGGAGGGTTGAGACCATCGAGCAAAGACTGTGACAGCTCCGGGATGGAGGGCAGGCTGGATGGGTCCCTGCCGGTAACAAGGGTGGCCTCTTCAGCAGCCCAGTACAAAGCTGAGGTAAATCTAGCAGTAAATGAATTTAGAAAAGTAAGCAGACGCACAGGCGGGGTCTGCGCTGGGTTGGCACACGCAGCTATTTCCGAGCAGACGGTCACTTCCTCCTCCTGCCTGAAACGAGCCTCATCCCACGCAAAGTTTCCAAGCCTTTCATTAGCGGTTGTGTTAGTGTATAATAGCTATAATGAGAAGGCCATAAAAATCCAAAGTTAGCTGAGGGTCCTTAAGCATTTTAAATATGGCTCTCTTTCCAGATTTTTATTTAAACTTTAATGACTACCACATAAGATCAAGCAACAAGAAACAACATTTGTATTACAGCTGTATTATTTAATTCCCATTAGCTGAAAATGCCAGGCTACTGGCCAGTAGCTCAGGAAAATAAGTGGTGACAGGTGAAAGAAAAACACCCTTCCTGTACCTCCTCAAGCCACTTTAAAGCCCGAGGATCTGCAATGTCCTTTACACCTAATGAAACCTAGTGTCAGGCCACACTATTTAGCCAAATGTTATCCATCCAGAAAAAAATGGACCTTGCTACTTTGAAAGACGTGGTGCTCCTTCTGGCCATGATTTCTACTGTCTAATCAAACCATGATAGAACTGATCCCTTTAGATTTGCTATTAACTTATTTACTTCGCTTTTGAAGGTGCACTTAATGCCACCTTATATATTGAGGGATCTAGGTGCCTGAAAGCCATAATTTACCCTCTGTTTTAATTAGAGCAATGGTTTTATTGGACAGCATAAAATGTTTGGAGTAATAATCACAGTCCAAACTTGATTATCCGTCTTAATTCTGAATCAAGCAGAAAAGGAGGCGCGCATACATCTCTTTAGTGCAAACTGAAGTACTTTAAAGGGCTGCTTTCATCTCTAATGGCTGTACTATCATTTCTCAGTTTATTGTGAAATGTTTTTGGTAACCCACATAACACAGCAAACGTAGAGTAACAACAGAGACTCAATGCTTTCCATTATGTACAGAGCTTTCTTACGCTTGTCAAGACAACTCCAGCAAGTAAACTTAGCAGAGTGCAAATTCACATTGATCTGCCTGGCTTCTGGAAAAAGAAATTTTCTTTCAATGTCAATTAAAGTTAACAAAGTGAAGTTTCAATCAGGTTACTTAAGTAAAAGGTCACAAGAAGGGGTTAAGAGAAGATAAATCACACACACACAACTATCACTTTCTTAGCAAAACATACTATGTGTTCAAAGAAAAGAAGGTAGCATAAGAATTTTAAAAGATGAGACATAATCAAGTTTCACCAAGCTCCTTCACCTTTAGTAATTCTCTTACTTGCTTATTCATTAAGCATGTCAGGTGTTTTACAAAAAGAAAAAAAAGGAAAAAGAAAGAAATCAAACACCTTTAGGATCTGCAATACAGATATCTGCAGATTTTGCAATCCAGAACTTTATGCCAAAAATAGTCCTATTGATTCTAGGGGATTAAAATTACTTCTTAACATAGAAGCAGTAGAATCTGGCCTTGAGCAAAATCACACTAAAAACTCAGAATATAAATTAGGCAAAGCAGTCAACAAACTGAATATTCATGCTCTGTAGCAGAATCAAAGAAATGTTGGGTGGAAGAGGCCTCTGGAGGTCTCAAGCCCAACCTCCCACTCAAAGCGTGACCATTGCCAACGCTAGATCAGGTTGGCCATGGCTTTGTCCCCCTGCTGCACTACCCTCCTAGAGAAATATTTTTCCTAACATCCAACCAGAACCTCCCAATTTGTGCTGTTCTCAACTATTGCCTCTTGCTACGTTTTCTGCCACCACTAAGACGACACTGGCTCTGTCAGCTTTGTAATTACCCTTTAAGTAGTTGCAAGCTGCTATTAGAAACCCTTTAGCCTCTTACCTAGAACAAAACAAGACCATCTCCCTCAGCTGCTTCTTGCACGTCAGGTACTCTGGGCCCTGGACCATCATGGTAGTCCTCTACAGTTCTTCCACACCACTCCTGAACAGGGATGGGATGAGGAGACAGAACAGGGACAGAACTGGACTCCACTGTTCCAGGTGCAGCCTCATCAGCACAAAGTAAAGGAGGGCAACAACTCAGCTTCACTGGAACATGAAAAGAACATGGCTGTATCTTTTGGAAATAAAACAATTAATTGCCCTTTACCCAGCTCTTCACAGAGCACGGTTTGGGAAGAATCCTTCCATCACGGGAACTGCCATCCAGGAAGAGCAGATTTAACCTGTTTATGCAGGCAAACTCAGATCCAAATGCCAGAGTTTTTGCTCTCACACTATAGCTCAATAGTAAGGCTCAATAAATGCAAGCAAATGGGAGTTCCGATGACTTTTAACTTAGGACACCGTGTAGCATGGAAAGAACCATTTGCTTTTCCAGATCCTTATCTCACCACTGTCACTTAGAGGAAACTGAAGTATGTTACAAAATTCCTATGTTTCCTTGAAGGGTTGGAGAAAGGAGCAGAGATGATTCTGTACGCTTTTGGAGCGCAGTCAGGCACACTAGTGTAGTGAGCTACCAGGATCAGACACACAAATCTAAAAGGCTTCACACAGTCATGCATTTGTAAGTCTTCTGATATGCACAAAAAATTAAGAATACGTGATTGGGGCACTAAATTTACAGAATTGACTGAGTCTCCCTTACACTAGAAATTCCTAAGAAATATTTAGGATCCCTAAATATTTGCCAAGGATAACAAGATCTCTCAATGAGGGATGCTTTAGAATTTAAAATACACATCCTATCAGTTTATGTTTAGAGTCTATCTGTAGAATGACAGGATTCTTGTGGTTAAAGCAGCAACTGGGGACTTAGAACTTGTGTGCAATTCTTGGACTTCCCACAAATTTCCTCTGAGAGCCTGGATGTTAGTCTTCCTGTAGCTCTGCTCCCCAACTGCAAATACAGAGAATCACATTCCCTTTCACCTCCCGCTGCATTTGTAATGAAAAGCAATTAACAGACAACTTTTTCACATTATATGATTAAAAAAGGCCTGTCAGCCATAACAAGGACATTAAGGCGGTCAGAGGGCTTTCCTCTACCTTGTGCTGTCCCTGTCCCCCTCACCCCGACCTTCTCCCTTCCTTACATTTCCCCATGTAGGATGGGGAGTAGTTCCTGCGGATAGTGCCAAAGGAGCTGGAACAATAATGGGTGGAGATAATATTTTGGGTCTAGAAAGAGGCTCAGAGTTATTATGAGCTAACAGGACTGGACACAAAGCTGTTCTCAATGTAGGATGGTTACACAGCTATGCAACCTGACCACATTCAGTAGGAACATGTGCCACAATAAGCACTCTCAGTTGGCGATGGGAAAGGAGGAAGGGCAAGAACCTTGCTTGTCTTCCAGTAACTCTGGTGCTAGAATAAGTCTGCTCCTTCAGCAGGACCTACCCAGCCACAACACCTTGCTGCTTTAAATAAACTGCTTCTGGGCTGGATTCAGTCAACCACAACTTGTAGACAACAGTGTCAAGTGTACAAGGATTCTTCATCTGGACTTCACACCAGGCCTGCTTTCCTCCTTCTCTTTTCCTCTTTCTTCTCTTCCAGCTCAGTTCCTCTCTATTTCTTTCTTTCCATTTATTCTCTCCTTACCTCCTAAGTCAGACTTTCTACCTCCCCAAGAACCAGGAGCTTCCCGTAACAGCTCTATCACGTTGCTCACTTTGCTTGCCAATTTTATTTCTCTTCATTAACTTGCTTCTATCTTCTCCTTCAGAATGTAACTTGACTGACCCACAGCCTTCTCATAAAGCCTCACAAATAGGTTATGTCACAGTAAAAAAAACAAAACCAAGATTGTTTTAGCTGGCTGAGCCTTTGACAAAAACTTGATGTGGCATACTGGACCTTAGACAATTATCCAGATAGCTGTCCACTCACACTGACGACTAAGCCATGAACTCGCTTTGGAGGCAGATTACTAGCAAATCGAACAAACCCAACGTTACTTAAACTTTAATTTGCTGGGTTTATTCCCCTTGCCCATGGAGAGGTGCACAGCAATAGTATAAAAATTCTGAATTCTGCCTGTAGGGAATAATAAAGAATCCTTCCCCAAATTTGCATGGTTAAATCCAGTGTGTTCCCTTGGATTACAATAGTGCTGGCCATAATTTTTGTATGGTTTCCAAAAAATAATAATAATAAACACACCCCACACTCCCCAGAACACATTTAGGGTTTGTACTCTGTGTTAAGAACTAAGTGTTTCAAATTTCTTGGCATAATGATATATTAAAAGGAAACAACTGTAAAACATATCCAAGTAAGGGAAAAAAGCCATTGGCTGCTGTACTACAAGAAATCCTACTTTGGCTTGAAATAAACACACATAGCACTTGTAGATGTCAATGAAGACTGTGGATGTAAACCTCAAGTTCATAATAGTCTACAAAAATATTTAAAAGCTTCAAATTCTATCCTGAAGCCTTTACCTTATTTCACTTCTTTAAAAAGTGATTTTTAAATCTTAAAAACCTGATTGATTTACATTAGGGAAAATAGCAGCAGTTTCAGGTAAGTAACCTGTAAATCTTCAAGTGGGTTTTATGGATGAGAATATTAATAGTTACAAAGTCAAATACTGCATGTCTTCCTTGCATGGTCAATGGGATTTGGCTCAAATCCAACCAGAGGAATCAAGGATGAAAAAAAGTGCGTTTGAAATAATGCATCTATGCATAACACCGATAGGAATTATTAGGAAAAGCTGTCCAGTTCTGGTTTCCAAACTTCAAGAAGAACATGGAAACCCTCCAAAACGTACAAGAATATGATATACGGTTAATACTATTATTAACAGATAACAAGTTCTGGATTTCAAAGACGTGGAGACCTGTCCAAATAATCCCCAGCTTTGGGAAGCTGATGACCAAGGGAACAGCCAGCTGTTCAACCTCTCACTGAGCCCCAGTGCTCCCTCTAGCAGTGCTGCAATTCAGGTCATTTCACTAGATTCAAGTTCTTATAATTGACAGTGCTTTTGTGTTTTGTTACAATCTTGTTATTCAAATTCCTCCATAAACCCATTTTTTCCAAATACTCAAAGTTAGTCCAGAGTTATTCACTCCTGCCAGGCCCTCAGCACATTGCAGTGTGTTTCAGTTAGCCCTTGCAAGAAACACAGTGCTCTAAATTAAATCCATTCCCAGGGAAGCTTAAATTGCGTATGTCTTTTCGGAGAAAAAAATTGTTTCTTGGTGAAGAGGGTAAGATTTTTGCACTAGTTTTAGTAGAGCAGGATAATACATAATGTTAACGTTTATATATATATTCCAATGTTTGTGTATGTAAGTAGATTCATTGAATCCATCATGGCATTATGTAGATGGTTACAATTAAGCAATGCAGTGTATAAGCGTTTATAGGATTAAACCCAGAGATCTGAAACATATAAAAAGCAAGTTCTGTCTAGAGCCACTATGTGAAAAATTAAGAGATGAATGCAGGACTAATACCAGCAGTCTGACCCTGTATTTTTTGCAAGCACAAGGACTACAGCTGTAAGATCCAAATTTGAGGGGCAAAAATTACAGATCAAAGTTTAAGAATTCAGGAGACACCGGAGGACGAATAAGAAATTTTTGCAGTGGCTGCAAATCCTTGAACGTTTCAGGTTCATGGTGCACATTTCTGAAAACAAAAACTCAATAGTTCCCCACTGCTCTCAACGCAAGCAGTGCCTGATGTTTGCTTCACTGTTCACTGAGTCTGAGAATGACAGGAAGAATGTTGACATTTTGTGCCACACGTACAGGAAGAAACAGATCATCTCCCTCTGAAAGGTGCTTTATTTTATGTGAGAAAAGACAAAACTCTGAGCTCCACATCAAATAAATCATACAATAAGAACATTATTTTTAAAGGGAACGAGTATTTTGCATATTAATATTAAATGACATCTGAGCAGCAAATATCAAAATTACAATATTCAGTATCTCACAGAGAACTGACACAGAGTAGAAGAGTTCTGGTAACCAAGCTGTCTTAAATCTACAGCCTCAAAAAAAAAAAGCTTCATCAAAATTTAATATTCATGCAATAGGGACTCTTTCATTGTTATGAAACTGATTAGAGCGAACCATAAAATCCTGGGTGCTTCATTTACTCTCTTCCCTCACCAGTACAGGGGAAAAAAAAAATATCAACCCAATGGAAAAACAAACCTGGCAAACATTTTCCTGGCAACATTTCAGGGGAGCTACTATTTTGCATTTGGTAAGGATGCAGTCCTTACCAGTCGACACACAGACCCTTAGAAGGAAACGGAAGGGACATTAGTAATTCAAATAAGGGGCAAAAGAGACAGAATAAAATTAAAATGTGCACAATTATCTTCTAGCAAACCAGCAACAGCATATAAGCTAGTAGGAAAGGAGGAAGAGAGGGCTGATAATTTTTTTGTAAAGATGTGGGCAAAGCTTTTTTTTTTTAAGAAGTCACAGAGCTAAAATAACCATATTGTTAGGCAGTGACTCATGGGAACAAAGACGACAATGCTATCTAGGATCATTATACTGGTGCCTTTTAATCATAATGTTGGTACAGTTTTCCCTCACTCTGACCTAGTTTAACTAGTTTAGAAAGCTTAATAGGCATTGCTTCTTGCAGCACTGTTAGGAGGACCTAAATATATACAACAAGTTCTTTTGTGAATGAAAATTACTGATTCATGGCCCGTTACACTTCATGAATCCAGAGAAACAACAGTGAAGCTAACTCACTGAAGTTTCACACAACTGAATCTGAATTTGTCCTCCTGCACTTTCAAAACATTCGTGTTGGCAATCTGAGACAGCATCGCCGGGACGGCATGTCCTGGAACAGCCACCCATATCACAGCGCTCTCAGTAACAGCAGGGCACAACCTACCTAGAAGTAAAATGCAGGTAAAAATACTAATTTAAAAAACCACTAAGTCGAGTGGGAAATGTTTTTGTTCCCACAAAAGATATTAATGAGAACAATACTTTCACACAAGGTTTTTCTACAAAAGTTTTGTGTTCTAACTGACAGGCTGGAAATCAAAAATTTTCAGTCTTGGGGTTTTCAATGAAAACAAAAAAGTTGCCAGTAACCGCCATTTCCAGCAGAAACATCCTTTTGGCAAGAAATGATATCTTTGTTCATTTTCTTATTGAAAAACATTGATCTGTTCCAGTGATTGATGTCAACTATAGGACACAACTCTATTTTCCATGGGATAACTGATGTATTTGCTTTTCGTGTTAACTAGATTAATGCCTGCTATCATCTGCAAGTTTACAGTCTACGAAAATATAGAATCCACTTTTTTGAACCTCTGGCTCTGAAGTCACATATGTTACCTACAGATACTGCTTGAACTTGTGCTCAACATAATTAAGTTGCTCAGTGTATTCCTGTGAGCTATACCAGTCATCGCTCTTTATTTGCAGGGTGATTTTTTCTCCCACTGTAAGCCCAGGCGAATCTATCTGAATCATTAAGGGGCTTTGCTCGGATGCAGCCATAACAGCCCCACAAGGGAGATCCTGCCCTTCCTCTGCTGCTTAGGCTGGATCTGCTCCATGATCCCCCAGAGACCAGCATAAAGGACAGTGATGAAAATGAACCATAAAAGGAACTCATGAGGTCAAGTCAGCGCGTATATTTACCCTACCGGAGATTCAGTGCTGGAGCAGGGAGCTGTATGCCCTGCTCCAGTGATTGGGTTGGGAGAGGCAGCACCTAACATCTGTTTTCTGACTTGACTTAGAAAAATAAAGCTCTCTTTCCAGATTTATTGACCAAGAAACCTATTGCACCAGATTGCACACAACCAGGATTTTTTTTTTGTCTCCTACCTGTATCTCTGGCTCCTAAAAGGTACTCTCAATTACACAGAGAAAACAGACTCCTTGATTTCTCTATGTGGCTCAGTCCTGGCCTATTACATGGAAAAATGTCCCAGTTGGGATTTTCAGAAGCATTGGCTTAATCCTCCTCCCACTAAAACCACAGATAAAAACACCCATGAATCTGCAGTTGCAAGAAAAGAGGACAGTGCTAAAGACTGTCAAAAACCTTGCTATTGACACATATGTGCTTGAACTAATCTTACCAAAGTGCTCTTCTGAATATCAGATAGATTCTATTTTCTCCAACTGAATAAAAATTAAACCACAGCAAAAATTCTTTGTGAAGAGGGCTTTCTTCAGGCAAATTAAGGGAAAGGACTTTTAGGTAGCATATTGGAAAAAAAACCCACAAACCAGAGTAGACCACCAGGCAGCTTGGAAGAGTGAAAGTTTACTTTGTAAAACCAAACTTTGCAACTTTCAGTTTGTTAACATGAGAGTATCCTCTAATTTTATCTACAGCTACCACCTTCTCCAAGTTGCAATTGCCAAAAAAGGTCAAAATATCTTAACGTTACATTCCACCGAGTCACTAAATGGAACAGAAGTCATATTACTGTAATTCATAATTCAGAACTCAAATTTCATAAGACAACATCAGAAATGTCATTTTAACCACACTAATTCCTTCACAGTTAACATGAGTGGGTGTTGTTGCAATCCAAGCTGAAAAAAGCCATCTAATTTCAGCAAGTATACCACAAGCCAACTTGGCAACCTTCCACGCGGATCAGACAAATGTCTGCTCTGTTGAAGCTGAAGGCACAGTGATAATTATCATAGCTGATACTGCATCAGTGGTAATGACAGTGTGGTTTGTAAATATGAACCAAACTAGGATTCTCTCGTTCACATACAGGGATTCGGTATTACTGTGGGAACCCACCATAAACCTTATGGATCTGAATGTGGCCCTTGATCCAAACTAGGGCATGTTTCTCTGTAACTGGGAAGTCATTCAATAGCTGTAGCGCTCATTTAATTATCACACTTTGGGAGTGGGCTGGACGATCACATCCACCAGAAGGGAGAAACTGCCAGTACCATCACTGCTACTGAAAATGGGGATGCTGTGACCATTTTTCACTTTGCTAAGTACCTTGCTATTGGGGTCAGGTTGCTCACCAGGAAAGAGTCAGGTCTTTCCAGAATAATTAAGCATGCTCAGTTAAAGTTTCCATGGGCACTTAGCCAGTAAGAAAAACCTTCAGGAATCCTCTCAAATCAAGTAATCAAGGAGGATACTCTCTCATTAATTTAATTAGCAGAAGAAATAAAAATGGCTGAAATAGGTACGTATTATTCAGCTCAAAAGTGCAGCCACCTGGCCAGTTATGCTGGATGCCTAAGCTTTGATTCGTCTCCCGTCCCTCTAGTGACCACCGGGACCAGAAGTGCCCAGCAAAGAACAGCAGTTTTGCAGAGGTTTTTGGCTCACAGAGTCCTTCCGCCACACCACAAAGCACCAGTTGCATGCAGATAACAAGCTGGCTCTGAAGGACTCGCAGGGTGACTGAGCAGCCCTCCAAACCAGCGGGCACGCCCACTCCAAAAATCCAATGGATAGAAAATAGCTTAAAATTCCTCATCTGTGGGACCTTAGCATATAAAAGAGGAGTTTCCTCAGAGCCAGTTCAGGTCTACTAACATACCATGCATTGCTTTAACTGCACAATGAGAATGCTACTCTACTACTATATTAATTAATACTTATGAAGCACTTGGAGATTCTTCATGGAAGGTGAGCCTAGCATTTAAGGCAACAATTATTACAAAATTTCCCTTCCAGTTACTGAAAAATATCCAGTCATTAGAAAGTTTCCCTATATACAAATAATGGCTTGAATAAAAATGTTTTTGAAAACCAAGTTCTCCACTGGAAAAAAACAACATCAATGGAACATTTTCAATTGCTTCAAAATAATGTAATGTGGAAAGGCAATAGCTATTTCCTATGTTTAATTTTCCCCTCCTTGTTTCATGCTATCTCTCTAAAATGCTAACAATCACTTAAACCCATGTGTTTTCACTTTCTCTCCACCTCTTAAGGTCACCACCAGACCATCTTTCTCCATTACAGAAGTCTTGAGCTCTTTCATTCACCAAAAGGCTTACGCAGGGCCAGAGAAGAGCCAAACGAAACTTGACATTTCCTCCACTGTTTTGTTTTTTTTTTTTTTTTTCCCATCTGCTGGCCTTGCCAGTGCAGGTTTCATCTCATCTCATACCACACTCCACTCAGTGCAGCTGCAGGATTACCTGCAGTATAGCCAATTTACTCTAGCAACGGGATTTGGGCTTCCCTGCTCCATTCTCCCCCAGTTGCTTTTTTGTTAGAGAAGACTGGGGGAATAGACAATGAACTCCTAATTGTGAGCACTTTATTAATCTATACAAGTGTATAGCTGCAACCAAATTGTTGGATGGCTGTCGGCATCCACAATCAGAAAAATAACAAAATCTAAGAAATCTTCATTGCTTGTCCTCAGAAGAATCAAATTAAACAGAACCGATTTGTGTATCTGGGGCTATCTGCATATGAAAACCAAATGGATTTTAAAATAAGAGATGAATTTTACATTTATGTCATATTGTATGAAGCTAATAATCTTTATTATTTTATTATAATGATGGGTCCAGGTTGCTCAGAAGCATTATATCCTGAAATCATGAGTCTTCTCTTTGATGACAGTTGTACTACTTTAGTTCATTAGTTGTCTGGCAAGTCAGTTTTCTAAAGACAAAGCAAAAGTGAGAAGAATTTGCTGGAAGACAAACTCCAAACTGGACTGGGTGGTATGCGTTATTCTGTCACTGCTAACGGAGCTGAGCTCTATTCCTTACGACAAAACCTTCTGGTATGCAAAATGCTCAGTTGACTACCACATCATTTTTAGTAATAAAACCGAAAGGGGACCTGCTATGCACCCCACCTCACACAGACTGCCAACACCCACAGGGTTCGAGCAGGCTCCAAAATCAGTCAACAACTGCTAAACAAAGCAATTTTCTCATCCCCTCTCCGGTTCATCTCTGGAGTGGTCTATGCTCAGGTTTGCACCATGTAAAAATAGCTTTAAATTCAAGGTAAATTAGCCCAGAGTTCTGTGCTAGTGTAGCTAAACTGGTAATGAAGGTTACCTTATCGGCACACTGGTAAGAGCCAAAGCTGTGTCTCCTTTTCTCTACTCGCACAAGAATAGGTAAGGCAGCAGATGTATTTTTAAGGCCCACACACACGCTTTCTCCCTTATGACCATTACTCCACATTGAAATGCAATCTTGCTTTCATTAGGAAAGAGATAGCTTCTAACTGAAGTTGCTATATCTGGAACGAAAACGTATGTATCATATGGCAGCCTCATTTTATTTCATTCACATCACACTGTAGAGCCTACCTTTTCCTCCTCCTCCTTCATCAAATGTAAAAGAGAGTTGTTGTTTGTGTATAGCATGCACATTAGCACAGATAAACTGCTCACTGAGTGTAATGATTAATGATTGAATAGTGCAGTTGTTGCAAAAATAAGTCATGCAGTGAAGAGAGATCTGAAGATTATATCTAACACCAGGGGATGGCTTATTAATCTTACTTCTTGAAGAATTCGGGAGTAAATCATTCTCCTTTATTAATGATATTTCACTTTGCTCCGTGAGACATCTTTTATACATCCAGAAGGGCAATTATCTGTTTAGGCCAGGAAACAATATTAGTTACAGACGGTGCTTGAATGTTTGATCTAAGTCACTTAAATAACAGAGGGGGAAAAAAAGAGTGAAGCACACTCCAAAGACTTACCCCAAACAGGACTGCATTTACAGGAGGGTTGTTTTGGTTCCCCTCTATCTGGAAATGACAAATTACGTGTGTTTTCAAGTATCAATTAACGTGGAGCTTGCATACTCAAACAATGATGTAACAGCTCACGGAAAATTACATTACTTTTATGTCTTCTGTGTCTGAAGGAATTCCATTATATGCGAGGTGGTTAAACATGTCTGAAATGGTTTATTAATAGGAAAGTCTTTCAAAGGGAGATCTTAAATTCTTGATCACAATGAGATATTGAAGACAGAAAGAAGGGTCTATAATTAAAAAAAATAAAATCTTTTTCGAGGCTCAAAACTTTTTTTTTCTAGCTGTCCGTCATCTGCTACCCACCAAAACATTGGAGGATTTAAGGAGGGAACACAGACATCTGTTTAATGGTATTAGTCTAAGAACTATACAAAAATTTACACGAATCTAAATATAAATCTATAAATTGTCTCCAAAAGGAGCTTCATTAACTAGTTTTAAAGACCTTAAATATGGAAATTAAAACTTAAATTATTATAGAAATTGCATTAGATAATATGAGTTGATCACAGAAGTGATTTGCAGATTCACAAAAATGTGACAAGTATCTTACATTTCAAAATATTACTAAGCAGAGTCATAGTTATCCTTTAGATTAATAGATCAATTAAAGTGCAGCAGCTTATTGGACAAGTAATTCATTTACAAAAGGCAGCATGATCTAGCAAATATGAACATGAGGAGATCCAGGAAAGAGGTGAAATTTCTACAGCATTTTTCAAGTATGGATTAAGGCTAAGGATAATCTTGTCCTCTACAGAGATGCACTTGCACGTGTGGGCATTTCACAAAGCTGCCACATTGTCCAAGAACTGGTATTTGATATATAGGCACCTGGCTTGCCAAGCGTTTGTGTGGAGATTTGCACGCTCACCAAATCCCTCTGTGTGTAATTGGTGCACACGGATGGATTGAATTAGAGCTGCTTAATTGGGTGTCATACGTGTTCTGCTGCTGCCAGAGATGTCTTTTCAGCTCAAAGGCATAAAATGGCATTTACAGCAAAGGAACCAGCACTCTGCCTTGTAAAGAAATCACAAGTGAACCTGTACTAAGGGGTCTATTTGGGTTTTGGAAACATGAAAATGCCTCCAGACTGTGTTCAATATCAGTTCATTAAACTTTTTTGATTAAAAAATACTACTTTATCATAACTAAATTCTAGTAGAAAAAGACTAGTTTAATAAGGTCCCTATATTGAGAGGAGGAAAAGAGGATTCAGAAGTGCAACAGTCCCATTTTCATAATGAACCAGCTCTGGTATCGTGGCAATTTTCTGACAGTAACAGTCTGCCTGACAGTGAGAGTCCATTTTTATCATTAAAAAATGCTTTTGCCTGGAATCTAAAGTTGCTTTAAGCTTTTAGTTTTAAGTTGCTTGTTGACACAGAAGAGAAGTCACCAAAGAAACACAACCGCTCTAATAAAACTGCTCAAGGATTTTCACTTGCGTACACTGTAGAGATTTCTAACTTTCATTTGGTTGGTCCTTTTCACCCAAAACCCCAGTGAGAGTCCCAGCCACATTTCAAAGCCAAAAACATGCAGGTCAAAATACGAGTGCACTTTGCACCAGAGCCTTGGTCTGACTGCAATGTATGTTCAGCACTCAGCTTCAGGTCATGTGCATTTTATTTGTGTTTAGAGCACATTTGACCAAAATGACACAAAACCCCTCTTTCCCTAAATACTCAGAGCATTATCAAGATTACATTTCACTGGTTCATTTCAAATTTCAAAAATTTTACGTCATCTGATAATCACTAGACTCCCAACACGTAAGCCGTACCTGTTTGTATACATAGCACTCAAAAATTGGTAAAATGGGGTTTATTAAAAGCAATCCTTTCACATTCCTGGGCCTAAAAATGTACGTTGAACCTTTTGGGCTGCTCGAAGACAATCGCACTGAAGTTTATAAAATAAAGGTTTGGCCTACAATGCAGTTACCTATCTACAAAGAAACCATGGTCTATTACTCCAACTTGAGCTTTCCCACCACTCGGCCTCTCATCACAGCCCCGGGTTTAGCATCTGCCCCTTACACAGAAAAAAACTCAACAGAAAAGTCATGATCTGAACCCACATTTCTGAAACGCAAGAATCTGTGCAGGATCTATAATGTTGCCCTGGATTTGCTGACAGTAGTTTTAAAGAATAAAGGTTAAAACTGGAGCAGCGTGTTTGAAAACAGCATTATGTATTTTCATCGGAGCTATCCCCAGTCTCACGTAGGCCTCAGTGACTAGAAAGCAGGGTCTCAAAGTGATTTGAAAAAGAGAATAAACGTTATTAATATTGATTCTTCTTCTCTCTGAGAATTCCCTGCAGTCCTGCTCAGGGAACCAAGGCAGTGAACAGCAGCAAAAATCCAGCTTTTCCGGCGGGTGCCTGGGTAATATTCAGAGAAGCAAGCAAATATGTGATCCCTTTAGGGACAAGCATATACCCCATCTGCTGTGTGAACCCATGGCTCATCCGGCTCCTCTGGAATGTTAGCAGATCAGTTCAGATTCCCAAACCTGACCTGCTTCTGAGAAAAGCATTATTCAAATAGGTTACACCAAAATAATCAGCAGTTAGAAACGAACATCCGTTGATAGTGACTCTATCAGCATTTTTCTCTTGCTGGATTTTTTTTTTTCCTTAAGTAATTAAAAAGTGTCTCTGGAAGAGCAGTATGTACAGTATGTCATAAAGTCTCTCTGAACTACCTATATTTACCCCTGAAAGTGAATTCTTTATAAGACCTAGGATATCAAAGAAACGAGGGATCAAAGTAGTTTTAATAAGCAACCCAGTGTTTGTAGAACCTGCACTTTCATGTATCATGTTTTGTTCAAGTTCTTAATTTCGGTTCCTCACCACAGAAGGCACTTAAGATAACTATCTATAACCATATTGTCATGTTGAATCCTTTGATTATTTAACATGTACACCTTAGTGAAACAAAAATGCCTTTTTTCCCCATAATATTTGGACTTCATTGTATTTTCTCACATGAAACATAGATTTGATTTGTTTGATAGTTGAACATATAGTAACATAATTTTCTTTAGTATTTCTACTTATATATTAATAAAGTTTAATGTAGTACGGTTTTATCTACTCCCATACACTGATGTGATCTATAACACCTTGATCTTTAAATTTCAAAATAAACACATAACAAA
Organism: Ibidorhyncha struthersii; assembly: GCA_013398815.1. NCBI lineage: Eukaryota > Metazoa > Chordata > Aves > Charadriiformes > Charadriidae > Ibidorhyncha > Ibidorhyncha struthersii. The sequence goes on from VZSZ01008289.1 coordinate 132,605, forward strand.
AGATGGTAAAAGCTACAGAAAATAAAGTTAACTGGGCCTTGAAAGAGAAACCAGAGGTTCCCCAGTGAACACCAGTATGCTCTTTAACATTGTAAAATCAATTTCTCACCCACTTCTTTTTTGAAATTAGAGCTCTGCTATGTTTACAAATTGTTTTGTGGTGAAAACAAACTACTTAAAAAAAACCCAAAACTCCCATATATATTTGCTCTATAGTCATAATAAAATTGTCAGTAAAGACTGAGAATTATTACACTCTGGGTTAGAAGCACAGATTGAAAGATGAAGGAATCATAAGAGCAGACTGTATGCAAAAAGCAATAATGACAAATGGATCTGGTAGCTATTCCAACTACACATCTGGATATAAAACTTTTTATTTTGCTGTGAAAATTACCATACTGTCAGTTTGGAATCTGAATGAGCAATGACTTTAAAACCTTAACAGAAGCATACTGAAGTATAAGCAGAGCAGACAAGTCTATTTTTTTCTCTCTTTTTTTTTTTTACGTGGTCAGGAAGTAGAAGATTGCTCTGCTATCTCGTTCTGTCTTGATACTTGGTAGCCAGAAATATCTGAAATGCACATGGTACTGCTTTTGTGGTTGCCTTTGAAAAGTTAAGAATATAAAGCCCTACATAGGAAAATCAAGATTTTATAATACATTGAAGGACAACTGTAGCATATCACATTCCAAATGAAACAGAAAAGGCAGGACGTAAACCACTGTATTTGTAGTTTGTGTCTACTACTGTTTATGTAGTGCACTTCTAAATACTCCTCTTTATGCCAGCTAGAAACAAAATATTACTAGATGATCGAATTGTATATTTGACCAAGAAAACCTCCAAATCCATGTATGTTCATGAGCTGAAACTTTTTTATGTTACATCTTTGTCAGTAAATTTCACAGAGTAAACAATGTTTTTAAACAGATTATGTATACACTTTGCCTCTCATTTGGGACTTGTATCCTGCCACGTGGCAACCGTAACAATTACTTATTTGAAAAAGCAATGTTAGGCCACTTGGTGTAGTTTCAGAGGTCTATCTGCAATTTGCAGAACAGAACAAAGAAACACAATATCATACATACAATATCAAACACAATAAATTTAGCCAAATCTGTGGTGTATCTATATGAAGAATTCTGCCAGGTCTTTGTAAGACTTCCAGTAGGATCCACAGACCTAAAGAGAGGGGACTGCTCTATAGAAGAAGATATACAAGATTAATTCTAACCCTGATGGGAAGTAAAAGCTTGTGTATAAATACCTAGATGACAGTTTGAAGGACAAGAGTCTCTCATAAAAGCAAGGTGGACATTTCGTTGGCTTTCACCAGTATGACTCCAGTAATCCTGTTCTCGGCCAGCAAAGACCACTGGAATGGCTTTCTGACATTTCAGACACAAATGCCTTCCTTGAGGCTTCTTGAATACCATGAAAAACAGGGAACCTCAACCCTAGCACCACAATAATCACAGCAGCAGTACCAGCAAGATATCCCAAGAAAACAGTGTTAACAGAAATAAAAATAGGGTATTTCGAGTCATATAAAAATAAGATGTCATCTCACACTTAGCTTGTAACAGCAGTTTTCTCTGTAGTTCTGCAAGATTCTGTTTGATCACATCTAGCACTCACCTGACTCAGATCCCAAATGGTGGATCTTCCTAAATATGATGCAATCAAGTCTAGCAGAGCCTTCAAGGTGAAACAACAGCTCTTACTGGAACAGCAATCAGTGCCGATCAACAGGACCAGCCTCAGACTACCTTTCTGTAATTCAGATGACGTAAACATAGCAGACCCAAGTCTTCAGCTACAGCTCTTTGCAATTCCAGGCTGCTACACGGGAATGAGGGTGATGCGTGAGAGGGAGGAACCAGGCAAAACAGCTCCCTTGGCTTCTGTGCATACAAAATAACTTCAGGGAAAAGTTCTGAAAGAGGATTTTAATTCCCTGACAATTCAGGCAAGAGATTTCCCTGTGTTTCTTATCTTCTAGACCAGACCTAAATCAGGCTGTCATGTAATCAATGGACTATGATAGGCTGATTATCATGTAGGATAAGTGATATCTATTAGAAAAAATTGATCCTGACATAACTCAGAAAAGGCAGCAGCTTAAAGCTAGAGGCCATAGGCCCCGGACTGGCCTTTGTACATATTTAATGGCTGTCATTTTCCTGGAGGTGCCTGAAAACAGCAAAACTCTTAGGGTAAATCTATATTGATTGAATAATCCCTGTCATCTGTTAGGACTAACAAAGCTGTCACAGTACAGCCACAAGCAAACAGATTTTATTTGATAACTTTCTTTCCATTTCACCGTCGAAGCATGAGTGGTAGAGTTTCAAGGGAGCCCCTTCACGTTTGGTCTGTTTTCACTCAGGTAATTCCCCAGTGGAGGCCCCTGTTTTCAGTGGCTGATTAACTGCCACGTACTTAATTAAACCTGCAGCATCAGAATTACAGTTTATGAAGGAATCAGAAGCCGGCTGGCAGTGAACCCCTGATTCTGCAGGGCTTGTGCTATATTAGGAGCAGAGCCTGAATGATTATGGCTGGGAGCCTGATAAAGATTGTAGGGGTGGGTGTGCTTGAGGCTGTCCCTTGTGAGAGCATCTCCCTTTATGAATACAGAAAAATTCATCAAACAGAAATCATTAAATGGAGCAGATGGGGTTTTCTGTGTGGCTGAGGCATAAAGAGCCTGGAGATGATGAGCATTACACAAGGCGGACAGGCAGATCAAAACGACAGCCCCGTGAAGGTGGACGGTGCAGGACCCTTCGCTATTGTTGTCCTCTCTGTACACAACTCGCTTTTGTAGGGATCAGAAACGGGGCTCTCCACAGCCACGCTCCCCTGCAATCTCCCCTGAACCTCACCTGCTTCCTGTCTGCATTTGCCTTCTGAAACCCATGGAAAACGACTGGAAAAATCAGTGTTGGGAAGAAGCAAAACTCCCCAGCCCCTTAATTCCCTCACTCCATACTCTAATGGTATTTAATACAACATCACCATTGTTTTTATTCTCACTGAATATTCTTTAAATAGGTCTAACTTCTATTCCATTTCTCTTTTTAAAAGCTAGAAATTACTTTGCTTCCCGTGAGATTTAGGTACCAGCACCTCAACACGGAACTGTATATGGACAGATTTGAGTTCTATTTTATTTGACAAGACCGATATTCAACCCTTCTTGAAATGTAAGCACCAATTCAGGCATCCAAGCGTCCCCAGACAGGGTCACGAGGGATGCACATCACGCATGGGCCTTGTCCTGCCTCTGGGGGTAAATTTCACCCACAGAGATGTCAGAAACGCTTGCTCTTATTTCAACAGAAAATTCTGCTTCCTAAGCCTGTAGATAGCACCTTGATGCAAAAGTGCATTTATTCATCCTAAGTGCAGTTGCATCATCTGCTTTTTTACCGATCATTTAAGGGTGTATATTTCCACCCTCCCCTCAAAGTGCATGGAAAGAAAATGATTTAACACGGACCATAAAGTGGCAGATTTGGAGTGCCAGAATGACAACTGGTGAAGGTAATTTTTTGTTTCAGTGGGAGGGTGAAATGTTGATTATTTTAACCTTACCTGCAAGCAGCAGATGTTGCAATTTTGATTCATCTTTGCCTACCAGAGCTCTTCTTAAATTCAAAAGGCTAGTAATTTTATTTTATATTTCATCTTTATAGGCAGCCATAAAAATCTATCAGTCTTAATGATCCTATTAATTGTCTTTGATTTTTAGCACCGTTTTCACTGAT
>VZSZ01008289.1:138886-205977 GCA_013398815.1 Ibidorhyncha struthersii
GTGTTTTGTTTGCATTCAAATATTCTAATTCTACATTAAAGCAATGAAGTCTAAAGACATGTTTTGAACATTGGCATTACAAGAAGATATTGTATCTTTTTAGACGTGGCAAGGTCCAGTTTGTCCACGTTTGTTGGGAAAAAAATTAAAAATTCAGGAAAACTGTTTATGAGCTTGGCCTGCCTTGCTTCCAGACAGGAGAGTGGGAAGCTCATTTCTGAGCCAAGCAGACAATTCATTTCATTGTCACCTATGCAAAACTTGTGGCTGAGAGAGGCCAGAGAAATCTGATTTCATGACATGGTTTTTAAAGGGGCCTTCTACCAACACCAGAAAACAAATCCATGAAATGGCGAAAGAATGCGCATGCAGAAAATTCTCAGTGCCATAAAGGAAAGGCTCTGTATTTCTTTCATATAGTCTCTGTATTCTGTGTGTACAGGGGTGGGGGAGAGTCAGCATTATTATGCTTTATGGCTTAATTGATTTCCCTCATTGTCTGTTATGCAAAGATCACACAGTACAGGAGACGGGTGGCCAAATTTAATATGTTTATCAAGGCTGTTGTAGATCACGTTCATATTTTCAGAACAGCACACAGCAGCTATTTTGAGGATGTGAGCAGAAGTAAAAAGCCAGAAGGACTCAGGTTAGGGCAGCTCAATTAAACCTGCTTAAAGTTTGTCCAGCCTCTGTATTAAGCTGTAGAGAAATTATTTTTCATAACCCATGTTTTGAGACCTTCTCCTGAGTGAGAATTTACAGGTGTTCAATTTAACCTTCCGTGAAATAATGCATTTACCTCTTGTCAGATTTGTCAAGTGAGGCTTAGAGCACGTTTGGCTTTCCACAACTGTTATCTTTGTTCTCCAAGCACCGATGACTGGGGGCAGCCCAGTCCAACAGCAACACACACTATCAGCCCAAAACTTAGTGTTAAACCCCCATCGCAACGACCCAGGCAGGACGAACAGTGGCCCAAAGAACTTCTGGAAAACTGACAAACTAATCATGCATATAATTGCTTCTTGGCTTTCGCTCCTGCTGTGGCAGGACTTAATAATAACCTCAAAGGTTAGTGTTGGAACACACACATCATTTAAATGACTCCAGGATGACACACTGCAGTGACATTATTAATTCTTGCAGGCCCGCTCCCCAGCAATTCCAAAAGATTCAAAAGAAAATGGCTTAAAAGCCGGTAAGAGGAAGCATGTGTCAGGTTAGCTTCACTAATTAGAACTCGGGGCTCATTGTAACACAGCTACGAACTTGTTTGGTAGCTCCTTGAAGGCAGATGATTCAAATAAATATGTGAGCCAGTTTCTATAACCACTTTCATGTCAAATTACTTAGCAGTTCTCTCAAATAGGAGTCATGAATGGAAAGCATCTATATTTTGGTTCATTTTGATAATTAAAGACAAATTGAGAATTAAAGACAATGGATTCAAAAAGACTATCTCTCCGCATACTGTTTGAAAAAGGAACTGGCACTTAGCACCGCATTGTGAGTCTAGTCCAAAGCACTGAAGTCAATGGGAAGTGTCTTTCAACAAGACAGTGTTTTGGATAAAACCACGTAAGAAAATTATTTGAATGGAAAATGCTTCAGATCTCTAGAATGAGTCAGTGCTCAGAAAACCAAACACGCTTATTAACTATAGACCACAAGATAAACCGTTTCATTAGTCTCAACTGCAAGAGATTATCTGGCAACCCCGCTGCTGATGGGACTCTTTCAGGTTCGTTATCATAAAATATTTCCTCTTTTAGAAAAAGGTCAATATTATATACTTTGGTGTTGGCTAAACACTTTGCTTCTCATATCAGAAATTCAGTTTTAACATCTTACATATAGAAAAGTGGACAACTTTAGAAATTATTAAATGCCAAAAAAAAAAATAATCAAGTTTTGGAGAAGATAAAATTACTAATGAAGTTGAGTAAAATGAAGTGAATGGTATGATCCCGCAGGTAAATGAGAGAAGAAAGTATATTTAACAAATGTTAAAATAGCTGACACTTTTAAATAAAAATTTGACAGTTCCAAGGTAACTTGTTCTCATTTAAGCATAGACCTAAATTAAAAGGAAAGATTAAACAAGAGCTATGTAAGTCCCCAAAAGAAGTAAAATGCTTTGCTTTGAATCAACCAAAATGCCCAGCTTGATGTTAAACAATATTTTTAATTTTGAAAAGAATCCTTCAGTGACCATTGTGAGTCATGGGAGCCAGTGGGTAAGCATCCAGGCTCGCGCAGCTGTGCGTGCAGCCTGCTCACTACAGAGGCAGGGGGGTCTTCGCTTTGAAGAAAGCAGCGTTAGAGGTGTTAGCAAAGCAAAGTACTTGTGCTTCCCGAGAAGAAAACATATACCTTTATTTGCCAAAAGAAAATAATATTGTTTCCAAAGTAGTAAAAACTGGTCATTCTTAGCTGGCAGAGGTTTATTTTATTTTTCTCTTTTAGTTATTCTTCACTCCTCCTATATCTTAGTTCAGATCTTTCAACTTTACTTACAGCTACCAGATTAAGCTGGAGAACTTATCATAATTATCCAATTCCCTCCTCTTTGCAGGGAAGCTGGTAGCCATGTTGCAGGAGAGCTTTATAAGGATGCATGAGCAACAAACATATATATATGTGTATAAAATCATCAAAGAATACTTGACTTGATTTAGCAACAGAATCTAATCACAGATTTTGGCTAAGTTAGCACTCTGAAAAGCTGTCATTTATTAAGTTGCATAGATCTGGAGAGTATACTATGGCAAACACTGGACTTTGGGGATTACAAGAGATCTCTGTTTTGTACATTACGAGGGTTGTGGGATCTCTGCCAACCTTTTCAATACTATGGCCACACAGACAGCTTGAACGGCCTTCGCCCTTCGGATGGTCAGAAGCAAACCACATTACCAAAAACCAAAGGGGAGAAAATATTGCATTCACCCCAAAAGTTTCTAACTGTATTCATCCAACCAGTTCTTAGTATTTCAAACACACTGAAAAGCACTGGTATTCAGAAAAAGAAGCTAATACTATAACTTTTTTCCCCTCTAGAAAGTCATCTAGTTCTTAAGAGCAAATTAATTTTCTGTATGAAATTCAGTTTAAGCAAATTATTAAGCATAAAGCAGTCCTTCTTTGCTTTTCAAGGCATGCATTAACTTCTTTTCTGAATTAAACATCAATAAAAAGGCATGTCATTAGTGTTTATTCTGAATGGTATTTTTTTAACATAATTTCATTGACTTTCAAGTAAATCCAAATTCTAATATGATTTCCATCCCTCTGTCATTTTAATTTCTCCAGTGCAGTCCATCTAAACTATTATATAACAGTATTATAAATACTCTTCTAATATCCACTCCAAAGCTCTTCAATTGATAATACTCACCAGAGCATATTATGCAGGTGCTCACTTTTTTTTTTTTTTTTAAATTGAAACATTTTAAAACAAGTTTCATCTTTTCTTTATCCTTTATCCATCCTATTCTTTATCCTGCTTCAGCATAACCAAGGCTTACATTGTTGGTACCTTCTCTGCATAATGCCCCAAAGACCGAATATCTACTGGCAACATTCAATTAAACCAGGAGGCAAGGGAAGCAACAGCAATATGTACTCCTAAACAAAGGTGCCTACGTGTAGCAAAGAGACCTGATGCTATAACGAAAACCTTTTTTTAAAAAAAATTAAGTATAAAATATTTTTGGGCAAGTTCTTCTGGTTTATTGCAACAGTTAAACCAACCTGCTGCTGCCAAAATCTTAATACTGCATACATTATATTCTAGATGTTTTTTTTAACATGTCTTAACATTGAACATACAGGGCAAAACATACACCTAAAGTACTCATCTGATTTGCACAAGCCTAACCTATACATCAGTATCACTGGCACATCTAAATAGAAGGCCCTAATAGGAACTAATTTTTTCTTTGACTTCTTCAAAAGAAAAGGAGCACCTTTCTCTCCCAAGTACTGGAGAGGAAAAAAGCCCCACCATCATTGCCAACTTCTATGTAGATTTTCCAGCTCTGGGTTCTGATTCTTGGCAAACCTAATTAAGCAATTGAAAGCAAGGTTGAGATTGTTGCTGTCACGGCAGGCTTTGAATAAAAAGCTGGTAAGCACAGGTTGTATTTATGCTGCCTCACATATAGAAACTTGATTAACTTTAGTTGCTACTAAAGTTGTCAGTTGTCCACCTGAAATATTTAGACAATACTAGTGCAGTATATCCTCTGGTTAATCTTACGCTTTCCATTGACCATCTGTTGTTCAGGAATCTGTAACTGATGTTTCAATACAAACCCTACAAGCTCATTTCTAATACTTGAACGCATACATTAAATGCATAACAAAGCAGCTATGTGACGCACGACTTCCTGGCTGCTGGCTAGCAGATACCAGCAAAATACCTGCTTAGCTCTCCCATACCAGAGCGATTTTTCTGTTGCTCCACAGATGCATCAGGACCCTTCACTTAGAAGTGGTGTGTCCTGCACTGTTTAACATACCTAAGAGAAGTTGCCAGCTCTGTAGCTACTAATACTTCAGGTCTCCCTTCATCTCAATCACTAAAGTTTCTCGTTTCAACTCACCCCTCTCCTACAGACTACAAAAAGGACTGGAGTCACGGCTTCTCACAGCTGTCTATATCAGCCATTTACCTTTTAAGTTGCTTTTATTTGCTGTTTTAGATTTGTTTTTATAAAGTTGAAGCCTCTTGTCTGCACCTTTGAAGCTCTGCTGTATATCACTTTTACCCCCGTACTATCACTGATCATTTGCATCCCTCCCCAAACTCTTTCGAATTACAACATTTCATACCTCATTCCCTAGTCTTACTGTACCCCTGCGACTTTCACCTCTGTGAAAATCAACTCGTAGCTGGCTTGGTAACACTCAGACTCAGGGAAAATCACACACTAGCACAAGAGGACGCTTGGTTCATAAGTGAAGGCAGCTGGGAGCAAGATGAGGAGGTTCAGAGCTGACTACAGAGAAAAGCTGGGGGAGCTATGGGTCTGGAAGGCAAGGAGCAAGGTTTGGATGCAGCCTTTGCCGAGGCATGGGCAGGTCGATATTGATTTGCCTGGAGTGCAGGAAATCAGGAGGCTGGGAAGACTGACCTGAACAATTCTACATATTTCAGATGAAAAGGACCGACTGCGGGCTGGGAATAAACAGGCATGAGGGGACTGACTCTGGAGGAGGTGTGGGGAGGGAGCCCCCACCTTCCTACCCCAGACCAGACTTCCCGTCCTCGGGAGCTGGCGTGTGCTGCTTCTCGTCTGCGCTTGCAGTTTGCGGCAGCTACGCTAGTAAAGCAACTCTGTTCCTTATCAGGCCACACGTTTATGGGAAACTCTCACAGGCCCAGACACTGGAAGAGCTGGTGCTCAGAAAACTGAGAGCATTTGCTTCCAGTTACTGGAATGTGCACGTTTCCAACCAGTCGGTGGGATTCCAGTACACTCATACAGAGGCCTTCAGCAGGACTAGGTATGTCCTCCCTTGAGTTAGGTCCTCCTCCCTTTTTCTCTTTGTTGCACTATCTCATTACAGAAAATAAAGCTTTCAGTAATATGCAAACAGATTGAAAGATTAGGCACACTACCTTCGCCACTGCTCCTAAATGCAGTAACACAAAGTCAGTCACGGGAAAGGTTCCCACAAGTAGGTCCGTTCACAGACTTGGTCTTCAAGAAGCAAAGAGTGAAGGACAGGTGGGTTTTCTATAGCTTCAGACAGCAGTAAGGTTTCCATCTTCATGAAACCTTATCACTCATCATAAAGAAGGCATCACTACTGTCTATATATATAAATCCAATCTTAAGAGAGTGAGTTTTAAACAAAGATCATTTTTTAAACCATGCAGATCCGCTGGGGAAAAGCCCTTTTAAACCACTCATCTGTCAAGGAATATGGAATGGATCAGATACTGGAGTCATGTCATCAATACAGCCCCAAGAGTGTTACACGCTGGCCTCAGTGGGTGTCAGCAGGATTTGGCCATACATATTTTTTTGCGCTATTTCGGTGCATCAGTGTAGCAAGCCTGAAATTCTGCTAGGGGGAAAAAAAAAACTTCAAAGGAAAATGAGTGTTTTGATTGATTTTGTTTCCTCTGTAAGTCACAGACATTACCTGTGTTCAAATAACCTAAATGTTATAAACCAGTAATAAAAACCCACAGTCCAGAATGGAGAATTCTGCTTTTCTTTCTTGTCTTTATATTGAAGGTCAGCTTTAACTCTTCTCCTCCCATTTCAGCTAAGTCAGATGCTTAGAATTATCAAAACATAAGATTCCCTCCATTTTCATAAGCAGATTTTCAGCTTCTAGCTTGCCGTTCTGATTAAAATAAGCTCTTACAAAGTTTTAACTCACTAAATTAATGATAAATACTTCAGATTTTGACATTTCTATGACAATTATTTTCCAAGATCCATTTTTCCCCCTTAATTGCTAACATACTAATGTTGCAAAATGATATTTCACAGGCACATTACTTCTGAAGTTACTTATTAATGCCAGGATTTTCCCATAGCACTGAACCTAGGTTGCAGTTGTCTCCTTCTTCTTAGTTCTGGCATGACTTTGACCGGTTGAATCCCCAAATATGTATCAGTAATCAAAAGGTATATTTCAGTACAGGAGAACCTGTTTGGAAGAATTCTTCTCATTTCTTCTCTGCTTGTTTTATCTTTGCTTGAGATGTGAATAATTCATAGGCCTCTGTCTGCTTTACAGTCAAACGCATTCTGTCCACCCAAGACTGTTCGACTTTGTGATTTATTATTTAATAATTTGCAGGGCTGCGCTGTTGTAAGGTGAGCATTGTGACTGCTTGCAGAACTGTTACAATCTGGTCTAGTTAGCTGTCCTTTCTTTCCCTCTCTCCAAACAGCAGCAGTTATTGATTTTTTTTACAAACCTCTGCCATGTAATCCCACAGCTGCTGATCTCAAAGCTGTTACTATAAAGTAAAAGTTGGCCCTTCTTCTTGAAAACAAGAAGTCATGTTTTGATTCACTTTTTCTTTCTTTTTTTTTTTTATCAATTGTTTCTTTTTTCTCCTTCTTTTGTGCCTTACTCAATGACAATATCCAGGAAGTGCCACTGGCTTCTCTTAAGGATAAAAATGAAAAATGAAAGCCTTTGGGGGAAATACATGCTGATCCTTTCATTACACCTGCAAAAAATGCCTGTCTGAAACTTTTCAACCTTTGAAACTTTTCCAATGGAAGTTGAGCTATTTCATCTATTATCTTGGCAACAATTACACATAGTGTTGTCTCCCAATAACATGATATTTGTGTTTAAATCCCACTGCAAGTTATCAGTCACACATAATGGTGAAAAGAACTACTCCAAAAAACACAGTGACTCCTAATTCTTAAAGATTTACTATGCTGCCAAGCACAGCGATACTAATCAGTGTGCAATTAGGGCCTGATCGATTGGCTCCAACTGACTTTGGATCAGGACTGTAGCAGGCACTGAGGGCACGGGCACAGCAATTGTAGTCCCCAGTGAATTAACTTCTGTACAGGCTATTTTCTACCTGTCAATTAATTACAGGATTTGCAGCCTTTGAAGACTGAAGACATTGTAGGACAAAAGCCAAATTATTTCTCTTTTGCTACTATGAACCCTCAGTAAAACATCTGTGGAACTGTTCTCATATTGTCCTCTTCCTCTCTAGTCCACGCCTTAATCATACAGTTGCATTAAAGTATTTAAGTTTATGCCTAAACTGAGAGATAAACCTTTCTAGGCCAACATGTGCACTTCAGTAACACCCTGACCTCATTTCAGCGTAAGACTTAGCGTAAACAAGCTTGTGGACTCATCCTGCATTGAGAGGGAAACCTAGTACCTCGGGCAAGACTGGAGCTGGTCCTTCTCTGGCTGCATACCACGAAACTTGTACAGAGGACTTGGGACCAGGATTCCTGGATATTTATGGTAGGTATTTGAAAGTAAGGTTAACTGTAACTCAAGATTCAGACAGAATTAGCCCAAATGGAATCTATTTCTTATCCCTAACTACAGCACTCTGTTTTACCACTCTACCACCTCACACTCTTTGGTTTCCATTTTGGTTATAATGGCTTATCTTTAGTAATAACTTATCCTGTGGTAGAAAGACTTTTGTACAAATGTAAGTCTTGCAAAACTTTCTGCAAATAGATTTGACTCAGCCACGTACCTTAAATCAGGTAATTCAAGAGAGGCTTATTAATATAAAATCCCTTACTTTTGGTTTACTTTAGTTTGATTAGATACTGTCAGACATGCCACAGTTGTTGCATGTATATCTTGGTTGGCCGTGAATGGAAAGGACTGAAAATAAACTCCAACCTATAGAGAGTATTGTAACAAGCAGAAATCCTTCCAACAGTAGAGCTGGCTTGCTGCCTTGCGTGCTAGCTGAAGTTTCTGAATTACTTTTACCATCAGCTCTGGAGGCATACTGGAGGAAGAAAATACACATCTCTGCAAAGAGAGCCTCAGCTGAGAGGGAGAATTTATTTCCCTTTTCTACTTATTTCTGTCTTCCATTATTTATTCAAGCCAGGGAGTGAAAACAGTAGGATTTTGGCAATGCCTAATGTTTTACATTAATAGTATTGGAAAATCTTTATGATAGCAGATACTCACATTGCTAGAATACTTGCAGTCTGCATATTGCTACTGTAGTAGACTTTTCTTTAAAAAAAAATAGGCAGTGAAACAAAATATTGCAATTAATACAGCAAACCTTTCAGCTCACGACGAGCTGCGTAATTTGATTGCATTTCAAAGTAAAGCCCTAAAAGGTGCGCCTTCTTCCCCTGAACACAAAACCTGCATACACTTCGTAGTTTTTTTCTCCAGCATTTGAGAAATCTGACAGGTTTACCTACTTAAACTATACATTGTCTACCACTCTCTCCCACCACCCCTCAGTTCCAGCCCACAGGCTTGATTTTACACCTGGGAAAAACACTACTCAGAAGCTCTTCCTTTGGACCTACTAGTTTGAAAGGTCTAATAACCCAGATAAAGAAGAGTACTTAAACTTGCATAATACCTTTAATGACTCCCTGGGGGAAGCTACTGCACAATTTATTTAACTCTTTGTACATAGACTTTCATCCTGGGTGCTTATATGTTAATGACCTCTAATGTGCAAGCCATTAGCACCTTTCACCATAATCTCCTCCCAATGTCCATTTAGATTACAGTAATGGCCACTGGTAATGTAAAGTAACGGCTACCAGCAATGATATCATCGTAATGACTTCACTTGCCAAGTCTCCTGATATATGGTAATCACATACCCTTGCATATAGTCCCTGAGGCATAGAAGGCATGCACCTTGTCCAGATACTCCAGTTCCCATCTTTTATAGATATGGACCTTCACCTTGATCTGACTACCTCCATGGACACAATCTTACCATCAAAAAAGGAAACAGTTTAGCCTGTATTTCCAGGCCTGAAGCAGAAGTAAGCAAATAAAAAATTAAGTACCTGTTTTTTTCAGATAGTAAAGACAATACTATGAAGGTTAGGGCGAGTTTCGATGGCAAAATAACATTACTGAAACGAGGAATTTCTGGAGAAGAATCAGACCCTTAGACTTGAGTTACAGGACAACAACATTAACAGCTTGCTTCTCTATACAGGAAGTACACAAGTATGCTGCAGACAAAGTGCTTCTCATGCTGCACAAATAATCTCGCTGATTAAGATAGGTAAGAATCGTCAATTATGTCCTTTTTCAATTACCTTGGTCCACAAATCTATATTGTACCTTAACGATTTCCCTCCTAATAAGCCATTTTTCATCTGAAGAGCTAGTTGACTGATTTTCAGTATCGCACATTTCACCCCCTTTTGTTTTACACACAGCTTAACTTTGGAAAATTCCAAGCACAGTTTGAAGTGATCTTTGCAGGGCTTTTATTTCCCTTCACAACGTAGCGGGGAAATAGTCAACTCTAACACTACCAATTGCAATACCCTTTTGCAGAAATGGGGACGGAGCCAATTACACAAAATATTCAAGCATACGCCTTCATGTAACAATACTGGTGGCTGTATTTACTGCAGAGTAGCAGGTGCGTACTTTACAGACCTTTATGAGATGAGACCTCCAAAAAAAGGCCAATTCTGACAGTTCCACTCCCAGCATAATTTCACTTTATTACATGAGCACAATATGTAGATTGCTGGCTGAATATACAGGAAAGAGATATCTCAGGTTATTAGGCAACTCTGGAACTTCATCAGTCTACACAGACACAGTTTAAAATGAACTGAGCTACTGATGTGGGGGTGGCTTTCCCTCCTTTCTCTTCTATTTATAAGATCTAAATATGCTCATATATCAGAAAACTTCTCTTCATCGTTAGGTCTGGCAGGTAAATCCCAGCCCTTGGTACAACAGCAGCTAGTATGCTAGTAATCACTGAGAGGTGGATGAATAATTAATAATAGAAATAAATAACTGATTATTAAACAAGTAAATGTTTTCTCTGTAACTGATAATGCAAACAGTTTCTAGGTTATATTCTGCTTTCCAGTGAAGGCTTCCAAACATTGCCTTCAATACAGACAAAAGCACCTCAGATAGTTCTTTCATACAGAATGGTAAATTATGTTATTGCTTTTGTACACTATTCCCAATGCTTATTGCATATTCACGTGTATACATCTAGTGCAACATTATTATCTTGTTTTGATTTTCTTTCTTCCCCCACCCATACCCCCCTAACCTCCTGTCAACAGTTGGGGAAGCTGCTAATACTGTATTGTATATTCATTATCCTAGCTTTTTCTTTACAAATATCATTATAACATCCTGCATTTGTAAAGTAAATAATTAAACGTTCTAGAAAGTCTTATAGGACACAGTAATCTAACAGATGAAAGACATCAGAAATGTGAAAATCAAATGGAAGCACATGTAATATGTATCTTTTAAAGGAGTTTTCATAGAATAGGGTTAATGTGTTAATCAACCATATTTAAAATGCTAATTAATCACTGACTTAGAGTCTATTCATAAATAATTGAATGTCCTATTTATGCAGAATTTCTTGTACTTGGAAATGTGTGGCATTCATTCTGGTCTTGCTGGATGCAGCACAGCATTAACACTCATTGAACTCTCTTGGCTCTGTATTTGGATAGTGCAATCACAACTGCCTGCTCGTTGGTTACATTTGCCAATCATGTTCTTGCAATTAACCTAATCTGTCCCATCACTACATATATCATTATAATGGCAAAATACAAAGAGCTGCACTAACCATGTCATTTTGCGATTCCAACCATGGATGCGAGAGGCACAGAAGGTAAATTTTGGGGGAATCAAGCCAGTTATTTCCCCCCTCCCTGTTTTCAAGGCATCTCCCCTTTCTCCTTTGAAGGCCAGTCATGCCCCTAGACATGGGGCAGTAGTCCACACTCAGACAGCACTGGGTTTAGAATCAAGTTTCTAATGTTACAATACACATTTTTTCTTTCTCTAAGGACTCTGTCTTAAAGAATGTATACATACTAGTCTTCATGTTTACACCCATGACACTGGCTGCAACGTGAGATCTACACATTTGTGTAAAGGCAAAAATAGTGCAGGTAAACATAGCATCTTTAGTTTCCAGCTAAACTCAAACTCCTTCTGAAAGGATGAAAGAGATGATCCCTAACAAAGAATGTAAGATTCTCATAAAACTAGTTGAAAATTTCTCTATGTAAATACATGTGTGAAAACCATAACTCTTCATAATTTTTATGAAATTCTCAAATGTGGACTGTTTTAAAGCTTCACAGTAACTTAAATTGGATGTACATATACTTCCAAAACAAAATGAAAAATCAATTGGGGGTAATATGTATTTTCATGCTAATAAAATGTTAAGTCTTAAAATAAAATTGCAGTAGCACGGGAATTGTCTGAATTCTCAACGCATGTCCTAAGTAGGAGGGTTTTTTTCTGGTTTCTCTCTACTTTGGTATGAAGAGGTGAATTAGTCCTTGCCTAATGTGATTTAGTGGACAGGCTGGCAATGTAACTTGTCATTAAAGAATGAGAATAAGAAGAATAGATCCCTCCTTCTAATCCTTTTTGACAGCCTAACAGAATACCAATTTACCATTTGATGAAGGCTTCAGGATGTTATGAAACCTCTACAGGGACTTCAGAGTTCTGTATAGAAAGAGATGAAGATGAGAAGCAGCCAAAGTTGGTGGGGAAAAAATGGCTCTGGAACAGGAGCTGCTCTATAAATGGCTGGTTGCAAGCCAGTTGGCATCCTTTAAAATTTGGACGCTCCAACTAACCCAACGGAAAGGAAAGTAGCTGGTGGACCTTGTGGAGAATCATCCGACATTAAAAGAGAAAGAGAGAACAGCTTCAAGGGACAGAGAAAGCTTTCCAAAGAAAGCTTGGGCTGATGATTGCCTGTCAGCATGCTTGGGAATATTTGGTATGGTTGGTCATGTTTGCATGGTACAGCAATGTGATTATTGCTATTACATGGTACATCTTTGCCTTTAAGACCCTCTTAAAAAACGATTCATAATCCAAACACAGGACTCCAAAACAGACAAACACTTCTCTTCTTTTCCGTGCTAGGTAGGTAGTACCTGCACAGCTAAAGCTGACAAGGGGCCATTCTAAGTTCAGTAACTGTCTTTCTCCCCAGGGAACAGCCTCTGGGCTAGTGTAAGCAAGCAAACAGCGGTCTAGAAAAGAGCTAGTTCTGAAATATTTTGCTTTTATCACGTTACCTGAGAAATACTGATCAACACTAAAGTGGAAATTCAGTATCCAAATGCTTTGGAGTTCTCACTTTGGAGGAGTTCTGTGGCAGTATCCAATTCCCTACACCATTCCTATTTCCAAGGAAAAAGGCACCTGCTTTTGAAATGCAACTTATTACCAGCTCTCACTTAAAGGTATTTTTCAATAGTCCTCTTCCCTCAAGAGTCTAATTAAAAAAAAAAAAAAAAATGAACTTAATGAGCATTGCTTATAACACGGCAACGTGTTATTTTCAGCAACAAGGTAAATTGGTTTGTGATCCAGGCTACTCTTTTCTGGAAGCTCTTTAATTCAAAGAATTACAGTGACAGTACAAGAAGCAGCAATTCTAGTGGAAAAGATCCTTAGTCAATATGGAGGTTTTGGCAGCAGTGAGAAATGCTAGGTTCTTTTGCAATCATTACGCCTTTTGCCAATGATGCATGATGCGGTTAATATGTTGATGATATCTCTCTCTAACATATTGAGTTAGTGTTTGTGTCTATCCGCTTCCCTCTACTGGACAAAATCAGAGCTGTTCAAGTGTTTATGATATCTTGTCATTATAAGTGGTTGGCCCAAGAGAGGGATATGTGCCCTGTGACAATGAGCAACTACTAATGGAGATTCTCCTTTAGCTCAAGTGATAGAAGCTTGTGCTGTTGGAGCAGGAGGTCATGAGTGTAATTCTTCCTGTTAAGTTATGCTATTAAGCTGATAACCATGATGGCTGCATGCCAGCAGTGAACAGATACACCTCCACCCTTTCTGTTCTGGGTTAGCACTGTTCAACCTCCTTTAAACTGCCTCTTTTCTCTTGTCCCCAGGCTCCTTTTTCAACCAGAGATAAAAGGAAAAGAGAAAAGGCTGAGAGAAGCTCACTCAAAAACCACCAGAAGAAACCCTCCTATGCTGGTGGGCCAGAAGAGCTTCCTACTCTACAGAAAGCTGCCCGTAGTTATGCCAGAAATGCTAATTGTTACTCTACATGTTGTTCAGGAGTTTGCTTGTCCCAGAACAGTGAAAAAACACAGAGCCTGCTCTGTATCAGTGCATAGCTCAAAGAGGGATACGATGGTGTTAGATGCAGCTTGAAAAAAGACTTTCCCATCTTTCTACTGAAAACAGGGCCCCTGTGGCTACCCTCCCCCTCCAAGTCAGCGCTAAGGATCGAGGAGACAGTGCTCATTGTTATCATGCCCTTGTTCACTTTCTCTACATTTTTTTGTCTCCCAGGCTCATTTCTCTCTCCACTCCATCCAGCACGTAACAAGATGGAAGTGAAAATTGACTTCCTTTGTGAGCTTTGGTACTAAGAACCTAACACGTTGCTTTCCAGGTACTAGTGTGGTTGTATAGCGTATTTCAGTCCCAACCCATCTCTATTTCAAAGTCATACTTTAATCTGGAACGTCAGGTAGAACATGAAACAATATTAATCTATGCTACATAAATAATTTCCTTCAATTATCAGGAAAGAGCAGCAAGACATGAATTTTCAGGTTGATTGAGTTTTAATCTCCAAGTTCAAAAATTAATAATTTAGGTAGGTGAGTTGTTTTTTAAAACAGGAAATTAAAGGTTTGATATTTCCCTTCCTAGAGAAAGGAAAAAAAAAAAAAGATAATTTGGATCCAAAGGTCAGGGAACATTCACAGGTTGGAAATGTGACAATTATGAAATTATTCACAGAAGGAAATACTTAGAATTCAATGCAAGACACCCAGATTCATCACAAGGCACAAGAGATTGACAATCTATTATGAATGCCTCACATCACAGATAAATATTTCAATGCAAATAAATAAAGGATGCTGAGTGTTTCTCTTCTGAATGACTTTTCACAGCTCACTGAACACAATAGTTCTGGGACTCCTCTATGTCCCAGACTCCTGTCCAAACTTTGGCATCCCCAAAGGCTTCCTGTGCTGAGCACAACCAGGTTACACACTGTGATTTCAATTTGGAGTTACAAAGAACCAATTAATCAGTTTCCTTCTAACAGAATGTAAAAACATTCTTTGGTGCATTAGGACATTCATAGAGATTGTGAAACTGGCCTGGTTTTGTTTTGTGCTCCCTTGTAATTACTACGAAATGTACCATTCTTGTCAAACCTAATGACTTTTCTTTTTGGTGCAGGGGAGAAAAACACAGAAAAGACAATGACGTCTCTAAGCATACGGCTGTTTTACTCTGCAAATGGATACAAGAATAAACTAAGATGTACTTCTGGTGAATTGTGCTCAAATAAAGCTTTTCTGTTACCGGTTTCTTACCTGCCATTATTCTTCTTGATCTGTGTTATATGCAAAACACCAAATAGAATAAAAATATTCTATGCTGAGATTGTTTTTCCCTTGTTTTCAAGCAAATGTTTTAAAAGCATACTTTCAGAAGAAAGGATTTTTCTTTTTTTAGATAGGGACCTGCTTTGGACCATTAACTGTTTTCATGTGTTAAAAGCAATCGTATTATTTTAACCACCAGCAGGAAATTCCATGCTGCATATTGCTTCATATGAAGCCATTTGTAACTTTACAGCTTTTTAATTTTGCAACAGCTGCATAGAAAACAAAAATGACAATGTAGAATTACATGACTCATGGGTGCTTCTCCATTAAAACAATATAACTAGAAAATGTTTGCATGTTCACAATAAATGCTGAAAAGTACATTTGAGTGAACAGAAAGAAACATTTTCAGGACTTGCAAAGATACCAAGCTGGTCTAGAAGGCTTTCCATTTAAGACTGTAGCAAATGAGAGCTCATCAGTTACTCATTTGAACTTTAATAAAACTTAATCCTTTTAAAGAAGGGGAGAGCTAAACTCAGGAAATACAGTGTTCCTCTGGTTATAACTGTACAGAAAGATTTGTGTGGAAAATTTGCTTTAAAGTATTAAGTGATATCAACATATGGAAGTGAAACATCCACAGTGGATGCTGGAATATGAATAAATTTACTATTTCATAATCAGATTATAGACACATTCTAAAATTTTTTAAAGCAACTACTCAGCCACATTTATTCTGCAACCCAAAGACCCATCCTTGATATAAGCCTGATTTTCACAGAATGGAGGTGACGCACTAAATAAAGACCATGCTTCTTCCACATATCCACAGCCTAGGGTACCACTATATCATTAGTCTCTTCTGAAAACACTGAGTACTAAAGACACAACAAAGAACATTTGTGATCAGCCCATAATTCTGGAGAGTACTTTGCTGCTCACACACTTTCTGAATCGTGACTGGTGTTATCTTGGCTGGGGAGAATGCGGGAAGAGTGGAAAGGAGAAAGGGAAGTTTGTTCCCCTAAAAGACGACAATATTGATTCCAGATGGACAATATTTATAACACATTTATAGACTTGAGATGTGCAGCAAATAAAAAAACATGCTCATAAAATATTTCTATGTGAAACGAAAAATAGACAAACATTACAATATAAGCAATAAATGAATATGTAAATACATGTGTGCACACTAGTGGTAGAGAACTACATGTTCACATGTCCAGACTATTTGCTCTGAACTATTTTCAAATATAATTTGAATACAGAAATATCTATGAGAATTAGATACTACCACATATAACTTTCTCAGGTCTTACAGAAAGACAGCACATAGAACTATGTTTCTGCCCAACAAGCTCAGATTTTTCATAAACCAAGTTTTTCTGTTTACGGAATTATTTCATAACCTGATTTCCACAGCATGCACGTTTCTGACCACTAGCTCTTATTTCCATCGTTTTTGCTGCAAAATCTCTGCTGCCTAGAAGAGGTATGCTCGCACTGTTGCCTCTCTGGAGCAAAGGCATTAGTAGGATCTTTTTTTAGCAGGATCAGAAACCAGATTTAAAAGAAAAAACACAAGCTTTAAAATTTATAAGTTCTACCCACGTGAATTTGTGATCTGAATTCACCTGAAAGAAAATCTTCCAGTGGTCTTCAACCTCCATTGCACAGCAAAGCCCAGCCTAGAGCATGAGTTAGATTGGCTTAGATTTAGGTCTCAGATACAGGCTCTGCTCCAGAAAATACTAAATATCTTGGTAAAACAAAAATTAAGCCATATAGAACATTTCACGGATTCTGTGATCATCTTTTCAAACAATCACTGGCAAGTATTAGTCAAAGAATATGACAGCGGCAAGAACTGTGATATATTGCGATGATTTGACAGCTGAGGCCAGTTCCCCAGGAAAGCCCGCTAGGCCACGAAGCATATCAGGAGTTTTCAGCACGAGCTGTCAGGGAACAAGAAGTTCCTTCCACGTTCCATGCTATACTTCCATTAGGTACTAAGAGTTATTATCCGTAAGTACAAAATACGGCAAAGCATACAGGGAAACAGCTATTCACAGATTTCTGATAATGCCTTCATGTGTATCGTAAATATTGATTGTTACTGGTTCATCACTTTCCCACCCAGCTCTCCTTAACAGGACAAAATTAATATACAGACATGACATTTTCGTGCCACAGGTACAATCCTACAGGATCCTACTCTGATAGTATGGCAGGTCAAATTCAAACATCAGACATAAGAGTTCGGTTCCTATTTGATCCTTTAACCTTAATCCAAAAATACACATTTGACATCAATTCTCTCTGTTCCAACATCACAGGAAATTACATATATCCCAGAACTGATTCAGGTATCAGTTGACTCAAATTACATTTTCTAATGCACTGAAATACATGTTTTGGTAATGACACCAAGGAATAAGGGAAAACAAGATGAAAACAAGACTTATACTTATTTCCTGATATGTAAGCAAGATTTTTTTTTCAATTTACAGTGCAGTTTTACATTGATTTTTGATATGAGAAAGCTCTGACAAGTTGTCATTCTAAAATTTTTAAACATGTACTAAACTGCTAAAATACAAAAAAAAGTGTTTGTATTTTCAATCCAGCATCATTTCTCTTGTGCCTCCACACAATTGTCCATGTTGATCAAAACCATTCATTGCTTGCTTAAGTGTAAACCTACACAAAGCATTTTCAGAGAAAAGCTCCTGAACTCTAACACAGCATAGGAAAATAAGGACAGTATTTTGTACGTGTGCTTTTTTAATATTCAACAATTGCTAATATGGCTAGCATTACTTTAAAAACAAACACACACGCAAAAAATCAGTGTAAAAAATGAACCTTTCAACCTCTGCCAGTGCATGGAAACCTCTAAACAGAGTGCTTAATTCAGACAAACCATTTCTGCACATTCCTAAGTCCATCCATATGCCGGATGCTCAGCTTGGTGTAACACGCTCCGTCAGCATCAGCAGCATAGAACCACATGTTCAAGTGGTGTCCTAAATAGGGACAAGCTTTCTGAGCTGGGCCAGACACAGACAACTGCTAAATACTTCTGAAAATTCCATCTGACAGTTCTAGAGAATGCCTTTCTTTTCCATCTCTCTTCTCTCATCTGGTAAAATTTTCAGGTTTCTGGGATGTATCATGTATCTAGCCTATATCACAGGAGATCCACCTTCCAAACGACTTTTAGATAGCTGCTTCCAGTGTTCTCTGTCACAGAAGACTTTTTTTTTAATCCCTATAGCATTCAGCGTGTTATTGCTTCACATAAATGGTTACAATTCCTGGTTTTCCTACATTTTGAATAAGCTTCCAGGCCAAATGGGAAGAAGTAATATTTGGTCCTTTTTAAAAACATGATAATGGCTATTTCTACTACTAGTACTTCCAGTCCTTCCACCCAGTACTTCCAGGACTTTACCATCATGTTTGTTATGTATGACACAAACTGTAGCTTTTTAAACTATTTTTCTGTTTAAAGCATTTTAAAAATCTATTTTGTTAGAAATATCCAACAGTTCCTTATTTTTCTGAGGGTGTATCTGATACTGACACAATCATTCCTCCACCCATTCATAGTAATTGAACAAGCACTCACTGTTGAAGACTCCAAATTCCAGAAGACTCTGAAGTACACGCTGACCTTACTAAGCCCTCTATGATTATTTGGACCAGACCCCTCAAAGTCATTGCTGGTCCAAACTCAGTTTCCACTGATCCTACATTACAATTTTCAGTTAATCATTACTAGGATATGAATCATAAAAACATTAAAGGTTTGGTTCTGTGGACAAGTTACTACAATAAAAGCTAAGGTGTAGATTTATAAGCAATACCAGCTACCCTACAGTAACTTCTTTGGCACCTATCCTTATTCCACAGTAA
Source organism: Ibidorhyncha struthersii (assembly GCA_013398815.1). Classification (NCBI taxonomy): domain Eukaryota; kingdom Metazoa; phylum Chordata; class Aves; order Charadriiformes; family Charadriidae; genus Ibidorhyncha; species Ibidorhyncha struthersii. The sequence goes on from VZSZ01008289.1 coordinate 157,921, forward strand.
ACACGAAGTTGCATATCTCCCCAGCTTCACTGAGGGGTACAGCCACCTCACTTTTACTGGCAAGTAAGGACACAGATAGGGGCAATTGTTACAGAGCGGTTATCGCCGTAAACCTCCCAGGTTGCCTGAGGATAACTTGTGCTTGTAGCCTTTCCAAACACTAAGCCTTCTTCCTTATCAATTCCAGTTGGGCAGAAGGTTATTTACAAGCAGCAGAACAAACATGCAAAGCAGGCAGAAACAAACTCCAAGGCGCATACATTTTAGTGGGGAGCTCCTCACACCATTTCCAAGCAAATGCGTGCGCTCTGCAATCACGCCTAAGGGTGTAGGTTTTCAAAAAAGCCATAAATATTTTGAGTTCATTAAAGCTGCATCTTAAGAGATAGGAGTTAATTTTCAAGTTACTGCTTACTGGACAAACACTGAACTGGAAACGGCTGTGCAGCAGTCATGTCGACTAATGAGGTACTCCAAGAAGTAGCTGGTTACTCACTCTCCAAACATGTACATACACTCAAGCTTTCAGAATGACTCAGTCGACACCTGAAGATGAGTCTTGAAAGCTTGTTTACGTTGTTGCACAGTACTGTACATAATATAGCTGGATGTGCTTAATAATCCCAGTAGTTAGTGCACAGATCTATAAAACAGCAAATAATAAATATCTGGGTTCCTAGAAGCTGAAAAGCTAGATGCAGTGTTAAATAAGGAATTACCATCAGACCACACTGGAAATTTCCTAATACCCACTCTTTAGACTCCGAGTGTGCTTCTGATGCAGACTCCCAAGTCCCCTGACATTAACTGTTTCATAATAGATCTTCCTGGATGCATGCATTAGCTCTGATGGCAATCAGACCTCCACGGCTACACACACTCCATGTGTTTAAAAACAAAGGTCATTTGGTGAAGACGTTATTAGTTACTGCATACGATTTTGCAATGTAGACTACTGTACACTGTGATGTAATTGGGAAAAATGATGGCAGTGAATAGATGTAATTATATGTAGAACCACTGACACGCCACATACAATTCGGGAAGTACAACACAATCAGAGTGTCAATTATTTAAACCATAATTAACATAGCTCTGCATGTCTTTCCAGGGCTCTCGCAGAACATAGAGCATTGTTATAGTGGAAGAAAAGAGAAAATAAAATATTAATGGAGGACTGCTTTGTTCTCAGCACAGTGAGATAGAGGTGGTTGTAAAAACCGGATTCCTGCAGTTGCTACCGCTTTAATTAGGAAGGTCGCTATCTTCCTAGACTTCCTTGGATTCCTTTAATTTCCACAGAGGAAAACGGCTTCTGAATTTTATTGAACACAGTTGAATTTTTATTTTCAAAAATCAAAACAGAAACATTTCTTGGCATCTGTTATGAGCACTGGGTGTTATTTGCTCTTTAGAGATAAAGCTGTTTTTATACAGGGATATAGCTTGTGGGGAAAAGAAAGAAGGGCCAAATATATTCGTACTGGGAAAGCTTCTCAACAGGGATATCACAGTCAGCAGAAAATATCTAGCCAACCTAATTCATCCCATGCTAGAATCCACTTAAGGCCAAGGAAATACAATAGATAATATATAGTTTCACAACACTGATCCAAATGCTGCCTTTAACTCATTCATTCCTGGAACCTAACAACTTGTTTGCTGGAAAAACAGTGCATCTCAAATAGGCAGAAGAGCTTCACCATCTCCTCACACTGGAGCGGAGATGGTAGTGGTGGGAAACCATCTGTGTTTTGTGACTAAATGAAAGCTCGGCTATTCTTTATCTGAATTACAGTCCAGATGGAATCACTGAGAAAACACACCAAACTAACACTGAAATACAAAAATAGTGACAAAAAAATTAGTAATATAACATTGATAAGAAGTTCTGTTTAAAGATACTTGGGATTTCAATTATATACATGCTGTTTAGCATAAAATTAGAAAAAGTCACCCATGCGTTAACAGGTAGACAGATTGATATATTTTAGTTACTTCAGGTTTATATGCCTTTATAAGTCTCCATTGCATTTATAATTTTATGGATCTAATAATGAAAACAAAATATAAACTATGAGAATAAGATATGTCTTGCTTTTCTATTTCTATAGATTCTATATCCTTTCATTTAAGTGTGGTATGGATTCATAGGTACTAATAGTTATTCTGTGGCGAAATGAATTCATGAGCTACTGTCCACAAAACACTTGGAAATAATTTTCTTTTTACCCAGCACATCCTTCCACTATGATCTTTCAAACGATGAGATACACAGAGGGGCTTCCAAGCTTCATCCAAAGCCAACACAGGAAGGACATGTAGGTTAAAACTTATAGAGGGAGTTTCCACAATAGAGAAAAAAAAAAGGCCTACATAAAATTTGCATTTCAACTCTGAATGCCATTCCTGTAGTTCATTCTTGGACATCACTCCAGTCAAAGTTGTTTGTAAGTATGAAAAACAAGATGGGAAAGCATGAAGAAAGGTCATCCAGGTGCTATTCGGGGTAGCTCCAACCCTATTATCTCTGCCTTTGATTTAAGAAAGTGTTTCCTAACTCTAAGCCTGCAAATAGTCAGCGCTGTACTCACTTCTTTTGAGGAGCAAAGATTGTTGGATGTTTGAATGAACTGAATGCAAATATGATTAAGTTGCATTTACTCATATAACTGAATACAAAATCACCTTTCATGAATCCAAGACGTCTGGATTGGATTAAAATTGCAGACACTTTAGAAGATGGCAACCAGTGCCACTTTTCAGATATCATTTATTCAGGTACAGTTTCCATAATGTGGCTTGTAATTACATGGAACTTCATACTATCCATAAAGATGTATGCAAATGGAGCTCAAGACCTATTTAGAAGACTTTAAAGATTCATCGCTCTGGTGATGGTTTTGCATTTGAGTGAATTTCATTCAAGTATTGGTGACCTTATTAATAGACCCAAACACTTCTGCTTTACCATTTTTACTAAACACGTCTTGTTAACAGATATGCTTTAAAAGTAAATCAGCAAAGAGAACTCATCCTTTGAACTATCACCACGAAGCAATTTCCACAAGAAGAAATGAGACCTGCAGAGAGCGTTTGCAACAGAACATCTATACCCCAGAACAACCACCTGCGCAGGGACATCCTGCCACGCAGACAGGTAAAGCAGGGGGGTGGATAAAGACCATGCAAGCCTTAAGCATTAGTATAGTTACAGGCCTTGAAAAGTTTCAAGTGTCTTCCCAAAGATTTGTCTTCCTGCCCGACAGGCAGGCACTCATCATGGCACTGCCGCCTCAGGATTGGTGTCATTCCTCTTGCCATGCTAGCAATTTGCTCCTGTTTATTCTGCTTTCAGAGGGCGCTCTGAATCATGGCTGCTGACACATAATTTGCAGATGTTTTTCCTGATTTACGTGAGGCAGGTCTTCTGAGTATAATAGCAGAACAGGTGAGTGAGGCTGCAGATAACAGCCGCGGGCTGGGAATGGTGGCTAACTCTTGGCGGTGGGCACCCATGCAGCATGAGTCTTCAGCAGGAAGAACAGAAAAGGACTCATGCGTCTTTAACACTATGATTCATTGCAGATTTCCTAGATAATAGCAATAATCTCATTTTATGATCTTCAGGCCCAATCCTGTCCCCACTATAACTAAAAAATAAACTTCAACTGATTTTAGACAAAGTGCAAACACCTCTCTTCTGTTCCCTAACTGACATTACTCTATGTATTTATTTTTGACAGCTATTTTATAAATTCTCTTGTCAGCCAGAGCTACACAGACTTCTGCCACTGACTCCTATGGAACCCGTCACCATTCGTACAGGATTTAAATAAATACAAAACAAGGGACTTTCCAATTAGAGACCTCAGATAATTTCCATAACATCTTTCAGAGCAAAATGTTAAAAAAAAAAAAAAAAAAATCTCAACAGCTCAACATAAGGAAATAGGTGCTTTAGGAAGCAGACTGACAGAAAAAAAAAAAGGAATGCAAGCAGAACAAAATGAGACAGCTGAAAAGAGTTTCTGTAAATTAATGTTCAATTTTTCAGTTTATAGCAATTTCTGTAGGATGTAAAAAATGAGAATGAAGCATTTGTAACAAGATGACCCAGTGGCCCACACATGGACACTCACTAAACGATGACAGTGTAAGCTGACACCAGGAAGAGAGTTTGCTTATCAGTAAAAATGTGATAAACAGCTTAGCCAAAATACTATGTCCTGCATTTTTGTTTCACAGGTAGTGAAAAATATTTTTGAAGCTCTATAAAAAGTTTATTTCATTTTATTCCTTCCTTCTTTTTTATTTTTTTACCAAAGAGAGAAACAAATCCCTTTTTTTAAAGTAGAAATTCATATTTTTTTTTTTGTTTATTAAGAACCAAAATGGCAAATTAAAAAAAAAAAGAGGCAAGAGGAATATTTTCAAGAATTAGGTGAAAGACCTGGCACTCATTCACATTTTCAGCACAAGGAAGTGCCTTGTTGTATGTCTTATTTTGAGGACAAAGAAAGCCAATACGCATATGTAATACAAACAGATACTACCATACTGATATTAATTACCATACTGATACAGATCAAGATCACCACCACCACTTCTTGTAAGCTGGAAAATAATGGACCAGACTGTATAACTAGAGTCAAAGTTTAGGTGGAATAAGTATAAAATGACACTGTTCCTCCCAAACTCTTATGAACATAGACCTAACTGGGTCCTGAGCAGGCCAGTCTGAAGGCTGGTACGCTACTCGGCAGAAAGGAAGGAGAAATCCCTGACTCTGCTGCTTTTCCATGGAAATTCAGATTGCAGTTTGCTCCAGAGCCCAGTACTGAGAAAGCATCCTTAAACTCCATATCATGAGATTTTCAGCTAGCAGAACCAGACGTGCTTCTCACTGAAATACATAGCACGGTCCTGAATGGGGCTGTCAGGTTTTGGTTCACCTGCCTCAGCGGTGGCAGGGAGGGGACTTCCCATCACCCAACGCCTGGGCCCGGGCAAGGGCGGGTAATCTGCAGTGAGGAATGCAAACGGCTATGTTTGCAGACAATTTTGAAACAGAATAGTAGAGATTTCATTGTAAAAAGACTATAAAACCACATCGTGTGTGTTTTGGACACATTTAGATACACATTTTCAGAGAACAGCTACTGATAAGAAGGGTTAATTTAGACAGACACGTGGTGGTTTCACAAGTAAAGCATGTGATAAATTCACAGGAACTGAATGCTGTGTCGTGTTCAGCGCAAGCAAACATGGCTTATTCATTTAAAAATTCTGCAAAGCTGCGGAGACCCTAATTACATCCAACAAAGAATTTAAACGTGAGAAAAGGGCAAGAAAAAAAAACACTATTTCTGAAAGTAAAACTTTTGATAAGTTAAAAATTTTACAACTTACGAAATAAGTTAAGGCAAAAATCAAAGTCTTATGCTGCCATAAGTCACAGTGATTTGATTAAGGAACATCCCGAGGAAATGTCAGCAGGACAGCATACAGACAGCAGAGCATTCTCTAGTAATACGACATGAGAACATTAAACGCAATAGTCATGGCCTAATAAAAAGCAAAAGACAGACAAGAAATATCAAAAATAGAAGCCGCTCTGGCAAAATTAATTCAGCCACATCATTCTGCAGACTCATGGTGTGGGAAATGAGGAAAAAGACAGCATTGCTTACACATCACAAAAGAAGAGCTAGAAATACTACAGATGAGAAACAAGGCCAAGATAACATAACTAGAAACTTTTAAATGTTGCAATTCATAGTTTCCAAAAAGCAACTCTTGCAAGTTAAACATTGTATCAACATTTACTTCTTTGTTATCTTAAGAAATAGAGCTACAGAAGAAAATGGTGACAGGCATCTATTTTTCTTTTCAGTGTTATCAAAAGAGAGTAATCTAGCTGCAGGAATAAAAACGGCCAGGATAAAAATCTGGAAAAATTATACTTCCCTGAAATAAAGCGGGGGAAATAACACTGCTCTTGACAGAGCAAAGGAAGAACAGCTTGTCCACCAAAATGCTTTTAGCGATACTGGAGAGGGAATGATCTGGGACTATCTATAACACAGACTCTTTTACCTCTTTGGTCATGATTAGTGCCAAAAATAGTCAGAAAGAACTGAAAAGGACTCTGTGAAGGTTAGACTCCTGAAAACAGATGGAAGGGCCTGAACGGGCAAAATAACTCCCCAAAACTATGGACTACATACAAAAAGAGAGTAAGTAATCAGCCTTAGCACACTTAGAGAGATGGGTTATGGAAGAGTTATTGTGTCTGATAAGGTAACAAGCCCCAGTGCTAACAAAAAGGTAGAAAAGCTGCAAAAAATAAGAGGCTTGTGGAAAGTACCCCTTGCATGGCTGCTGGCCCTGGTCCCACAGCAATCGGCAAGGAGGATGAGTAGGCTTTCAAAGCAGGGTTAAAGTGGAAAAAGGCAGCAAAAAATTAAAACCGTTAATAGTGACGAGAGCATTCATGTGAAGTTCCATAGATAGCAAAAGAGGTTCCCGTCGTTTGGGTCAGGACTGGACTGACAAAAGCATATGAGCTTATGAGTATGTAGAACCAGGAGCCTGAGCGGGCAGGCCCCTGTGCAGGGACAGCACACAGGTCTGCTGACGAGGGAACACATTTTGACTTCACCCAAACATGCCCTAAGTCCAGAAAACCTACAGATATGCTGTATGTAAGAGTATTTAACAATTTGCAGAGGAGAAGGAAAAAAAAGCATCTGATTATGTACAAAAGAAGCTGCACTAAGACCAATGGGATTTCTAGCCAAAGTCCAACGTCAGGTAATACAGTGGCATCTCCAGAACAGGAACTTGTCTAATCACCCTGAAAACAAATGACATGAATACTATACTGGTTCAGATTTCTTGAGGTACTTAAGCAGTACTTCAGCAAATTATTAGAATATCTATAGATAAGACCGGATACCAGAGGGGTGTTTTTTACCACCCTGTGTACGCACTGCTGCATAGTCCATTTCACAGGCACTATCAACACCACTGTTTTCCAATCCAGTATTTATTTATGCTGTTTTTCTATCTAGCAGACAATCTAGTGCCACCATGCTGATAAGAAAGGCTTTTTAATTTCTTCTCCTAGATATTTTGTTTAATTTTATATTTACTTTTATCTCAGAGGGGTTTTTCTGCCTAGTAAGCTGTCCATAATCAGAAAGTTTAGAAAAAAGGCAAAGTCAACAATCATTTACTAGTGGAGCTTTCCCTAGGTATCTTTTCATTCCAAGGACAGGGAAAAGTGTGCTAAATTCAGATGTCACCATGTGGTCAGGGCTGACAAACGCTGACTATTTCTTAGAATAATACTCATATTGTAGCTGTCCTATGTGGTCCTGTGGGGTTTTGTTTGCTGGTATGTTACAAAACAGAGATCCAAACACGAAACCTTTCTTTCCTCGATGTGGGTGTTCAGGAAGTTACATGCCTGTGAAATCCATAGGATATAATTGAAACAGTTTTGCAGTCTAATGAGAGAGAACTCAAAATAGGGCCTTTGTGGTATTTGCACACTGAAAACAATTGGGAGTTTTGCCTGAAAAATAGCCAATGACTGAACCCCCAGAGCAATATTTTCCACTGCACAAAGTCTACACCAGCGCACCATCAGTCTCACTTAGGCCTCAAAAATAAAGCTTAAAAGGACTCGAGTGATATATAGGCCTTGGGCTCAGCCTCAACCCAAGAGTAAATTTTCCCCCAAAGCAATTTTATGTTGCTTTCATCATCACTGGCAAAGATACCACTTACAAACAGTATAAACTGCTTTCCTGCTCTGAGCTTGATGGCAAGCAGTCTCTCTCCTAACTTTTAACTGAACAAACGTAACAATAAAACATTGTTTGTACCCATCTGGGCAATTATCACTAGATGCTGGAAAGTAATAATAGTACATCTGCATAGTAGATGGTAGCTTTTCCAGAATGAAATTAAACTAGGTCCAGAACAGGAACTAGGTCTAACCGCACAATAAAAGTTAGCTAGAAGTTGAAAAATGCAGTTCAGTTAGGCAATAGTCTTCTTGTCTTAACTCTTGCTGTGTCATGTCTCCTGCCGCTCTGTCCCTGAGCCCTGCAGAGCCTTTGGTGCTCCACAGGGAGTTAAATAGGGTCCTTGCTCAGAGGCCTCTGAAAGCTCCTTATCTACAGATCTGAGCACCTTCTTTTGTTACACTGGTCTCTGTTTGTTTCTCTCTTAATCTCAGCAGAGTCTTGTATTCTTTTAGCTTTTTGCCCTTTCACGTGAGGGATTAACACTGTCGCTCACAGGCTTTAGTTGAGACCTGCGTGTACCTCGGATAAGGCTGCTGCCCTTGTCACTATGGCATCTAGCTTTTGCAAGGCCTCCTTAGATAATAAAGCATCCCAAGCCCAAGAAATTTTAATCTGCACTGACATTTTAGTGGCAATACAGAGGCGAATGATGGATGCGCATGACAGAGGACAGCGCCTGAATCTCTGCAGGATGGTGGGGACAGGCGTGAATACACAGGCGCATTACGCAAGTGAAAAGGTGCGGCAAAGGAACGGTGTAGGTGACAGTAGCAGACTAATGCTGTAGGCCCCAGCAGGAATGGATTCGTGCAGTACATGACAGCAGGGAGCAGCTGACATTGTAGGTGACGGTGGGACGCAGTGCGGGAGAAGAGCTGCCTGACAGGGTGTACTCGCATACAGCATGAAAGGAGACTGTTGGCAACGCTAGGGCGGCAGAGGCTGAGCGCTGGAGGAGATGAAGGTGGCTGGGTATCAGCTCCACCAGGACATTACAGCTTTCAGGCAACGGTATTCCACAACCTGCTGTGCAACACGGGCTGGAACAGACAGTCAGCAGAGCGTGACACAAATGGCGAGCTTCTAAGACAAAATAAAAATCTTGTGACAAACTGAAAGGAGGTGAAAGGAAAGGAAGAGGGATGCAATTACAATGTATTTACAAGCCCCTGCACAATTTCAAATGCTGTGAGTACAATGCAAAGATCATTGCAGGATCTGGATCCAAAACAGCAGTAACAAGAATGTGTTACTGTAGTTTTACCATGGTATCAAATATGCCATAACTATATCGAGAGAAACAGCACACCAAAAGAAGTGTTTGATGTAGAATTTCTAACTTCTGTTTTACACTTATTTTCTATTTAAAAGAAAAGAAAGGCTGCTGTCAAATAAGCTTAGTCTTTCTCATGGAAGTTTATTTAATCTTCACTTTTACCACAAGCCCTTCCCCCTCCATCTCAAAATATACTCTTTCAGTAAAGCAAAAATACTAATTTCTATTGTAGGGCACACAGTTACCTCAAATAAGCGTGTTAGAAAAGCGCAGATTATTTGGCAGGGGGCAGGGAAGGTTGCCAGCTCTTAAACCTGTGCATTTTCATCTCTCTCTGATTATTAGGAAATTAGAAACAAACCGATCAGCTGAAATTTAAAACTAAATGCTTTTGAGACAGTTCCCTTGTCCATTTTTTCTTTACTACTTTTACAGCAGAATCTGAATCTATTTGTTATTTCAAGTGTTGGCCTATTTTCAGCAGTGATTATGATGGTACCACAATGTGCAACTTGACATCTCCTCCTCTCCTCTCATTCAAAGTCTCCCAGGGCCCAGCCATTTCACACAGGCTTGCTTTAGGCATTTATTAAATATGCACCTTCCAGTAGGGTTTAAAAACACCAACTAATCTCATCAGAGGCCAGAGACCTCCAGATATGTAAATCTACATCTGTTCCTCTTCAAAGGAAAGATTCTCCTGGATTACTCCAGGAGAAATGCATCCCACCCGGATATAGCCACTGAACCAGAGAAAAAGAACTCCCATGGCAAACGTGCCACCTCAAACTCGCCAAGATCCAACGACAATGAAATTATACTTAATGTAATTCACTGTTAGCTTTAAGAAGCAATTAAGTAAAAGGCAGTACAGCACTTGCCGTAGGCTGTTGGTTCCAACAGGGGCCAGTGGAAAGAGGCATATAATGTTAAAATTGGTAACGTTAGTATTAACATAAGGATGAACTGTAGGTGGCTGCTCGACTACAGTGCTGTAAAATAGCAGAGTCCATTAACAAGCACCAATCCTCCTTTTCTTCTTTTTTTTCTTTTTAAAGTGTGCTGTAGATGTTTGCCAGTGAAAGCATGCAGCAATATAATTGACTATTAGCTTTTAATAAAAAAAAAACAGGATTCCCTCTCTCCTTCCCGAATGCCCCACCAGTATCTTCGCCTTCCCATACTGAGAAGGAAGATCAAACAATTTTATGAAAAACATTTCAAAGCTATTAGAGAGAGACTGTAGCAGAGCAGTCTCGCACCAAGCATACACACTTCCCAAGAACGAATGAGCCCTTATTTAGCTTTTTACATCTCATTTTGTATAATATCATTTTAAAGGTGAGCACAAAGGATTTTTCTTAGCACCAAGTCATGTTCTGTACACGTATGATGAGTTCCACAGTAGAATTAGAGATGCTTCACACATCTAAAATACAGCCTTAAAAGAAACAAATTTGTCAGCCAGAAATTATGGTGATATCTAATCTATTTTTCATTCACTCATATCCCTATGGTTTTATTGACTAGAATTCAGAATTTGACTGTCACTAAAAATAATCTGAGTTTTCTATTGTCTCTTGTTTCCACATTTTTGTTTGGGGTACCTTTGGTAAGCTGCACACTTTTGGGCTGAATCAGACCAATGAATATCAGTCTGTCTCCTTTGGGAAAAAGGTATGGGACTGTACATGTAAATATTATCTTAAAATAGTTCTGAAATACAGTGGATAATTTTGCGATTAAATCATTTACTCAAGTTTAGCTACTTAAAATACATTTATATATATTTCTCAGATTTTGAAAAACCTCTTGGCTGATGCCATGGTCTGTACACTATGAATTTCATGTAACTAGGAGAGGCTGATGCAATGATTTTAATATGCTTAAGGTTTATAAAAGTACAACTTTATGATTAAAGTGTTTGAAGATTTTTATTTTATTTATTAATTGAAAAGGCAAAATGTAGCAACTACAAAGACGTAGGGGAGATATCCCTTGAGAAAGACAGAAAAGACGTGAAAACTTGTTTTGAAAAGTGAAAGATGTTTTAAATGACTTAAAATAAAAGTTCATGTCTAATGAAGCCATCGTGTAAAAGCGAAACTCGTATGCTCAATTAGGGCTTATATTTTTCTCACAGATAAGATCTGAGCGAACTCTTTAAAAGTCAACATTATCTGTCATAACAGCAGTTCTACCTCTCACATTGCAAACAAACTACACAAAAAGGAGGGAAAGATGAAACAAGGGATATGGGCAGTGTGAATGGAGCCTAAATCTTTTAATTAACACCCTCTGAAAAGCACACTCTTTTTCCACCAAACTAATAAAAAGTGTGAGTGTGGGGTCTTTGTTGTTGTTCAAGCCTTGCCTGTGCTCTAAGGAACTGAGAAAAGGCTAATCAGGGTTATTTAAAGCCACTTTCTACTTGCCAGGCTCCAATATCTCATTAATTCACTCTTAGTTGGCATCATTGTCTGACAGTGTTTGAAAATCACCAAAGAAACAAGGATTTCCCCTAATCCTGTCCATCAGAGGTAACTCTCTGGAAGACGATACCACACCATAGCATATAGGACATGGAATAGAAGCGTGTGCTCAGGGAAATATCCCATTTTCATTGCAAACTTTACCATTCTCTGTGTCTCAACGCACACCTGACAAATCTAACAAGAATATGCCTGTTTAGGCCTGAACACTACAAAAAAAAGAAGAGACTTCATGATGATAGTTTAAAGGAATTATCCTGAGTAACTAGTCTCTGCTTGAAGCTATTGCCTAGCTTCTTTAACCATACTGGCAAGAGCCTGACACAGACAAATTTAATAGTTGTCTGTGTGTGTATTTGACTTAAGAAAAGAAATGAGATTTTGATCATGGTCATAAGCCAGAAAAGCAATCGCTTCAATGACTTTGTTGTCATTAACTACAGCATTCAATTAAAGATGATGACTGCCATTCTGGGATATTTTTAATGGAACAACATTAACTCCGGTGGCTGGAGAAAAACCTGGATTATACCAGTTTGCATGTCTTCAGCTCAGCAACCATCTTGGTCATGTCCAGAGACAGCTGAACTGAGCTTTAGTTCCCTTTCCAAGAAGTTCCTCCTCTGTACAGCCAGCCCTTATTGCCCTCCCATACTAAAACCAGCACTTACATCCAAATGATATTTTAAAGTAACAGTATATAACTGAGTGCTGTCTCCCCAGTGGTTTCTGTCACTCACCTTTCTATGACTAGGCCTAGCTAGGCACTCTTGGGGACTAGCTGGCCTTCAGACCTAACTTTTCATGTAGCTGTTCCAGTGGCCTCAGTTTCCTTTTAATTCCTGTAAAAGGAACAAAATAAGATTTCCTTACAAGCCGAGTGCAGTGACACAGCCAAGAAGAAGGACAGCTGTTGGTCTAGTATCATAAACGCTTTCAAAATGCAACACTTTTAGCAAACGTTTTTGTCTCAGGATACTTTATTTTAGACTGTAATGTATACCTTTGCCATCTAATTTCTTATTTTTTAATTAGGTACAAAGTGAAGTAAAGTTCAAAAGGATGATGTAAAAATTTCTATTATGGAGTCGTATCCCAGAATATCTGATTGTCATGGCCATACCTATCTTTTTCTGAATACTCATTAATGGATGCCAAGCAGGAAAGATTCAGAGGTTTCGTCATATAAACCACCCTCAAGGTCTTCTAAGGAAACGCATGTCTCCAGTCCACAAATTACCTTTACAGTTTTCCAAAACCAAGATCTCTCTTCATTGTTGTATTTTAGGGTGAGCCAAAACTTCAGGAAAAGTAACAATTCTACCTGTACTGTAAATACAGGTGAGCCACAGTAGCAGTAATATTACCATAACACTTCCAGTATCCCGGTTCAGATGCTGTTAGCACTGGATTTGTTACTCGCCTCAGAGCTCTCAACAGCATTAATAGTTTGTTTGTTCATTGCCTGTGGTTCATGGAAAACACCTATGAAACAGGGTAGTATTCCTCCTGCAGTTCTTGTTTCCCATCTCCAGAATAAGAGTGCTTGCCACTGACTAAAATTTCTCCTGTTTTAAGTACATTTTATTCTGTGCTGCTCACAGTAAAAGACTTCTAGAGTTAACGGTAGACAAAATAAACAATTTCTTCAGTAGCAATTGATTGCCAACAAGTAGGGCATTGGTTAGTGCTGCTACAACAGTGCTCTGAAACTTTTTGACAGTCTTTGACATTTCCTCTGTGTCGCAGACAACTGTCCCAAACCAAAACCTCTTCATTCAATTTTTCACGCTTCTAAGTGCAGTTTCAATTTTAATCCATATCTTTAGAAAGAGCCTACTTTGTCTCATGCATTTTATATGCCAGTTACTATTACAGGGAAGGAAAATGTAAGTATTGATTCTGGACTAGGTAAGTTTACTGAATCACAAAGACATATGCTGAAACTGCAGCATAAAATGTATTCTATAAAACAAAGAAAAATAAGTGCAAAATGATTGCAGCATAAATTGTTTATGAATCCCTATAGAACACAGTGTTGTATAAACCACAAGGGAGAGACGCCCTTATACCAAGCAGTATACAATCTAAATACAATTTTTCTTGCACCTGATAAAATCAACACACAAATAGGAAGAATATGCCACAAAAACTCTAATTAAATTAAATTAATAGGCAAACCATGCATACCCACAGTGTATGGGCCTGAAAATTCTGCCAAAAAGGTAGTGGCTTTAAATTTTAAATATTGGGAATATTTTGGTAAATCTTAAGGTTCATGGCTTCATTAAAAGATCAGTTAGTATTTACATCGTACCCAAGGAATGCAGACGGTAGAATGAGGTTTCACACTTACTTTGAAACCTGTATAATTTCCAAATCTCCAAGTTAGCTAACCTCTGAAGATATTTCAGAAGTTATAAAGATCAGCTATTTGTGTATTTGTGACATAATAAAAATAGATACATCAATTCCCCATATAAAATGAGAATCCAGCCAGTAGACTAATGTAGATAAATGGAGGCTTTCAATTCTGGTGGACACTTCACCTTATTTTATATTACAATGCTACTTTATTGCCACTGCTGTGGTTGTGAAATGTCACTGATTCTTTGGCTAATTAAAAGATGGGCAGCAGATTGCCGTTAATGAGATTTGGCTTCCACAAAATAAGGCGCTCTTGGTGTGTGGCTGCCTAAGTCAGCTAAGAGAATCAGACCTCCCCTTAGATGAAGGGAATCTGTACAGATCACATCGAAGTAAATCTAAAAGTAATCCGCTGTATAAAGGAATGAGCTTTTTGCAATTGTATTTCTGAGTGTATGCGGGGGTCCCCCTTAGGGTTTTGCAGCCACAAAGATATCACTCACTTGAGCTGGGACCTTGGAAGAATACATAGCCAGGAGAAAACAAAGATTTAGCTTTCACGTCTGCTCCCAAGTATATGACTACATAAAAAAGCCCAAACCTAACTAAAGCTATTCTTCTCCATGCTTGAGTTGTACAACAATGGGGGGGGGAGATACTAACATTAAAAATTGCCACGAAAGAACTTCTCTTAAGACTTTTATCCCCAGTAAGACCTTTACTCTGCTGACCTTTTTCAAGATCAAAAAAGATCAAGAGGGTGAAATAGCTTGATCTCTTGTGTGGTAATGACCCTATTTCACCAAGCTGCTGAGCCCATTAAAAAAAGTAAAAAAAAATAATATTCAGCTCTTTTAACAACTCATATCTAGAAAGACAAAAACATACAAGTTCAGTCCAAAGTCTGCTGACTTCAGTGAAACTACGCCTAGGCCACTGCAGCTTGAACAAAAGGGCTGTAAAATCTTTTCATTCTGGAAATGCACTAATGGTGAAGTCTTCTGGAGGGGAAGCCCCAGCTCTCTGCCCCCAAAGAGCAGCCAGGATGGCCCAATCCACTGGTGACCCCTTCAGTGTGCCAGGACATGGATTTAACCTTGTGGGTTCCTCACCCTCTGGCTGTGACCCAAAACCTGCGTTCGCAGAGGAGTCTACCCAAGAAAGCGCTCCCAGAGGTGCACTATAAGATGTGAAGATTTCCATACCAAAGCTGAAAAAACTCTAGTTGAAGTTGCACTGAAGTCTGTTGGAGGGCATATGCCTGCACAAGTCACCTCTTGAATATATAAAGGTGGTATTAATCTCTGGAAGAGGTTTTTCCTGGTCATGTTACAGCTGGGATGAATTCAGCTCAAGTTCCTTGGAGTTATTTTCTGTTCTCAAATCTTTAAGTAACTCTCAGCAAGACAAACATACGCATAGGATATCAATCCACATGCATCAGGATGCAAGCCAGCAACTGTCTCCATGGGGTTAGAAAAATTTCCTGCATCATCTTGTAATTACTTCATTTTCCATTAAGTGGGATAAACACTTGCTGGATCATCAGATACCGGCCACTGTCTGAAATAGGACATCTGCCTACATGGGCCATTGGGCTGACCCCAGATAACAGTTCTTATTTTCCTAATCTCAGCAATATGTAATTTTGATATAGATAATCCCTTATATATATGTCATATAAATCTATATATGATATAAAATATACATGATATACACATATAAAATTCAAATAAAGACCTTAGCACTGATAAATATGGACTGCGATCCCAAACCTTCCCAACACCTTTTCAACCTGTCTTTGTGCAGTTGCATTTGACAACAGTCTGAGTTGCAATTTGAGGGACCTGAAAGTTCAAAGTCATGTCATAGCTTCAGTCCCCCCTTTCTTTCCGCTGCTTGTTTGAATTGTTTCTGTCTTTGGTTTTCTTAGGGAGTGTGTGTTTTTAGCAGTTAGCTCGGGGGACCAAGTCAAGTTCTGTTCCGAAATCTGTATATAAGATACTAAAACCAACTTTGTCTTGCTTTCCTCATACATAAAATAAAGTAAGAATTTAAGTCACTGGGTTGAGAAATAATGGATCTTTTGAAGTACTTCAATGTCGATCGCTTCCATTTCTGCCGTATTTTAATAGTTTAAAAATAAACAGTATACTATAGAAACAAAATATATTCAGAGAAGTATTTTAATTAAAGGCACTTTGGTGTCCAGATCCAGGATACTGAAATTCCTAGGAGACTGCTGATTTGATATACAGCACAAATATATGACAGACAGAAGGATCAATAAATACATGCTTTTTTCCTGCCATATAAACCTTTTGTTTCCTCTCCTCCAATGCACTTTGAGAACTTTCCTCCACCAGAATAGCTCATCTCCAAATGACACCAACATAAAAAGTGACGCTTTTTCTTGCCTTCTTGCATTTATGACTCGTCCATCATTGGTTAATATTTCCAAGTTTTAATTTAAGAGTGCAAAAGGAAATACTGGCCACAAAGGATCTGGGTTTAATTTGAGAAATCTTCCAATTAATAGGAAAGCTTAATTAAAACATCAGTTAAAAGTCCATAATATTAACTTAATGGTGAGAATCTACAGAAGTGCTTGATTAGATTTTTTTTCATGTGTAAAATTAACATTAGTGACTTTTAACAAATGTCTTAAGCAGTCGCTGTTATCCAGAGAATGGTTGCAAAAATTAAAGCCAGGCAGTAATTATGACAATTTTAGAAGCAGTAGATAGCTCAGCCTTGTTGGAAACACACCAGATATTATCCAAAATAAATTCATGTATTTGCACAAATCTTTGATATATATAAACAATTCCTTTATTTCCCCACAAATACCTAACCTTTGGCCACTCTTTAGTGAAGCTGCATTTTCTACAGTGTACTCTTGGAGAACAAAGTACAACAGCAACTGGCAAAGTTTTTGAAAATACTACTGGGGGGAGGCTGAAGGAGCCAAAATCATTATTTTTGTATGGAGTGTTTCATACCAAACACAAACACTGGGGGGTCTTGACTGAACTCCTTTGCCCTCCTGCCGTTTATGCCTATGATATTGGGCAATTACACAGCTTTGGCTGAAACAGTATGCTGGATAGGAAATTTCTCACTTATTGGGGGGTTTGGACTGCACTTGTCAACAAAAACGAGACCATTTAGTAATCCTAATGAATTTAAGGGGCAAATCATCTTGCTTCTCTCCTAAGATCTAGCCTTTTCCTGTTTTTTCCTTCCTTTAAACAGGATACACTTTGCTCTATGCAGTTTGAAATTTAAAGGAAACCCAAGTCCCAAATTAATGTAAAACTACACCACAAATAAGAGTTCTATGGCTGAATAAGTCTGCGGGAGTTGCAATTAATGAGACTTGGCAGTGGCTTTTGCCAGCATGCTTATGCTACTGCTGAAACACACACACACTCACACACAACACAGAGCCTTACACATTGCAAAAGAACTATAAAGAACAGGTTACATTAATCAAACTACTTTTCTTTTACTCAATACTTATTTCAAATACATTTGCATATTAGAAGGATTCCCGATGATGAAAGTGCTTTGTATAATCTTCTTTAGGAAGATCTTTTAGGAAAAGTTTGGAGTTAACCCTTTTTTCTCTTCAGTTCTCACTTTTAGACAGGAGCTTCTGATGTGAAATGTCATGATTTCTCAAAAGATTTCTGTATCATTTCCACTCTACACTATAGCCTATAATCCACACATACATCTTTAGATGTATCATGTAACAGTAACATATACATAGCTATATAACTCCATATACTTACCTCTTTTCCTGCATTCCCACTACCATTAAGACAACAAGATTTTAAGCCACCTCACCTTTAGCACAGAAACTTGTCTATTTTATCTGCCAAACCAGAAGATTAAGAACTATTGAAACCCTCACGATACAGTTCCTCCACTCCACCTCTTTATTAGGACATGCTTTATCTGTCAGCAAAGAAAACACTGGGTGCTCCACAGGTGGTTTCTGTCACAGAGCTAAATCAAATCCCACTCTTCAAGATCAATGCTATCGATTTCACTAGGAGTAGTGCTGAACGCCAACATTTGCATTGCCCTCCCTGACTGACCTCAGATATTACCAAAAAGTTCCTCAAGGTCTGTGATAGACCCTCATTTAATATCATTGACTTGGTCTAGCAGGATGGCAAAGGATGTGGAGCTGTAACTGGTGGTGAGGAAGACTTTCATATAGTATTTCTGCTAAGAAAAGTCACCTGAGCCAAAGAAGATTTGTGCCCTCTACTAACTGCTCTCCAGGCACACTACCCCCAGAAAGCTGTCCAGTGCGAGTACCTACAGGGAGGATTCCCACCAGTTACTACCTGTCGTGGCCCACTCCAGGCTGCCTCTGCCCACCCTGCACTTAAGGGGTGACAGAGACTCCCATAAACTCCAAAGCGAGCCTCCAAGACCCTGCTGCTTTCCTTCACGCCCAGCAGCCATGGGGTAAGTAAGCCACCACCTCCCCACAGAGGTGTGCATGCCATTTCACTCCTCTCCTAGCTTCCCTAAACACATTCTCCCAAGGAACATCCAAATTACAGAAAACTTGGGTTTTGGAAGTTGTTGGCCCCTATTTCCCTCTGCTGTTCTGCAGCTACCAGAGGCAGCAAACTTTCCCCGTTGGGGCAGGCAGAGCCTGAACAGCCGTGAGGGGGGGAATGGTCACCAAGACCATGGAGGCTGCTATCACCTTTGCCTCCTGTGGAGCTGATAAATTAGCACAACGGCAGTGCCAGGCACTTTCTGCCAAGCCACAGTTAGGCAACGCACTGACAAACATCCCAGAACCAACCACCTACTTTTCAAAAACACAAATTAAAAATGCAGATTAGCTTAGCATATCAGCATATTGTTGTTTTAGGACAAGGGCCAGCAAGACCATAGATAACTTAGCTGTTTTCTCATTGTTCTCTTTTAATAAGACTCAATTTTGCAATTAAACTACTCCCTAAAAACACATATTGAAATGAATCTCACTTTGTTAGTAGGTCTGAACGCTGGCTTTGTGCCCTGTGGAAGGAACAGTTACTAGTCTGCAAGCAAGGTGTTTGAACACCTACAGATACATACTTCAAAGGCAGACATTGCTATAACTTCCAAGTATCTCTTCAGAAAAAAATACAGCGTCCTTTGCAGCTATAATACTTATTGATCATTTTTATTCAAATGAGAAACAATATTTTTCTTTCATACTTTCCTTTTTCTTAGTTATGCAACAGTAAGGCAAATGAAGTGCTATATCAGCTTATAAAATGGCATTATTCCTCTAATTGGGTAAGTCATTTTGCCCATATAATGGCATAAATCTTGTACGAAGTACTTCAGCAGTGTTAAACTACCAACAGCCACAGGTTCTGTTGGTTTAAAATATCATACTAGAAAAGCAAATGATCTCTTCCATGACCATAAACCAGACTAGCATTACTCCAGCTTTATAAAGTTAACACAGAGATAAACTGGAGATAACTAACTTTTTTGGTGGCAGGTTGGATTGTTTGAAGTACGCCTCCTTTCTTGTTTTGCTGATTAAATGTGCAGTGGATGTTCAAAACTATTTTAGAGATGGCTCAAAAACCCTTTAATCCCTTTCCCACCTCAAATAGTTAAGCTTTCTATAATGAAATCTTTATGGAGTAACCAGTAACTAGGACGAGCAGAAATGTCACAAAACACACATCCATCATGCACTCAGCACTGCAGTATTCAGAGGCCAATACATTCTACTGTCCACCAGACCCATTCCTCTTGAATTTGGTGCCGAACCAGTTGTAATGAGAAAAAGAGCAGCCATTTATTGCTTCATCCTTTTTGCTAGCCAAAATAAAGTTTTCAGGTTTATAAATGCAACAAAATACATTAAACTACTGCATTCTCCCACATTTCATGTATCTCCATGTGATTTTATGCAGAGTATGCAAGTGGCCAATTTGCAAGTAGAACAAATATTTGCAGTATTCAAGTCACCATCTACAAACAGTTTGTAAATATTTTACCTTTTAAAATCCATGGATTTTCTTGATACTTTTCTATTACACTGCCAATTTTTTTTTTTTTTTTTAATCACTGGGGAGATGCAGAGTAAGATCCCAACACAGTTACATGCCAGTCTGAATGGCAGTGAAAGGTCTACAGCTAATGGGTATCAAAACCACCAGCGTTACTGCAGCCTAGCATCTTGGTCTTCAGGAAATTGGACACTTCATGGAGGTTTCAGTATGTTTACTTTCTCTGCTTTTGCATAATGTTTTACGTAGAAAGTAGGCAAGAAGGCAAAGAAAAGCAGCCACATAGGTATGTGACTGTCCTCAAGCCAAGCATGGGGGAACTTACAGGATTTTATCTATTCAACACCACCAGATCACAGACAACAGATGGAAGCGAGAACAGAACCTGATCTGGAGTCCCAGCGCTGAGTTAAGATAAAAAGAAACTTGGGTAAAAATGGTGATCGGCTTTTAAATTTTACTTGGTGACAAATTTTGTTATGCTATAACTATACAGAAACTGAATTCAAAAGGAAGAAAAACAGAGATCTTAGTCCATGAAACCCAATTGGGATAGTCGATGTTTCACCCAACAACAAACTATAGCTTTTAGCTCCGAGGCATCTGTTCTAATCAATGCCTGATAAGGGAGTGTTTGGAATAAATATTCTGTTGCTGGACCACTTCCACTTGTGACACCCAGTTAAACCATCCTAATGTTGCCAGTGAAAAAAATGCATCTTGTATATATCATGATCTGCTGAAATTTTAGAGCACCCTAAAATGTCCAGAATATTAATAATCTTGCTTTTAAGGATTAAATTACTTAGTCTTCATGTGTTTCCCCTTTGTCCCAGCAAAAGGGTCCCCTCTGTTTGTAAAAGTAGGAGGCATTACTACCAGCACTTGAGAGGAAAGAAAAAGATCAAGTAGCTCATGCTGGGGGCCTCCCCCTTCCTTGCACTCCCAGAACTCCTGCTCAAGCACATGCAGCTCCTAGGGTACAAAACCACATGCTAAACACTTTATGAAGCAGTGAGCAACGCAATGGTTTATAACAGACCCCAAATAATGCCTAGAATAACTTCCCTGATTTCAGTGGAATTAAACCTAGGTGGCTTTTGGCACGACCTATCTAGCAGTGCAGAGGGGGCTTTCATGCCGAGATCCTGATTTTGCACACAACGGGGCAATTCATGAAGCACAAGGAATAGCAGCTGCAGTGAGAGGGGGCTCTCCACAAGGACAGGACTGGGATGAGGGATCAAACAGGAGCTAAAGAAAGCCTTGTTTTTACTGGTGCATTAAAAAATAAATAAATCGGGCAGCATATAGCTTACAAGGATGCAGCACTGCTGCCTACCTTAACATCTTTGTGGTGTGTTTTAAGAGTATTCATGTTATCACCTGATCTTCCCTACTTACCATAATAATTAATGTACAAGCAGTGCTCAGAGGGACCAGCTCCAAGGCCACAGAGGGGAAGAAGAAAGAGCACATTTCAAGAGGATTCCTTTTTTCAAATAAAGAGGTACTTGGAAATCATATCAAATATCTAAAGCTGAATTTAATAACAACTTTTTACAGAGCTTTTTTGTTTTCTGTTGAATTATGCAATATTATCTGAAAAAGCAGCATCTATAATTAACTGACAACAGGATTGGAATTTAGTAGGAGGGAATGGTGATGAAAAGCACGTTCTTTATTCCCCAAATTTAGTGAATTCATACTTAAATTGAGGCTTAAGGGGGAGGAAGGAAATACAGCAGCAAAAAATTCCCAATCCAACTCCTAAAGATGTACAACACTTGTATTTTTTTCTTTCCTGCTAGTCTAAACTACTCCGCACATGGGAGATTTCACTCATCTCCACAAAAGCCACCTTTTATGAAGCAGAAATAATTTAGTATAATAGTGCCAAATGATTTTGCTTTGCCCCATTGTCTGCAGTGGCATTGTCCGAGACTGACTCCATGGCTGTGACCTCGGGTAGGCAGCGTGCAGCCCTGCAGGGACCCTGCTCAGCTCTGCCCTTCCTCCTCCTCACAGCAACTTCTCCCAAGCGTCAGCCTGACCTTCTTGCCCAGTGAGCCCCAGTGGGTACAGAAGCCCCAGCTCTGAGCGTACTGGTGCAACTGTGACCTGCCTTTTCACTGACACAGGGAACTGTGATAGGCAGTGACAGGCTCCCTAGCATTGGAGAGGAATTCCTCACGAAATGCCCCACAGAAGAACGACTCTTTCATAACGAATAATCTGGCCCTGCTGAGCCCTTTCCTTCCTGAAGTTGTGCTTTTATAAGAAAGCATCCTCTTTGAAGATCAGAGAGTCAGAATAAATTATATTGTTTAAGGGAATTAATGCTTACTGAATCACGCAAAATTCTTTAATGTAGACGAGATTCAAGAGAAAAAGGA
This sequence comes from Ibidorhyncha struthersii, assembly GCA_013398815.1. Classification (NCBI taxonomy): domain Eukaryota; kingdom Metazoa; phylum Chordata; class Aves; order Charadriiformes; family Charadriidae; genus Ibidorhyncha; species Ibidorhyncha struthersii. The sequence goes on from VZSZ01008289.1 coordinate 180,319, forward strand.
CAGATGCTTATCTTTTAATCCAGAGGAAACGGTATGAAGGGGTTAACACTTTACTAAACAGCTTTGTGAAGTTGTAGCAAAGGTTTCAGTCCTCCTGCTCCTACAGCTTTGTCGGTCTCTTCTTTCTCACTCCTTACCTCTACAGAGGGGCGAGCATACAGCTGTCCCTTCAAATTACTTGGTGCTACTCTACTAGTGTAAAGGGCTACAGACCACTTACATAAACTTTTCTAGTGATTAGCAGTACAGGTTGCCATAAAAAGCAGACAGCTGCTGGTACAGTGAGCTAATTATATGGTTACCACAAAATAATGGAAACAGAAAGTAATTACACTGTTGTAGGCATTACTGCTAACATGCTATCTCTTATCTTGGTAACACTGCAGGTAATTAGCTCATGTCACTGGTGTTTTACTGTGTGCAGTTTTGCACCTCAAAAAAGGTAGAAAAGTTCCATGATTAATAACTACTCCAGAAAGTTTATAAAAGACCCAACTGCTCAAGAGACAAAGGACCACAGAAGCTTCAGCTGGCCAAGAGATCAAGTACCAGCAACAAATGCACTCTGTGATGGAAAACCTGATTAAAATTTCTCAAAGAAATCATTATGGGTGAGAAACTAATTGAAAGACCTCCCTCCTGCCAGAGCTTTGCTAGAAAGAGAAGACTTCAAAGGCATAGAGGGAGAGCTAATGTTTTCACACTTAAAACTGAAAAAAGGCAATCCTCATGTTTGTGTTTGTTCAGTACACACTTCTCAAATGTTGCCCCCTCACGCTCTAAATCTGCTGGGTTGAAGATCTAAACCTTGAATATACAATGCACTTTAGCTAGGGTGTATGGTGCTATTCTTCCATGCTGTGTGCCTGTCTATTCATGCGCTTTTATTCTTTATTCTTCAGACTGATATATAGTAAACAATATGGTTAGCCACTTAAAATTCTCTAGGTTATTAAAATGTGAGTAGCATTTTGTTTTCCCTCTCTCCTGGATTTCATCTGGAACCACTACCTAATTAATATCCAGAACCCAGCAGGAATCTGAATAATAATAAAAAAAAAAAAAAAACTTTTGTTGTTCCTTGAATAAATCTGTGTAATTTAAACCATAATCATGGGGATTTCATCAAAAGTAACTCAGTTCTTCCAAATCCCACATCATCATTACAAACAACTTTGTAGTGCAATTTCCAAGGCAAGATATCTCTTCACTTTCATATTTTAAAGGAAACATTTCTAATGACGGCAAGGATGTATTTTATATGTAAAAAGCTAGGATCTCGATGGTTAGAACACAATGTACTTCCCCGTATCTTCTACCAATGCATACACTGTACTGTAAAGGATCAGTTCATACAAATCCTTCCTTCTCTCAAAGACACATTGTCTTATCAGTCGAGAGCTAAGGTGCAGTTGGAGTATAATACAAGTCCATTTCTCACAAGCTTAGAGCTTAAGCACTTTGTTATTGGTTATTAGGGCTGGACTCCTAGAGATAAACCTACAACTACTGTACACCAGTGAAGGGCAAATAAGCAAAATCCCTGACAGAAGTCTGTTGTAAAATGATGAATAAGCCTCCTAAATTGCCATAAGGCGCTAGTCACAATGGAATTGTATTTGTCAGACATGCATTGTAACCCTAAGGTTATCATAGTGGGCCAGCAGATACAGGAGGAGTGCTTAACACTATCACCCCCTAATCATATCTCCTACAGGCTAAAAACTCTGCAGGGAGCATTACCACTTAAAGAGGTGGTAGTGTTTCTATGGACTGAATGTAGACAGCATTTGGTAGGAAGAAAAAAAACCTATAGAAAAGACTGACAGATATATTCACACAGGCTGCTCACAAGTATACCCTGAATTGAGATATATATAAAAAAAAATCCTTGCAAATCATATCCCCAAGGCTGGGGTTCTAAATAATAAAATACTGTAGACTACTACTTTATTAGTTTTTAAAAAGCTTATGAAAAATTATCTTTTGCCTGTGGGAAGACATTTTATCTGAAATTATAGCAACTCACACAGTTTTAAGATATCAAATTTAGAAACTAAGCAGCTGTAGGAAATAGATGATATTATACCCTACTCTTGCAAATTAAATTCTCAAGTTCTAGTTCCCCTATAAGTTATTTAATTGTATTTATCTTAAGCTTGACTAACACTGATATACATCAGAAGCCATGACAAGCTAATATTATAAACCCTATATGTTATCAGGTGTGGCCGAAACCATGACAAAATATTTTCCCCATTGACAAATACTAACTTGAGGAAACTTTTGCCCTCATAACCTTCTGACTGGAAATGATGCCCAATTATCAGACACGTACAAGGAAGTGAAAGCATTCCAAAATAGTCCTCAGCCTAATTCTTAGGACACTCCTGCAAGAAATATGAACATCTTCACATTATTCAGAGGAAGGAACTGAATCTGGGTTTCCCAGATGACTGTTCTGGTCACTAGGCTATATTGTCATTCTTGCTCACTCGCTCTATTCCCCCCCCCGCCTCCCCGGCCCATTGAGCATTCAATTATTTATACCAAGTGGAACAACTCCAACAGAAGAGATTGAGACGCACTGCATGCACCTGATCTTTCATTCATATTTTGCATCACAATAAAAATTTCAAAAGCTGGACTTTTTTAGGACAAAGGATCATTTTCTGACCAGTCATATACATTACGTGATAAAAGAGAAAAGAAAATGGTCACAGCGTTTGTTATAATGCATTTCAGCTTTTTCGTAATTGTTTGCAACTGTATGCACTTACAAACACGTGTAAAATATGGTAAATCTTAGGAAAGAAGAAAAATTAAAATTAAGCACCTCCTATCATTCTAATGCATGTAAAAAAATAAGTCCTTATTTCCCACAATTGAGCACTAGGTAGTTCTCATTCTCATTTCAAGACTAATGAGCCCAAGAGTAGCATTCCACTTTTTAAATATTAGGCATAGTTTTAACTATAGCAGAAATAGTAAAATACAAGTACATTCAATGAAATATATTTAAAATAATGCACAAATAAAAGGGGAAGGACTGCTGCATTAGTGCCATTTTAAAGCACAATTACACACGATAATGAACAGCAAAAAGGTAGAGCTATGCATTACAATTCTATTGCAGTCTTTGTGATGATTTAGAAAGCCTCTTGGATTCATTCATGCTTAGGCAAAAGAGAAGTTTAAATATCAATAGCTCTGCAGTGATACAGCAACACAGCATAAATGTTGGGTTTGCTGAATATATGAAGACACAATTTAAATCCCAATTTCTGGGTGTTTTTTAAATGCTGTCTTTAGTCTACCTTACGGTCATTCATATGGATCTCTAGTGCTTTATACCATTATATATGCCCTTTAGATTTCTTGCCTATCATGTAAAACCAAAATCAACCTCCTTCATCCAAAATATGAAACAAGTAACCAATAACCTCAAAACTTTGTTCAAATAGGAGAAACTGGGTTGCAATATTTGTGCGATTAAAATAACACAGAAAAAGTGATGTGGTCTTACTAATACAATATTGAACAACAGATCTGGATGCAGGCATAAATAAGTTTCCTGGACTCGGCAAGGAACATATTCTCACATTAGGCCACGAAGGGTGAGAAAGGCGGAGCTCCCTTTTTCCTGATAGGTATATCTCCTTCTCTTATGCCGTGTCCCACTGGCTCCATTGCAATTTAATATGATGAAGATTTACACCTCTGGAGCCTGTAGCGATACTGTTCAGGAAAGCGAGCCCACCTTTTGGGTTTGCAAGCCAAGAACTTAATTTCTTTGATTGCTTGATTTATGGTACAAATCCACTTACTACAATTTACACAGTCACTGTTCTTACTCTTCTTTGTCTAGGAAAACCACTGTTTAAGTGACAGTGGGTTTTTGCCATGGTAATTAGTATATTGGTGTTCCCCATTTAAAAGCAAAGACTAAAGCTATCAAGAGGAGTAAAAGGATAAGAGAAAGAATTTAAAACTGTATAATCAATGCACACTTCTGAGTATCCAACCGAAGTTTTCTACATTTTATTTCCAGGTTTACATAAACTGAGACAAAGCACTTTCTCTCTAACATGTTGCAATCCCACATGTGTGCAGACAGATATTTAATGCGATGTGCAATGAGAACCCCACCCATTACTTCTATATTACTGTTTGAAATATTCTTTTTTCCTTTAGTGAAAGAACCAATAAAATCTCTCTCACAAGCTGAACCTCCCCCCCTCTTCTTTTTTTTAAGCTGTATTTGACGAGCAGCCAGTTTAAGCAGCTAAAGTCCTTGCTCAAGTGGCAGGCAAGTAGATAAAAGCTCCCTGTTTGGAAAAGCTGGGAAAGATTTTACAAGGTGCTGCAAGCTGTTGGCATTGCAGTTCCATTCTAGAGGGACTAAGGACGGGATTGCAAAAGGTGGCATATAGGTTGGTGGGGAAAGGATTAGGAGAGAACTAAACTTTCCTGTGTGATAAAAAATACAAGAATCCACAACACATCTATTTACAGCTGAGGAATGCGCATCCTGAGGTGTACAACTTATACCAGAGCAGCTTGTTCTGCATTGCAGATACATGAATAGGGACAATTAAAGTAACCTTTGAGGCTCTAATCTCTGGGACCAGTGATGGCAGATCGTATTTTCTTTTCTGTTCAACCCTGATTTTACAAAAATCTTCCTCCCAAGTTCTCCAGTCCTTCCACCATCATTTAGCCCCAGTGCACACACTTACAAATTAGTCAGCCTCTCTGAATACCCACAGCAGGTCAACTTCTGCAGAAAAACTGGTCAGAGAACTACCACTGACATCACTGACAGCTGCCAGTAATATGTTATAATGGATGACGCCATTTTATGCAGGGCATCAGCTTTCCTACACCTACAGAGCATGGCTGAGGAGCCTTCCTCACCACGGGACACACATCCTTCACCTTCCGCAGTGATGCAACTTTCACACCTCAGCGCAGAGATGCAAGGCTGGCAAACATGCAGTCCAGCTACTGACCCCGAACTCCAACACTGGCAATAGCAACACTAAAACATTTCAAACACAAATGGAGAATAATTTATTTTATAGTTAAGGAGCAGTAGATGGCACTCTCCGCTCTGCCTTAGCACTGAGCAGGATCTCAGCAGGGGGCACTCTGTAATTAGAGGTAACTATTGGTGCAGATCTAAACCCAAATGCCAGCCAGTGACAGCCATAAACGGTCTTGTGATGTTTTTCCACAAAGAAAAATACTTCTCTCAACGTTGTAATCATGTACAGCATCACGGCCATACTTTCCAAAGATTGTTCATGTGCTAGGTTCAAATCATTCTATACAGAGTTACTGGAGAATAACTGTGCTGTCCCCCAGAGGAGGCTGTACTTGAGGAATGAGTAACCTCTGCAAAACGACCAGCTCTGCTAGTCTATGTACAGCAAGCTGTGGGTGGCCACCTATGGAGAAGGATCATTTTTCCATATCAGAACTGGATGTTAACTGGAAGAAGATCAAAAGTAGAAGGAAGTGCAAGAAAAAACAATAGGCAATTGGTTGGCTAGGAAGGCTGGAACAAACATTACCTCAACAAAATTAAACAGAGAGACAGACCAACCAATTTGTGGTATCTCTGTTTATTTTGTCTTGTGACATGAAAGCAGACTATGGAAAAGTGATGCACGCTTACTCAACAGATCTGTTTCCTAGGGCTAATCCTGCACGTTCAGTCCCTACCAAAGCTGAAGGAAGTTCTTCATATTTTTATTCAGGGATTACATTCAATCATTTTTGCTATAGAAAAAATATTTTCACTGTAAGGTACTATATCACACTGAAAGGATGTTATGTACCTTTGTGAATGGTGTATGTAAATACACACAAAGCCTTCTCATCAAACAGCTGCCTTGATTCACGCTGAAAAAAAAAAAAAAGCCCCCTGACTTGCACAGTAGTAGTCCAAAACTACAATTCCTTGGCCTGTTCTCCCACATTTTGCTTGATCTCCACTCAGAAAATCACTACAGTTCAAATCCCACACCACTCAGACCACACTAGCTTCCACCAGTGTTCATTCAAATGCAAAACATACCTAGAAGGCTGATGGATGTCAGCAGTCTGGGACAGGGGAACAAAGGTGCAGGGGAGAGATCGACTAACAAGGGCTGAGCAGGTCAGGTGTTTCCATTCATCTCAGTTGTGGCATAAACTCACAGGTGGTCTCCTGGGTAGCCTGGTTTGAGGGCTTTATAAATCATGATAGTTGCTCAGAAATTTTCCCATGAAACATGTTTCTGGGAGAAAATGCCAATTTATCACTATTAAAACATTCCGAGGGTATGTACATTAATTTTGAAAAAAATGGTGAAGGAACCCCAACTGACCAACAGATTTCCAATGGAAATCTCAGTTGCCCACTAGCGTGCCTGCCTTGCCTGCTTGCAATCCACATTTAGGTGTGCCTGCTTGCTCCACGGCAGTCCTGTCCCTGAGCCATCAAGCCTTGGACTTAAGGACAGCGTGTACCCATCAGGTGCATGTGCTGCTGTGTAGTTCATAAAACTACCCAGTTCCCCCTTACCTGCACTACCAGGGTCCCATACAGCTCACAGAGCCTTACAAAGACTCAGTGAATAAACAAAGCTAAACCAGCATTGTCAGCTCTTGGAAGAAAACTAAATCTGTGGGAAACACGGCGGCCCTGTTCCCACAGATTTCCTGGATGGTGGGGAAATACATATCGATGAACAAGAAGAGGTATGCCAAATCACCAAAGTATTGCTTTTAGGAAGATTAGCTTCCTCAAATAGTCACAAGAAAAAAGTAAGTCTCGTGTTGGACAGTAGCACAAAGTTCAGTTTTTCTAGTATTCATCAGAAAAGTGGCTAGGACAATTTTCCAAGTGTTTTTTTTTCTTTCTTTCTTTCTCTTTTCCTCTCAAATAAAAATACAGAATAAAATAATAAAAAATAGTAACAGTTTAAATACCTGAATGGAACTATTTCTGTGAATTCACCGTACCAAAAAATAATATTTCAAAAACATCAAAATGCCTCAATCAAATCTTTGGCTGCACCATTAGAAAAAAGACCAAAACCAATCTAACACTAACACTTGCAAATACCAAATACAGCATAGAAGTCACGATCAGAACTGACTGTGTCTCTGCAAGCCCACTCAGTCACAAAAGGTTTTATATACGAATCTGTTGCCACATGCTGCCAAGTAAGTTTTGAGAATGAAGTCTGCTAATGCAATGATGATGAGGGGAACTTCTGAACTCTTCAGTGTACCTCACAGCATCTGGAGGAAGCCATAGATGAAAAGACAGCAAGTGCAGAACTGTTGAATAAAATGTTCTAAAGTGACCAAAATAAAAAAACGGTACAAGGAAATGACTTCAAAATAAAGTGAGATGTCTTTATATAAATGCTTGATTACTAAATAAGTGCATTGGAGAAACCCAGTCTTCTCCCTCCTTTATTGGTCTTTATTGGTCTTTGCAAAAGCAAAGCCAGAGCTGTTGTTATGCTGTCAAGCTACTTCTATTTATATAGTGGCCAAAAGCTCTTCTCTGTACTGGTGTCCTTTCACCCGCTCAAAATAAATCTACCTCCTCACAAGGAGGTAGATTAGTTACTATTATGATGGCTCTAAAACTGAAACCCATATATTACAAGCTAAACTCTGTTCCCACATAGACACCAAAATAAATCCAGTGATTTACTGAAGTCACTTTGGAATCACAAGAGGGTAAATCTGGCTCCGTGTCACTTACAGTAATGTTTTCAATGGTGACAAAATATAGAAATTTGGAAGTCTAAATTAGCATGAAATCAGACTGAGAAGTCTGAATTATGAGTGAGAAGCGTAAGATTAATCTGCGTTATATAAATGCACATATGAACTGGGGCTTTGTTCTTCCAGCTAGCAAAGGAAGTAGTCACAAAAACATAATAATGCAATACTATGCTCCAGTTTCTTCATTCCTGGGGAGAAATAGGACATTTGCTAAAGTCTCAAGTCAGACACATCACAAAAAAAACCCAAAACAAAACTGCCGTTTATACACATTTATAACATTTCTTTCTTCTCCAAAAAACACAAATCCTAAAAAATTACAGTGAATCCAATGACACTGGAAGTACAAGAAGTTAAGTTTATATTGATATCCAGCTAGCATGTTTTTTTTTGTAGGGAAGTAAGCTGCTCCTATCCTGCACTCATTTGAGGTGTGATACATACTGGAGCCCATTGGGCATTTTTTGATCTATTTCAACAGACCTTGTATCAAGCTCTTAGTAAAGTCTATTATTGGCCATCTTTGTGACCCAGATGAAAAAAAAAAAAAGTAATTATTTTAACTACTGAATCCCCTAAATCAACGTCTACCATCCATTTCTATTTTGTTTGCTGTCATTTCTGAAGCTGCACTTGGTCAACCTTTGCCTGGCATGAAAATGAAAAAGCTCACAGTATCAGAAATAAAATGTAGACAGTCAGATTTTGAAAAGTATTTTTCAAGAGTTCTAACAGGAAGGCTAGACCCGGCCTGATAACATCTGCTCATTTTTAGTTCATTTACTAGTATCCTAAATATAACTGCATGAAATAGAACATCAAATTTCAGTTTGGTAAATGTCTAAGAAGCCACACTACATGCAAGTGTCCAACACTCATCTTTGTCCTTACATGACAAAACTGTGATCTTGCATACTGATATTTCTCTTTGTTTCTCTTTTGTTGAAAGGTATCAGTAAAAACACCATCCTACTGGCATCCTCTGGGTTTTGCTGTGCTAGTGGCTGAGGAAATCATGAAGATCCTCTTTTCAATGTCAATTCACTTTGGCTAAGACAAACTTGAGTAAGAGGAGGGGAGCCCAACAAGCAGTCCCTACTTTTCTGCTTAGAAGGGAAAGTTTCCACATTTTGGCTGTAGCGGTGAGAGCTGACCTTGCAGATTTGGAGAATGACTTTGATAAGCCAGCTAACAGAGCCTGAAAATGCTCCCATTACTTGCATTGAAGTGGATTATTTGCGCAGACTTCATCCTTCCCATGGAAGACAGAAGAGGTGGGGAATACGAAGGGTCCCTTACCATGATGGCAACATCCCCTTCACCCTGGAGGGGAGGCAATTTGCAAATAGGCCTTTAGAATGTGAAGGGGAAAAATGCCATTTCCCTCCTAGCTCTGCATAAATTAATTGGAAAACACGGGGAGAGAGTTTTAGAAGAGATTCTCAGAAAATCATACAACCAAGGAGCAAACAGGAATTTACGAGGAGGCCCTAGAAGTAGTGGAAAGATCTGGGAATCAAACATGCTTAATGTATTCCTGTGTTCCCTATTGTATATTTAAATACAGGGCTAGAAGGAACCACTGTAATAAACCAGCCTGACCTCCTTGTGCAACACAGACCACAAGTCCTGCCTGAAATAATTCCTGTTTGAGTTAGAGCTTTTTTTCCTAAGGGGAGAAGCAGGAGGAGGGCTCCACAATGAAATCTTTGCATCACTTCAGCTTCCCCATGAGGCATTGGATTTCATAGCATGCTCTTCACCAGCTCTTGTTATGGCTCTACAGTAAGTTTTAATACAAACAGATGACAATCTAGTACTTTAAACAGTTTAAGAGAGGTCAACCTTTGCCTTTACCACTGCCCAGAGTGGTATGCTGTTGACTAACATTAACCTGTTAGTTTATTTTTTTTAAGCAAGCTGAGCAGGTCTTAGTCTACAGTTTCGACTCTCATTGCAAGTAGACCATTGCTTTAGGACCACTGTGGTCTGAACTACTTTCAAAGCCTTTAACCCAGTTCTAATTTTTCCGTGAGCGTATCTTTAAAAAGAGAAATTGTTATGATGGCAGCTAAAGAAAGCTGAAGTCTCTGGGGCCAGCATCATGTGTTCACATCAGCAAACTGACCACTGTTGTTAAAAATTAAATGTTTGACATGAGCTAAAGTCACAGAAAAATATGATTCAGTCTTTCAGCAAGCACTGTTTATGAAAGCTTGAAAGAGCTGAAAGCCCAATATGATTTATATCCTGGGAGCTGGTATGCAACTTTAAACATGTTCTTTTTTCAAGTTCATCTTGTCATCCATAGATAAATATAGATTAGGACAAACCAAAATAAATGGGTGGGTACCAAAATCCACAAAACAACTAACCATAATGGAAGTGCTTGTCCTTCTGTTCAATAGCAAAACCAGCATATACTTGGTTTAAATACCTGGTTGGGGTAAAATGAGTATTATTGGACAGGAACACTTAGCCAGTATGATCCAAACAAGTCAAAAAATAGCCAGAGTACAACCACATAAAATAAAACGCTGACCAGATTTAAGTATAATTGGTCACCCTCCCATGTTTTCGGATTCCTATTATTATAGCTTAGGAGGCTCCGTAATGTACCTTTGGAAAAAGTCAAATGGTTTCACAGGGTTTCTAACCTTTGCACTTCAGTAAGATGATCCACTGAGAATGTTACTGTACGAGACTAAAAAAAAAACTAAAAAATTAGAGCCCACTTTACTCACAGAGGTGCAGCAGACACTTACGTGACTGTTCATCATCACCAGTGTCTCCAACCCTGTTTGCTTAGTGTAGCCGCATTATGAAGGCAACATGTGGGCAACGCTAACTTTACATGTTCCACCATAACAAGCTGTCCTATTTTCAGCATAAAAATGGCATTTAAATAAATATTTGTGCTACGTCATTGGGAAATAAAGGCTAGACAGCATCCCACTGCGTTTCCAGAATGAGCAAATCCAGTGATTAGACCACAAGTCCCCAAGAATGCTCACTCGGGACAGCGAGGATTATTTAGCCATGTTACATAACACAGCAGGCTATAAATAGGTGCTTTGTATACGGGAACAAATTCAGTAGTATTTCCTCCACTTGAATTTTACTTAGTTACCCTTTTCTAACCTCTTCAGCCTGTGCTCTTCTGACCTTCTCTGATGATACACCTGAGCTCTACCCACAGTATTTACCAAAGTACCAAACCCCAGGCAGCTCTCCTCATGCCAGGAAGGACTGGGTGCCTGCGGCCTTGGGAACACGAGGAGGACATCAATGCAGACCTGCCATATGGCACTGCTATATCCAGCCACACACTGCCTACAAGGTTAGCCCTCACAAGCATCTTCATGATTTAAGAAACAGGGCACGTAACACACTAGTGACATTTCCTATTGCAACGTTTACAACATGGTTACATGTATATATAGAGAGAAGCCCTACAGAACTTTGCAAAGATCCAGAACCTTTCAGAACTAGGGAGCACAAGACATAGCAGGAAGCACTTGAAGTTATCATATGCACACACTAACACATTCAGTAATTTGTTCATTAGACCACTACTGTTTTGAAGAGGGAAAGAAAATCACATATATGACTGTCTCCATTGTTTTTCCTACCTCCTTTTTCTTCTCACAGTTTGTAAGATCCTCCAGGAAGAATTCTCTCTACTTCAATGTTTAGAAAGGGCCTAACAAATCACAGCCACCAAATAAGCATGTATTAAATGGCATCCCAATTTCAAATCCCAAGGGACTGGAAAGTGCAATTCAAACAGCTGCTTTTTTCATTTATGCATCTCCAAAGGTCAACCATGAGCTTGAATGTATAATACATAATCTGCCTGTGTTCATCAAAGGAGAGGTCCAATCTTCAGTTATTTTAGGGAGGAAAAAAAACAGTCTGGTTAACACCTAGTAAGACCCTCTGTGGGAAGTAAAACTGGTGTTGGAGGCAATGTGGGTGATGGTCAGTTCTTTATCTAATCTTTATAATAGCTGATCCACTCAAATGCTTAGGTTTGAAATTCTGAAGCAACAAGCAATCTTTGACTTCAGGAAAGCAGACTTCAAAGGAACATAGTTTCCTTGAACAAGTAACGGAAATTTTGTAATGTGCAGAATCTCACCATAAAACAGAAAAGCCATGATAATTCTAAGTCAACGTATAACGCCTCTTTGGTTTGCATTTTCTTTTAAACAATGAGCTTGTAAACGATTAATAATAAAATGAAGACATTTAAAACATTTGTATGAAGTGTTTATAACAAAATTTAAAATGCATTATCACCTGAGGTGGTGGGAACTGTTTACTAGTAGAGGGTAAACATATTGCTACTGAATTTATGAACCCAAATTTAACACAGTATATTTGATTTTGGTTTTAAAGTTTTAGTTCCCACTGAATCAGATGAGAAATTGAAAATTAAAAGAATTCATGCTGCATCTCAAAGAGGACTGTAGTATATTCTCTGAACAGAATGAATTATATGTAGTTTATGCCCATTTTAATGTGTCATGAGCAATTAAAAAAAAATGTAGTCCTGGAAAATGTATAATTAAGAATACAAACGGGCAAATCAGTAGTGTGGCAAAACGTATGTTGTGTAATGCAGTACTGATACATAGGGATATTTAAATTAAAACTTTGTAAACCTTTAAAAAATTACCATTGACTGATATAAGCAAGTCATTCTTCCAGAATTTATCAGCAAACAGATTTGAGTGGGTGAAATCAAGCTAATAGAGTGAAAGATCATATGTCCTATCAGCAAATCAACAACTCTGAAATCCAGTCCGAGGCATACCTTCTGGTCACCATAGTCCAGCTATTTTTCTTTCATCAAATGAAGGCTCGAGTACCACAGACACTGCCTCCTAAACAAAATTTTTATTCTATCCACAATGTCAATCTCAGAAAGAAGAAGAAGAGTAACTAATCCACGGATTCCATTCTCCCTAATAAGTAAAGTCGAATGGACAAAAGTAGTTCAAGAAGATGGTCACAGAATATTTCCTACCACCTGTATGTGGTGAGTGATTAAGGAAGACATTGGACTTATTGGCATGGGCCGACAAATTTCCAAACCAGTAACATCTAACAGTGCCATTGTTTCTCAGTAGTTGGATACCTTGCTTACATTTTGGTGTTTCAGCTGCTTGACAACTAGTTTAATATCCAGAAAGATTTTTTCATATCACTTAACCAGCTTAGTGAACAAATTTGGGGAATTAAAAAAAAAAAACAAAAAAACAAAACAAAATGGTTCTCTTCCCAGCTTTAGGCATTGAACTAGTCCTAGTGACATTAGCTGGATTGGAGTTTACCTTGAAGGTCGCAGCCTGTTGTTTATATATTTGCAGAGCTGTCAGACCCCAAACCAAAGTCTAAGAACAGAGGCTGACTTCACTGTATTTTTATTAAGTGGCAGGTTTGACTGGATTAAAATGATCCATTAACATGCTTGCTTATAGCTTTAATAAAGGAGAAAAAATTGTAGCAAGCATTCTGGGACAGCCATGCCACACAAGTTCTGATTGTCAAGGGTTAAACAGATGTAACACGAGGGGGAAAATGTTGATAAAGGCTATATGCTATCAGATAACTCAAGAATTCACAAAGAAAGATTTAGAGGAAAAACATAAAACCAGATTAGGGCAATTTGCCCATTGAAGAAGTGTCAAACACACTAAGGACTGATTCTATTTTCAGTCAAAGCTTTCCTAGGTCATAGCACCCATAAAAGTACCATTGGATCAGTTTTTAGCTCGCTCCCCGATAGGCATATTTTCTTTCTCCTGTAAAGAGCACATTTTGTCTTCTAGGGGAAGACCCTTGTATTTTGCACAGCCAAGGGACTTCACAAATACTTACACAGACTGATAGCATAATCTCTAGTTTAGCTAGACTATACTGTCACAGTTTGCCTTGAACAAATGATACATCAACAGTTTGCCCTGCATGTAAAAGGACTATCATATCCCAAACCTGAAACACGCAAGTACAGAAGAATATGGAGAAATCTAAAAGATTGCTTAAAGATGACAGAGGACATTTGGATGTATGAACTCAACTCTTGCCTATGCTACATGAAGAACATCATATTGGGTCCCTAATTGAAGAAATTACCTCTCCTGAATGCATCAGGTTGAAAAAGGAAACTCAGACTATAAATCTGTTCAGTTTGGGGAGGAAATGGTACTGAGGACTGCACCTTAAGTGCTGATTTGAGAGTGCAAGCAGGGGTTCTGTTGAGCACTGCATTATACACAGAAGAATCTCACTTCCAGCATACAAACTGACACACTAATAAATCCATAGAACAAATCCACATGAAAGCCGCTACATAAATAATTCAATCATATTGCTTGATTTTAAACAAAAAGTCCTACTATTGCATAAAGCTCATGATAGTTCAAGTTTTAAAAGACAATTGTTTTCCTAATCTTTTTCATTAAAACAAACATAAGAACAACCGTTTACTCTATTTAAAAATTATTCCTTATTAAAGACTTCCAATCAGCCTCACACAGCTTCAGCTATGGACTGGTTCTAATTCTGAAGTACTTCAGCACGGAGTTCTGATACTGTTCGGGGTAAGCTCTTACGCAAAGTTCCTACCACTGAACTCAAGAACAAAACTATGATCAGTGATGAAAATTGGAGTACGGAGTTTGGGCTTTGCTTGTTTGCTCTTTAATGGTCACGTCTTCAAATTAATATGTTGTTGAGTACTGATGCTAATTTCTTAATTCAATTAGATTCTATTTTTCAACTTCTTTTTAAGCTTTAAACAACATATTTAAAACCTACTTAAAAAAAAAATCAACCAAAAATCCAAGAGTTTAAGAATCTTCCATTAATGCAAACTCTCTTTTTATAAACAGCATACGTTTAAGAGGGCTTATTTATCTTCTCTCCATCATGTGTAGAACTAAAACTGCCATCAGTAAAGCTGGTATGTCGAGTACTAACAATGAAGCACTGGAAAGGCTCACTAGCTAGTACCACTACGAGGTGACTCACAAAGTGAGGTCAGAAATATCCCCCAGCAATGGGGTATTCTAAGGTTATTGGCAGGAAATGGGTATTCACAACTACTAGCTAAATTATTTTTAAATTTAATGTGCTGGACAGAGTGGGCAATTGGCCAAATTCTTCTCTCAGCAACACAAATGTAATTCTGAAGTGACTCCATTGACCTGAGCACTGAAGTAGAAATGTGAATCTATTTCTATCTGAAATGTATTGCAGCCTGTCACATTAGTTCTGTGATCCTGTCAGATCCTACAAGTAAACAGGGTCAAGACGTGTCAATACGCAGATGGGAGACTGTCAAGCAATCTCTAAGTGTGTGAAGGAACAGGTGCTGGTACCTGCATAGCCATCAATTTCTCAGCATTATCTCTTTTGGGGGCTTTACCTGTGTGATGTCCACCTGAGCCCAAACATTCCCCTTACATTAGCTATAGCACAAGAAGCCGTAAGAGACATTTCTACTCACAGAAGGCTAAAGCATGTGACTTCTTCCACTTATCCCTTTTGATGCCCCTTAAATCTTCTTTAGGTTATACTTCTGAAGACTATTTGCCTCCCTCATGCTCAGCTGGGTAAGCTGCTCTCATAAACAGACCCTATTCCTTTTCCTCCAGGATGAGGTTTCTCACCAAAGACCTGTTTTCTGAATTACTTAAACCAGCAAACATCCTTGGGGCTGAGATGTTGTAGGAAATAAATACACCAGTAAGCCTGCTACTAGATTTAAAGCAGAGTAACCACAAGGAGGCATAAGGACCTCTTCAGTTGCATCCCAGATGGGGTGCCTGTCCTTGCCAGGCACTTGGGTGTTTGTGGCAAGCTAGGGAAGCAGGTCTCACAGGTCTTTGCACTGAGATGATCTAAGACTCAATTTGAGACAATTTAATCAACTTTGGAGTTCATTTGTTCCAGAAGGATTGCGTCTGTCCAAACAGTTTTCTTGATTCTAGTCCTTCTAAAAGCAGCTCTGACCTATGATCGCCACCAAATCTGTTTAAATAGTTTGGATGGACAGTCTAAAATATGGGCAAGATTCCTGACCGGATCTGCAGTGAAGATGAGCTGAATTTATGCTTTATGTGATGTTAGGTGGCAGTATGCCGCTACGTTAAAGATCTGATATGCTTTCTTGTGCTCTAGGAACATTTGGGATATTATCCCCAGAGCTTCAGTCAGATTACAAATTTCCATTCTACTGACCTACATTATTGCTGCAGTCTTACTGTCCGCAGCAGTCTGTTTCTGTCCCAAGTCTCCATTTTTCTGAACAGACAACCTGAGAGACTTCATTACAGGGTAGTGATCTGAAAGTACATCATTAACTATATAAACCACTTCACAATCCTTCCAATTAGATGAAAATATGTCAGATGCTATTTGTCAATAAAGATACTTAGAAGATACAAAAGAGAAAAAGTCATAAAATTCTCTTAAATCATGAATATGGTTTGTTCAAGTTAACAGCACAACTTGCAAAAAATACCCATTTTGGTCCTTATCTATTAAAGTAAACCACTGCAAAATACCAAGAAACACTAATAAACCACCCAATCCTTCAATACTGAGATCTAGTCTTTTTACAAATGATGAATGCTTCACTTCACACTTAAGTTAAAAACCACCCACATGAAGCAACTTAAATTTTCTCAGTTTCTGCCTCATAGTAGAGCTTCAGTATTTTTATTACCTATGGCTCTGTGTGTATGTGTGACAACAGGATAAAGCCTTCCAGGCTGAGCTCTCTATTTCCACTTCCCAAAAGTCACTAGACTTTGAACGAACTAAGACAGCAGGATCAATTCCGCCCATGCTCTAATTTTAACACCTGAAAACAGCAATAATCAATACAACTGATCCATTATTTTTAATTAAAAATCAAATAAAAGTCACATGAATATTCTATCATGGAAAAAAATCATTAGATAAGAGAAAGATACACAAATGGATTTTATAAGCTTGGCAGATTAAAAATAGATGTAGGTACATATAAAACCTTTTTGATTCTATTTTCAGCATGAACTTTCCAATAGTCAACCAATTGGAAACAGTATACATCAACGCAGTTTTATTACTATGTCTTCAGTACCTCTCCTGATAATCTGGCTCTCAGGTTTCTATATTTTATCGTTGCACGTATGGTAATGAACCTTTTACTTAGGGTTACAAATAATATCAAATTATCAGATCTGCATATTTGTTTTGCTCATAGAGTATCTGTAAGCAGTTACAATTTCCTTTCATGAAACAGATAATCAGATTTATTAAGATATTTAAAGCTTTCTGGAATTTAGCTACTTAATATTAAAAAGTGAACTTTACTGGAAAAACTAAGTATTTTTTCCACAGATTACTGACCAAAATGATTTTTTTTTTTTTTTAATATCTTAACTTCTTATGAAGACACAAACACACACCCCTAAGTTTTTCAGAGACTTTGAAATTGTATGAAAAATAGAAGGTAATTTAGGGAAAACAGTTTCCATTAAAAAAACAGTATAGATAAAAGCAACTCAGTTCTCTAATACATATTAGGTTCCAAATAAGGATTTCCAATCAGAATGTTTCAAAATTGAGAAATGGTTTCTAAAGCTATGATTAATCAATACAGTTAAGCAGCCTTTAAGACTTCTAGTACTGGCTCAAAATTGCTACAGCCACATGATATAAAGTGCTGGTCTGGTATAACCTCACTCTGTCAGTTTGGGTTTGATCAAAAATTTTTGATGGGATAATTTTCTACTAGCAAAGCGCATACTGGATCAGGTATCATCTGCCTGTACCACTCAGAGTTTATGCCAGATGAAGTATAGCATATTCTTCTATAGTCACCATAAAAGCATAAAGCTAGGGCAAAGCCTGTGTAATACACTTTGACTAATTCAACAGAAACACGATCATGCCAAATCCAGTTCAAATTAGACCTGCCGGGTGATGCAACAGCACACAGGTCTGGCATTAATGATTGTGAAAATGGCACAGTGACCAGTCACAAAACCACCAGAAATTATTTCGCTGCCCTCGTTCACAGAACACTTCTTGCAGTAATGTGCACATATGTGAAACTATGACTTCCATTCTAAAAAACAGGTTTGGGTACAACCAAGATTGCCTTTCTGTAAACAAATGCATAGTAGAACTTGACTATGAACTTGTTCTGGATCAACAAAATGGAAAGAACATTTTCAAGTGGAAAAAAGAATATATTCAAATCAAGCAAACCATTTGTGCAGTTTGGTTGTTGGATGTTTTTTTCATAACGACCGTTCTGTAGTAATCAATCAACCAGTAACAATTGATCTAATAATCAAAACCTCAGGGCCTTGTTCAAGGATGCAAAAGGGTGACAGAGAATCAGCCCCACCTAGGGAGGTGACTGGGTGTCTGTGCTCCCTGTGCAGCCCCACAACTCGCTGGCGCAGAGCTGGAGCCAGTTGCATCAGTCTATCAGCAACCCTCAGGCCTGGCTTTGATAAATAATGTTCTAAATGCCACATGGTCAGTGAGCAAAAATTTGCATATGTGATAACAGATACCTCTTTCCCCTCTGAAATATTTCTCATCGATGCTGTGCTTACTTTTAAGCCAATGCATTTAGCAGCCTCTGTGAAGCACCTCTTCAACAGCCGTCTGTAGCACAAAACCAGCACAAGCAGAGCAGAGCCTGTTTTACCACATGCATTGCTCTCCGGTGAGAAGGGCACAAACTCTAACCAAAAACGATGTCTTCATTGTTCTTTTACCCACACGAAACACCCGCTATGTGGGAATGCTGAGACTGTGAAACTGCAGTATGCAGAAAATTACATGTTAGCTATCTCCATTATAACAGGCTGTCATCTTTCAGCACAGACCAGCCATTAATCATCCAACAATCATTCATCCATCCTTTCGGTGACGCATTAAACTGTGGCCCTTTCTGACTGTCTCTGGTGATCATCCAGGTGGAAATTAGAAATCCCAGAGTGCTTTTCAAAAAGAACAGGGGCTAACCTGGGTGACCCTCAATAATAAAAGAGAAAACCTGTTTCCATTGTCCACAGCTGCGCATAAGCTATCGCCAAGTACATAATAGGCGCCACATTTACCTACACAGTCACCACTTCTCCAGCATTTAACTCATTCATCTGAAGAGTGGTTTGGGACACCTTGAGTATGAAATATGCTTTGTGAAATCAAATTCCATTATCTTTTACAGCACACCGACAAGCATTTTCAACCAAAAATTTCACAGTGCCCCTGCGATTCAATCTTAAGAGAGTCTCCTCCCAGTGTAGCAATTTGCGGTAGTGCTTCACCTTCATGCAGGGGTGTAAGTGCTCAATACACCATAAAACATATGCTAATAATGGTGGGAAAATGTCACTTAACATGGACAAATGTTTGTTGTTTTTTTCCTCTTTTTTTTCTTATATTGATTTTCTTTGTGGTTAAAATTACAATGCTCGTGTTCTCTAGATTGGATGAAGTCTTATTCTTTCTTTTAGAGCTTCTGGATGAAAGACATTTAGGGACTTAGATAATCACCTTCTTAACTAGATTTGATCTGATTTTGAGGTCATTTTCATGCATTAGCTTAAAAGAATTACAACACAATTTAATTATAAATTCTGTTAACATAACGTAGCCTTGAAAAATTGCACTTATATTGAGCGAGTAATATTTTTAATGTTTTATTCACTAAAGCCCAATTCTAAAGACATTTTGATCCATATTCAGCAATGTCCTTAAGCATATCCAATTTTTCAGTGCAATGATGAGATTTAAAACCAGAAAAAACAGCAGCAATATGAGAGAGTTAAGTGTCTAAGTCTCATTAGAAGTGAGCAGAAATCAAGCACCTGACTCCCTTAATATTTTTAGTTTCTAGCCAAGGACATATAAAATATATGCTCAGTGTTAACCAGGTCCAGAAGAAGCGGCTGTGACCTCCAGCGGTCCCCTCCATCCTACACTCTTCTGTGAATCTGTGTGGTCTCCTACCTGCTCATTTGAGGGAATCTGCAGTACACAGATTCGTTTACAGGATTACAACGGAATTTGCAACATGCTCATGATAATGTTACCCAAGTGACAAATAAAAAAAACAGAGAAGCAATCAACTGGATTTTTACTTAGGCTGCAAAATTAATCCTTAACAAAATTACTTTATATAGGAAAAAGGAGGCATAAGCTCAGCCACGTGGAATAACAATAAATATTGGCATAGGGGACGTACTGTTATGCATGCTTTGGACCATATCTCTGAAAAGTCTCATAACTACAGTTTGATTGAGGGACAGCAAAATGTGTTATTATTCTCTTGCAGCTTTTTCAAATATACAGATTACATGGACTGAATTAATTTCTAATTGTTCCCTGATGTGCACTGGAAGGCAAGATACTCAAAGCAGAAGGTTCCACGGTCGTGTGAATTTGTGTACATCCATGTGCTTAACTTCATAGACCACAGACATGATGTTAGAAATCAAATATCATTAAGCTCTACCTAAACTATGTGCAAAGTTGGTAAAGTTAAGCACGTGCATTTATTGGGAAGGTAAATGTAGCTAAGCAACTGAAGAATGAGAAGAATATGAATGTGGGGTGCAGATATTTAATTCGTTTGGTAATACTGCTTCCACAAGCACTAAACTTTCAAATATGTTCTGCAATAAGGGATTATTTACAACATGTGTTGGGCAATTGCACATTCCTTTTTAGTTACACCCTCAGCTAAAAAAACTAGGACAAATGGTCCCCAAATGCAAAACTACAGAAAGCGACATTTAAAATAGCACATCGGAAACTGGAATGAACAGCAAAATGCATGAAGTCATAGAGAAGGCCAAGGTGAAGTCAGCACAGAGACAGATGTGCATTAAACCACATTGGCCCAACAGCCTCTTCGTGTCAAAACTGCAAGTGTCCTGCCTGCAAAGAGCAAAAGAAAAAGGCCTGTAACTCCCCCACTTGATACATCGCAGGTTACTTGACCAATGATTTATATCAGGTGCCTAACGCATCCACTCTCAATTTTTCTGCAATTAAGGAGGGCAGGGCAGGCCAGTGACAAACGGTTTTCCTACAGCGCTTTTGGCTTTAGCTATTATCCCTTAGATATCTTTAAACTAATTCATCCCTCTCTAGAATCCCAGGTTTGGGTTGATAAATCAAGTGAGACCTGTGTGTGCTGGGAGCTGATTACAGGGTCATTCCTCAGCAGAAATGTTTGACCATAGTTTCCCAACTTCATATTTTATCTAGCAGCTGGTGATGTATCATCACTAATCCAAATGCAAAGTATCAGGAAATAAAAGAAGGAGGCACTGTTTATAATAAATCACTGACAGGGAAAGCTTGACCTTTTCATTTCCTACAAGGTATTTCATTGTTAGACCACAGACAAACAGAATTTTTCATCTCGTGCTTAATATGCATCAGAAGAGAACAAAGGTTTATAAGAGAAGAAGAGGAGGGTACTACCTCCACTAGAGGACACTTATCTTTCCATAGATCAAAAAGACAATGTTGTTGTTAACACTTTTTTCTTAACAAACCTTTATTATTCTTCTTAGATCATAATTTAATGATAAAATGCACTCCCTTACCTTTCACCCTGAAGGGAGATTCAGAGACTGTTAACTTTAAAATGGTTCTTTAAAACATGTTATTTTTAAGGAAAATGCTTATCTTTAAAAGCAAATATAAATGACTGACACCATAATGATGCACAGACATAAAATTATAACATTGCTATTATTAATGCTCAAGCCTGAAACACATCTACCACGTGTTATTATTGGTATAGCAATTATGGCTGCAGATGGGAACACTGTTAAGACTGGATGCAGCACAACACCTAATAAAAGGCTTCCTCTGTGAGGAGCTTCTGTTTCACCTTTCACACACAAAGGACGGGGAAGAGAGGTACAAACCAGACATGATTAATTTGACAACTTTCTTAGGAAAAAAAAAAAAAATCCGTTCAGCTGAGGTATCTCCTCAGCTTATCTCCCCGAACCCTCCATCAGATTATTTGGTACCCAACTGCAAGATTCAGCTCCCTGCCAAATACAGCAGTAACCGCGTTTTGTTAAAAGTAGGGAGGCTGTCAAGATGCACGTCCCCTTTTCCTCCTTTTGAACAGCATGATCCACCACCTACATCCCCTTTCCTCCTTTTGAACAGCACGATCCACCACTAGAACGAGACACCAGGTATGGCTGCCCTTGCAGCCCAGAAGGATCCAGGCCATGGCTCTGTGTGCCTCAGCACCAAGAGCATCCTAAATGCTCCTTCCAACACGCACGTACACCTATAACCATATGGAACCAACTCAGGATTACAGCAGCAAGTCTCCTGTATAGTCTCTTTTCCTGCAGGAAATCACATAGTTGCGTGTATAAGCCAGAAGTTGGCTTCAGTTCCCTTGAAAGTTGGCAAATTTCTGCGATTCTTTCCAAAAAAGTTCTGTTAGGAGCTTACAAAACATGAAGCCATCCATGCTTCATGTGTTATCACAAAGAACACATGCATTCAGCTTTGTTAGATGTAAAACACCTACTACCAAAGTATCTAAACACGTGCACAGCTTCTATCATTAATGCAGGGATTCTTTGCTGGGTTTTTTTTTTTCCTCCCATTCTCGTCCCTCCCCAAGAATCAGACCACAAAAGCTTTATTTGGGCCTTTAGCAGACCTTTTCTTCTTGGATCTTACACGTTCACCCGAGTTAATACAGCAAAAAGCATTAACAGAGATGTTTTACTATGTCCTACTTACAGTTTTTATACCAGTCTGGACACTAAGATTCATGACAGATGGTGTCTCCAGTGGTACCAGCATCCTCAAAAGTGACAAGAGCAGAGCAGTGGCTTTACTCCTACTAGCAAGTTGGAGGATATTTTTGATCCTGAAGAAGCATCAGTTCAGCTTGCTCAACAATAAAATGATATTGCAGCAAACCCTCTGGGTGATTCTGTTGTATCGGTAGGCTCCAACCTCAACCTCATGGAGAGCTGTCATATCGCTACTGCTAAGCTGCAAGTGGCTTTTTTTAATTTGCCAGCATCTTAATGTATTTTACTATCATTAGCTGCTACTTCTCCTCTGACACAAAACAGGTTTAGAAAATCTATTTTACTAAGAGCTAGTATATCTAATTTGTACGAATTTACTAAAGCTTGTCAGTCACACTAAAGCATTTAATCATCTGTGACATTAAAATAAAACACTTTAAAACCTTTGGCACAGTGTTCCTGTTAAGAAAGTACTGTAATAGTATTCACTCTGCTGGCAACACAGAAAAGAGCAGCAGAGAAATTAACTTGAACAAAATACAGTCATTCTCATAAAACTTCCTCACTAGTCAAAGTTGTCGGATGTTCCTTCAAAGAACAGCTTATTCCCATTGTAATGATTTGAGATGTTTCAGCCTTCCATATACAGCAGCCATGTAGGCAGGAGGAAGCCATTATGAAGTCAATACTAGGGGGTTTTAGTGTAATTAGAACCCCTCATTGCCCAGAGGGAAGAAAAAAATAAAGTAGAAAACTTTCTCTCTGCCTTTATATTACTACTGAGAAAAAATCCGAACACTTAAATTAGAGGAGTTATCTTAAGGGGAATATCTTTTTGCCCTACTATGTTGAATCTTCACTGGAGTCAGGATAGTTAGAGACTGTCATTTAATTTCACTCCTCTCCTCCTGTCTTCCCTTTAAAAAGAGAAAAATAAATTGGAATCGTCACACACTCACTTCAGTCCAAGATCCAGTCTCAAGGAACATCACCAAATCTAATGAGACCCTGAATTAAATAAGAATTAGCAAAGCTGAGCCTTACACTGTGTTATTCAGCACTAGGAGTGCAGCAATCCAGCTTCACACTCGGGAGCAGACGACACCTCTCTTGGGCCCCAACCGACAGCAGAGGGGAAAGCCACTGTGCGGCCACAGATCCACGAGGGTGACAAGCTGATCCCGGTGCATCAGCCTTGGGGGTCCCTGTAAGATTAACACCTCTGTTCAGTGAGTCACGCTCTGGACTACAAGACTGATAGCAGTGTGGCACGTCTTCTTGAAAATTAAAAAAAAAAAAAAAAAACAAATACAAGTTAAACAGGAGGAGTAAATTGCTCTAATTTCATATGCATAAAAATGCACCCTACTAGACATAGTTCAAGGTTTGCACAGCTGCCTATAGAATACTATGAATCCTATGTAAATAAATTGAAAACAATATTGCTATAGCCAGGTTTTTTTCTCTGATGTTTTTTTCTTCATGTACACAGCTTCCATTGCTGTTGATGAGAATTCTGTTCGGGTATTAGCAAGGGAATAAATTCCTTAATTTTCAAATCACAGTCCTATCGTATCTTCCATAAACTAGAATCTCTCCTCCTCCTAATTCAATTTGCCTCTCTCTGAGAATGTCCCCTATAGAAGGTGAATCACTTCGTGAAAGGCACCTCTGCATGACTGCTACAAGAAAGTTTCCCTTCTCTTTAAGCATTATACATGTGCAAAGTAAAAGAAAATATATTCAAGAAATGTAGTAAGGAACAAGGAAGTGTCTGGAAATTTGCCAAATTCTAAGTTAGTTTAATTTGGGTGTTATTATCCAAAGGCCAAGATAAGAAGTGTGCGTATTTCAAAATAAATAGCAACTGTTCACATTTCCACTGAACTCCTGTCTCATGCAACAGTGTGAAGATGACAGCTGCAGTGGGTACTAAGTTGAACTTTATGCACTCTTGAGAACCACCTACGCAGTCCTTTTGAGGGACCTGTTTTTTCCCCTCCAATTTCCAGAGGACTGAGGAAAAGAGTCAATGTGAAACAGCAACATCTTTTCCAAGGAAAATCCCCCCCCTTTCCCAGAGCTCTACGTTTTCTATGGTAAAACATAGTTTCCACTTTCTCCCTGCTAAGGTTTTAGTTTTACTTCTGTAAAAGGCAAATAATCAGCTTTCTTCTGGGGAGGGTTCTTGTCAGTGTGACAAAGTGAAGAGGTGGTGGCCAGACCGAGTAGGGACTGAGCATCTGTGGTTCCTCCCAGCCCATGAGCCAGGGACACAAAATGCAATTAGCAGGCGTGCAGCACGCTCATGGTGACCGATGGAGACACACTTCATGTAACAAAACACCTTAAGTCATGCAACTGCCTGTGACAGAATAGTATGGATGCTAATGATTTCCATGGCTTCAAAAAGCAAAAGAATGAATTCTTAGAAGAAAAAAAGTGCATCCAGGGCTATTAAATTGAGTCTTGCCTGGGAAACTCATGAAACAGACTCATGTATGGGGGCGAGCATCCTGAGGAAGCATTATTGGAGGCTCTCTCTGTTCTTATCCTCTCCCCGTGGTATTCATGACAGACTACTCCCAGAGAGAGACACGGGGGAGACAAATCTCTTGTCTGACCAGGTATGGCAACTCTTACGCAGAGCTGCACGACCTGATTGCTTAGCTTGGACACTAGACACATGAGGGTCTGGGATGCTAACTTCATCTGTTTCTCCCATTCTCATCTCCAGCCCGGCGAAGGTGAAAATCCACTGTCCATCCCAGGTGTAAAGCTCAGAGAGACTGAACTGCTCTGCTGTTGCCAGAGTCGGAAGCAGTGGAACAAGCCCCACGTCCCTCTGCCAACTGCCCTGGAAAACTCTTCTGATTTTCCTACCCTCCAGCCCAGAAGCAAAATTAACCAGTATCAGGGCTGTCACACAGCACTCCCAAAACCTTGCTGGTGATTCCTTAAAGTGCTTCTAGTGAAAAAGTTTATGATTAGTTTGGTTTTGGTTTGTTGGTTTTTTTCTTTTTTTTTTTTTTTTTTTTTT